>JAPMOQ010048161.1:2015012-2070280 GCA_026543055.1 Argiope trifasciata
CGGTCCTAAAACAATCTGTCTGTACAATCTCGGTCCTAATCCCCTCAGTCCGAAGTTTAATTTTAGTGAAATTATATGCTGATTCAGGAATAGCACTTCACATCCGCGATTTAAATAATAGAAAGTACATTCGATTAAATTTTTTTCGTTTTAGCATTTGAATCTTTTGAATATAGTTGAAAAAAATGCTATTATTAATACTAGTATAATTTTTATATTTATACAGATGTCTTTTAATTTATTATATATTCAGCTTACAAATAAAAACAGTACTATCATCGTCGAAAAAATGTAAAAAAAAATCTACATATTCCAGATGTTTATAAATTCGTGCAATTCCTTTTTGGAATTAAATCAGCCCCTGCGTCTGAGAAAATGATGACATAAAAATGCATTTAAATTAGACATATGAACTTCAAACATGTGATTTTTTCACCGAATCAATTGATATCTTTTAAAATTTAGACGAAGTCAATTTGATGGAAGTCTATCTAACCGTATGCATGTGATAACTAATCAAGCAGAAATTATCTATCCTATTTTTACCGCATACTTCAGAATAACTTTCATCTTCTCATTTCTCCTGCTTTAAATTGAGAATCTTTGGCCAGTCATAAACGTCATCAGTGTACAGATATTTATTTTGATCCTCTGATGATGAATTGCATGCTTTGTAAATTAGCAAAGTAAACCAATACTTGTATATTATTACCCATATGCGACTAGAAAAACCATAGTTACGAAAGTACCTGTTTAGTAGTTTATCCATAGGATATAGTCTAATCCATGAGCACCAAATAACCACCATTGTAAAATTTTATCTATCCGTATTGGACACGAATAAAAAAAAGGAAAATCTCGATACATAATTAAAGTAATTACAATTATATTATATTTTTATCGTAAGAATAATATATATGAATAAGATTTTTGAAGGAAAGTTTGGACTATATGTTTAAATTCTACAATATTCATTTATGGGGCAAATAACACTTTTAATATTTCACAAAATCTCTAGAAGAATATCTATTCTAATTTTGCATCCAGAAAGGATGAAATATAAAAGTTTCTTAGATAATTTGTTTCATCATATGAAAACTAAATCATTCTGCATAAATTCTTTCACTAATACTACATTAATACAAGTTGTCAGAAATCACCATGCAGATTAACACATATATGTACATCTATATTTTCTAAGTATAAATTCAAGTTTACTTACTGAAATCAACTCATACTCCAAAACGAGGACCATCAGATACACTTTGGATTTTCCTACTCAATCACTATCTTCTAAAACCGCCTTAAGCAAATTTCTAAAACTCGACTGCTTATTTTAGCATGCGAACAGTAGAATCATTTTAAACAATATTGCACATTTTTTCCAAGAAAGCACTTCAAACACGAACACATATCCCATTTGGAAAGGAAACAAATACTTCAGAGCATCCCAAACAATCCACGGACACATAATCCAGTTATTAACGGAACGACAAACACTAGAGTTGTTCCTATAACAGAATTTCTACAAAAGAGAGAACAGTCTGGAGTAGAAAAATCCCCTGATCGCCACCGTAAGAAAATGATGGAACGTGTTCGTTCCCTCCTGCCACTGACAGGAGTGACGCAGAAATAAAATGAAACCTTGTTCTAATATCCTCTCCAAAAAAAGATTCAAGTATCCCCGAGGCTTGCTAACCAAACTTCTTCGAGATAACAAGATCTTTTTACGCTGCTGACTGTCACGTAGTAACATTGGCTGACAAAGCATAGCCCCTTATCAAAGTCAGCACATCTTCGAATTCAAGGGAAGGTTGGAATGTCACAGTAATTGCCAGATGTTATTTACTGCAGCGCGATCAAGAATGGGCCTGGATTACCATCATGCCAGGAAATCGCTATTGCCGTTCTACCCTTGGATTGAGTGTCTGTCTCCTTCTCTATAATCCGATTGAATGAGATGCAGTTTTAATTGGCTACCACTAGGATAAAAAAAAAGTGATTTTTCTTTCTAAGGTATTTGTTTGATTCAATGGTGAAGTGAAGCTTGGAAGAAATTATATTCGGGGAATGTCGAACTGCAAAATTTCTTCATAAGGAGTTATTGGTATTAATACAATTTATATGGAATATGTAATTAGTATTACTTGAAATAGGTTCCATTTAAGAAAAATACCCGAATGAAATGAATTTCTACAGCTGAATTAATATCACTTTTCGAAAATGTCTTTGTTAATATTATTTAGCTCAAGAACTCTAAAACTTTTACAATAATAATAAGGCATTTCTGGGACAAATTAATTCACAACATTGTAGCAGTGAGTTGGCGAATTTATTTATAAGAAATTATTTAAATTTAATTAACAGATTCAGAAAGTTTTATAAAAATAATAAAAAATATATATAAATATTTTTTGTTGAACTGGCATTAGACAAAAATATCCCGCTGCCCTTAAAGAATTATAACATTACCGATTATAATCAGCAAATAATGGAAATCCTTAATCGCTGATTTGAGAAGTGTCCAACATTTGCAATCATTTGCACATTATTTTCAATATTGCAACTACCTACAAACAAGTAATTAATAGCATATTAACAAAAAAATTAATTTATATAAATTATTACAAAGAGTAAATGCAATTTTTAAAAGATCCACGGTTTTATATATATTTTTTTCTTTTCAAATTACTTTTATATGGTTGATTTAATATATATTGGAATGTTTTGATGAGGATTAGACACTTATTGCTATTACAGAAGAAGTTTACTATCTTCTTGTGAGGAGCACATTGGCGTAAGCTAAAAGGATATATTTTCTTGTATATTCTTTTAAAATTAAATTGATAAATTGATTGGATCTACTGTGCAACTTTTTTATTGATAGAAATGTAGATAATATTTGATTTTTAGAATTCTGTTGACCTACTGCAAACTGGGATCAAAAGTAATTTTTGTTTCGGAAGTCTAACTATAAGGAATGTCAAAAGTTTTAATTTTTATCGAAATTTAAGTTTGAAATAAAAGTTTACAATGAAGAGTTTTTTAGACATTTGTATTCTGACAACTATTAATTTGCTTCTTTCATATCATAAATGGCGAAATATTTATGAATAAGACTAGAAAAGCAACATTGTGCATGATATCTGCTCAGTTTATTAAAAAAAAACCTGCAATCAGTAGAAAATAATATGCAAATGTTTGTTTACGTATGGTCTTCATCAATACCGAATATCAGCTCATGCTATATCAGAAATTATGGGTCTGATAGATATCAGGCAAATTGGAAGTTATGCAATAAGGAGTCAATTTCCAACAACTCATTTTGAGAAGCAATTTTTGTGTTTAAGCGTTACTGAGAAAAAATTATGCTTCGTTTTTCGAAAATTAATTATTGCATCAGCAATAATTTATTGTACCTATTGTGTTATACTCTCAGTTTTACAATATTAACTATTTCCATTTATATAATAATACAAATTGAGCAACAACAAAAAAATCCATTGGGATGGTAATTGGTTCCCTTTTACATAACTGCTTCCAATTATAAGAATAAATATTTCGTATCAGGAGAACAAAATTGGTAATTCTTCCTTTTTTTTTTATCGAATAGAAATTACCAGTTAGGTAATCGATTCTGTAGCAAATGCAACGAAACATTTGGTTGAGTTGCATGCAAACATTAGGGTTATACCCTTCAGCGATGCTAAGTAATCTAATCTAATTGAGTTCACAGTACATCCCTTTGTTAGGCATCGTAATTTACGAAATGAAGGGATGCTGTAATTCATGTAGGGCCTATTCATTTCTCCCTAAATGAGATAAGGCGTTCAAACCAGTGCCTGGCATGAGAATATTAAATTCCAATCTCGCTCCATAAATATTAGGCTTTGATTTTTGTTTGGGTCGGATATTAGAAGCATGTTATAAAAGAGATGACAGTAAACATTTGGAGCTATCGGCACTTTCCTGTAATGGGGGAATATGTAATTTTACTTTTTTCATTGTTCGGAAACATTTTAGATATATTATAGGCATCATGGTTTTTATTCTTGGTCATTTAAGGCATGTAGTTAGTGTTTTTTAGTAGTTCATCGATCGTATGATGTTGGGAATACTTATTTAAAGGGAAATTTCTGCTTTACCAAAATACAAAAAAAAACTACAAGTAGGATATTTCAATATAATATTTTAATTCTAATTTCAGGAAATATTCTCTTTGAAACATGGTCAGAATTACATACACTGTCCTCATAAATTTCACTTTCATTATTTTTCTTGTAATCTATGTATTTTTAACCAATTGATTCTTTTATTTTCTGTACTATCTAATAAGACAACACCTTCGATTTTGGGTTTGTTTGACGAAACCTTCGATTTTGATTCAAATGGAAATTAGTTGAATACTTGACTTACCTGTGTATTCAAAGTAATTTTAATATTGAATTATAATCGTTATGAATGGTTCATTTTTTTGTCTACCACTATTGAAATTCGATAACTGAATGCACATATTGCACAAGCAAAACAGTTAAGCGGTTAAAGAAATCCGAAAAGCATGTTCTTAAATTTAAATATTATTTCATATGTTGGAAAGCATCCTGAATTAACAAATGAAACACTTTTATCACACATTATACATTATATACTTTACTGTATTATATATTATATGTTATAGTAAATATTATATGTTATATAATTGTTATATAATATTTAGTACTCACTGCATTTTTTTTCTTAGAAAAAATTCATCTATTTTTAATGATTGTAATATCAGAAAATAATCCTATCTCAATGACCATTTGACTTATTTATACGATAGAATTACTAAAATAATATAAATAAAATCAATTGTTAAAATCGATAAACACGAATGTTTCTTTAACAACTCTAGAAAACATGGGTTTATAAATAATACATTACAATTATGCTATTCCCAAATCTCCCGAAAAATAGTTACCGATTCCTAAATTTTACTAAAAGTTCCATCTTCAATTCAAAAATATTCAAATTCATCTTTTTCAGTTTCCTATCAAATGTTATTTTATTTCTGGGCAACAACAGTTGCTCATATTCGAAATTATATTTCGGTGATGTATATTAGTTGTTTCTAAATACAACAGTAGATCTTTGAAATTCCAGATATTATGTATAATTGAGCATACTTTCCATGTTCTTTTTAATATAGAAATTATTAAAAATATTAAGTTTATATAAGCAAAAAGGTTTTTAAAAAATTTATGAATCCTCAGGCAGGATACAAATAAGAATTTATTTTTTCTGTGAGGGGTCTGATTTTCCTCCAACAGTATTTAACCCTAACAATAGTGAATCCTTACTTAATATTAGTTTAACTTAATATTTTTACTAATTTGAGAAAGTTTTCCAACCGGATTTATAATTTTTTAAAGAATTCTTTTGCTTATATTAGTTTAATAGTTTTACTAATTTGGTTAAGTTCATCTTTGTTTTAGAAGTAGCATCATTAGCGCCCTCTAAATACTCTTGTCTTTTTATTTTTGATTAAGAGATAATTTTTAAATTAAAGTTTCGTAATGTTTTTTATTATTATTTCTTATTTTTTTTAATATTTAATATGCAATACAATACATATCTCATACATATGCAATAGAATTAGAAATGTTTTAAAATAAAATGTAAATTGGATATCTTAAATAATAACATTGAAAAGATTTAATCGATTCACTGAAGATGAAAACTATCCAAAACTCCTTTAGGGGAGTGATCAAATATAGTGCAATAGTTTTTCAATTCCTTTAAGCAATGACATCAAATGACATTGTTTGAAACTGATAAAATAGTCAAAAAAAAAATCAATAACTGGCAAAAAAAATTCATTAAAAAAAGTACATGATGAGGATTTTTATAACAAATGAATTTTTAGTAAATCAGGATTTATTGAAAAAGTCATTAGGAAAGAAAAAAAAATCCACAATATTTTTTAATGCTACAGGAAATAAATTTAAAAAATTTAATTTTCTAATTTATGATTTTGTAAAACGAATATTTACAACATTGCGTTACTTTTTAATCTTTACTATATTCTGAAAATAAAAGTTAAATTCTAACATCTATAAAAATGAATTATATATTTCAATTGTATGTTTCCATACAGAATATGAAGATCAGTATCTGTTATATTTACGTATGTAATTCAAATTTTTAAGTGGCAACATTATATATATTTCAGCTTATATATGTAATATTTAAACTAAATATTATATATATATATATATATATATATATATATATATATTAGTTTAGCAAGAGTGGCAATGCTGTTATAATTTTTTCCATAATTGAAAAGACGTCGATTGAAAAGACGTCGATTTAAAAAAAAATGAATGTTAACTTCTTGGTTTTTTTAGGAAAATCTTCTTTATTGCGCAGAATCTGGGACAAAAATAAACTGAGTGATATAAGCAATTAGATTATACAAAACATAATTTCATTTTGAGATTGTTTTTTCTGACTCTTTAGTAAAAGAAATTTTCAATTGTACGTTAAAGTATCAGTGTTTAATATGTGCTATACAATTTTATATGACTTAATATTCATTTCTAAATAATTCACTTCTATCACATTTTAACCATTTGTCTGGTATTAAGAAAATTTTAAAGACTACTTCATTTAAAACTCTAAGAGTTGAGAAAAATTTCGAGAGACATTCTTATCGAAAGTTATAAAACATCGTATTAAAATAAATTACATGGAAGATACTATTGAATTCATACAACATATAGCTTTCTATTTTTTTAAGTAGTAAATATTTTATATGCACGAATTCTCTTTATGAGTGAAGTATAATCTTTATTTTGACAGACGATTTTCGATTGAATAAAGAAGAGTTGCCTGCTTTGAAACGGAAATTTGAATAATAAAATGAACCGAAACAGATTAAAGATCTTAGTTATATTAGTCTCGAAGCAAAGATTATTAAGCTTGATAAAATATAGAAGGCTTTAAAGATAATGTGAATTATTGAAAAACTTTCGAATGTTTTAAAATCTTTAAACCTTTTTTATCCAGCTCATGTATTATTTTTAGGTTAAGGATAATTTATTACCTCAATTTAAGAATGCATATAAAAAGAACATTTAATCGGATAAAGTGCTATTAAAAATGAACGATTACAAAAAGATTGAAAAAAAATTTAACATTTCAAAAATCTTAATAGCTTAAGGAATTTATTCAGGGTTTCTTGCTTTTTTGAGTGTAATAATAGTTTGGTTTGTTTCTGAAAAAAGTTGTTTTTAGAATGAAAGTAAAAATAAATTATAACTAGTTAAATTATGTTTTGAACTTTTACAAGACGTTACGTGATTTTAGGTTAAAAATATTTTCTCATATATTTATTGCATCAAATAACTTTTATTATAATTTATAACTGTTTAGATTATATACAATATAAAAACAGAAAGTAATTTATGTATAAGAAAAGTAATTTATGTATAAGCATTTTCAATTTATTTAGATTTGATGAGTGTACGTTTATTGTTTTAGGCATTATTATATAATATTTTTGCTTATAAAACTCTTATGTACTTATTTTGTCTTTTAAAGCATTTTTCACATCAAACATTTCAAAATAATATTTCAAAGATTTCAAAATATATAATGGTATTCGTTTTGGAAATAATTAATTGAAATATGCAATATTAACATGTCTTAATATTTTTAAAATATTGTTAATCTTTTTTAAGCTGATCAATCATTGTATAATTTGTTAAGATATATACTAATGTTCTTTATTTTAAATGGAAAAGAACTTATTGTATAGTTGGCAGTTTCGGATTTGTTTTCGCAAAATATCTACAATCTTTTTAGGGTCTGCTATCCGTATGCTTTTAATGACGTCGACAATATCAAAACGCATATTTCCTCTAAGCTTTGAGAGGTTTTAAAAAAATAATTTAGAATTGAATCAACTAATATTCTAAAATTGTATGGCCTTCATAGATTTATTAGGATAAATTTGTGGATGTTATTCCAACCTGTAAACAATAGCTTCCACTTTAACAAAATCTATGACACAATAACTTTCACTTCCTCAAAAGAAGATGCAATATCACTCACTGGTACTGCAAAATGTTTGAATGACTAAAACAAAGTTAAACATATCATCAAACAATTCAAGCTATACATTTCAAAATAATTTCTTAGATTTATTTTGAAGAATCATAAATGTGTCTTTTTGAATAATTTTAGATGATAAGATTTGCAGAAGAACTGATGTAAAAAAGGGAAAATATGTATCTATAGTTTTACTCTATGTTACTCACAATATTTATTGTCAGATTGTTATTTTTTTGTGTTCCGGTCATATTCCGTTGTACAAAAACAATTCATAATTCACTTTTCATTGTATCAGAACAATTCAAACAATTCACTTTTCAGACATTTTACATAACATATTGTGTGATGAATCCTGATATCCATTATTCATGAGTGTTATTTCGAATGGAAATGAATAATATGTTTCTGAACAATTTCATCTAATAAAATATGTCGATGAACGAAGGAAAAATATTTGAAATATCAATAAAAGATAATATTCTTCGTATTATTCGTAATATTTATTTTCAAATGATTATAATTACTTTGTATCATAACATTCGTCAGAGAATCTTTTTTTTTGCCATTTTTTCAGGCTCTTTATAAAACGTATTGTCTACTTATTCACGATATTTATTTCAAAATCAGTATTCCTATGAGCCATTTCGAATGTGTAAAGATGTATTTCAGAATAACTTCATGTAATAAGATATGGAAAACAAGAAAGAGAAAACGAAAATATCAAGAAGAGATATTAATATCCTTCCTTATTATTCATAATATTTGTTTCCAGACGTTTATTATTGTTTTGTATTCTGGTCACATTCCATTGTATCATAACATTTTGCAGAGCATCATTTGATTCTGTCATTTTCCAGCCATTTTTTCATAACATACTGACTGATAATACATGATATTCATTTCTAAATCAGTATTCAAGTGAATGAATTCGAATGGAAAGGAATACGTGTTTCGAAACAATTTTGTGTAATAAGAAGTATTGAAGAAACAAAATAATTTCATGTACTAAAAGAAACAAAAAAAAATCAGTCTATCAAGAAGTGATATTAATCTCCTTCCTTATTACTCGTAATATTAATTTTCAAACGATTATTATTGTTTCGTTTGCCGATTTCGTTTGTTATTATTGTATCCCAACTACATTCCATTGTATCGGAATAATTCGCAGAACGTTATTCGAATTTTAAAAACTTTACATAGCATATATTTGATTATTCATAATATTCAATTCAAAACCAGCATTCTTGAGTCATTTCGAATGAATGTGAAGATGTATTTCAAAATAATTTTATTTTTTAAGGTTTTTTTAAAGAAACAAGAAAAAAGAATGAAAATATCAAGAAAAGATAATAATTTTTCTGTATATTATTCATAATACTTGTTTTCAAACATTTATTATTATCATGTGAAAAAATAATGTTGTTTTAGTTAAGGGGTTTTGAAGATTGACTTCGCGTCGGCAATGAATATTGAAACTATCGCGTAAGCAATAAATAAAGCATAAATGACAATTTTCAGCATCAGTTTTTAATCGTATGTATTTCTTTTATTTGCTATTACAAGTATTGCTTTAATATTATATAAGTATGTTTGAGAACAGTTGTGTTTTTAAAAGATTGACCTGCTTTTAAATTGTTTTATTATAACGTATGCTTCTCGGATAGCAAATGATTTAAAAGATTGGCGTCATAATAAGGATTTCATTTCAAAATCGGTTGAGCTCCAAAACTTTGTTTGCGAACAAGAAAAATTGAAAATGAAAGTTTAAAAAAATCTTCAATGTATATATATATATATATATATATATATATATATATACAGAGAGAGAGAGAAGCTTCGTGATTGTTTCAAACCTGTTTGAACTGGTTAATGACTTAAATTAATTAAGACAAATAATTTTCTCACATGATAGCTTGAAGTTAGCGATCATACATTTAATTTTGATTTTTCTCTAGTTTTTATAATTATTTTTGTTTAGTATTCTGATCACTTACAATTGTACCATAACATTTCCCATTAGAATTCTTCATTTTTCAAAAACTTTACATTATATATTGTATGTTTATTTACAATATACATTTCAAAATCGTTGTGCACAAGTTATTTTAAATGAAAGTCGACAAGTCCTGTAAGTGATACGATATAGAGAAGAGACATAAAATTCATATCACAAAAATATATTTTTACTCGGTATTACTCCCAATATTCATTTCCAAAGGATTGTTATTGTTTAGTATTCCGGCTCGTATTCCATTGTATCATAACAATTCGTCAGAGCAACAGCTGAGTTTGACACTTTTAAGAAATATCCCCAAAATGAAAAGTTAAACGAGATACAAAATAATACTTCCACCATTTGGAGTAGAAACTGTACAGTTCCAATCACTGAATATAGATGCGAGGATTTTTAAAACTCGCATCTCTCACGCTCTCTTCCAAAATGTAAGCAATATTTATTTTGCATCGATGCATTCTGAAATGCACAAACAATACTGCTTTTCCCGCTTTTGTTGCGTTGTTCTTTTTATCATTTTCTGGAAGGGAGGTAGATTGTTTCGATGTTTTTTATGATTGAAATTTACATTTCACTTCGAACGAAATTTGTCTCTGTTTTTATACCGAAGAAATATGAAAGGAGTATGAGAAAGAATCAGTTGGAAAATGTTCTTAGTCTAAAAATCTAAAATTCTGGTGTATCTCAAAAAATAATGATTTAGCTCAAGACTAACGGCAACTTCGTATGTTTTGTGAAATTTTAACGACCATTGTAGAAAATATTTTTTTTATTGTGACAAAAACGGCTTATCCTTGAATTTTAAGTATATGAATATTCCTCAAGGCTTATAATAGTTACTTTTAATTAATATTAAATGAGTTTAGTTCTCACGATGGTAAAAGAATAAATTATATTTATGATAATGGATATACCTTTAAAAAGAAAATTGTTTATAAATGTGAAACAAGGGGTGTTAAGTGAAAAGGCACAAAACTACACTGTGGATATAAATGGACTTTATTCAAGGAACACATCATAGGCTTGAGTACAACTATCCTGTTGATTGACGAGATGAAGGGCTCCATTGTTTCCGAAATTCATATAGCAGTGAGAAGATCCAGTATTTCAATCGTCCTTGATTTCGCGTCGGAGATTAAGCGCTTCTCCTTCAAAAGTTTTTTCAGGGGACCAAACACATGAAAATCGCAAAGCAACATATACTGGCTGGTCGAGATGCTCCCACTTGAACTTGACCAGTTCGGCTTGTGTCACCCTTTGTGGACGCGCTTTATCAAGGAGCAGAATCACACCCTCCGTGAGTAGATCCGGTCTTTGGTTCTTCATAGACCTGTTTGGTCTTCGGAATGTCTCACAGAACACATCGAAGTCAATGGTACTTCTGTGCTCGAGGAATTCAATAAGTAACTGAAGACTTGCAGTCAAAAGAGAACCCTCTTCACATCGGAAGCTATCTCCTGTAGTGGCGGTAAGTTGATGGTATTTATGGCATGGCTTTTGCTGAATGACATGTTCTCTTCCTCCTCGTGGTACGCCAAGTGTTCGACTGGCTCTACTCCGCTGGGAGGAGTGAGGTAGGGGAGACGGCGACCAATCCGGTGCTACCGTTTCCGGCGTTCTAATCGGAAAGCTTAGCTGGGATGTAGAGGGGAGTGTGGGATATGCTATTGGACTTGGGTGGCGAAACAGGAGCTTGGGTTTTAAGCAAGAAGAGCGTTGAAAAGAATAAGCTTCCTTTCTTGCTTGTTCGTGGTATTTCTCAAGTTTTTTTGCAGCTTCTAGGATGTCAGGAAAATCTTGGAGTAAGGTTTTAGTCTCTTTAAGTGTTTCTAAAATTTCTTTAAACTCTTCTAATTCAATCTTGGTGGTTACTTTCTTGCTATCAGTTGGTGGTCTATAGGGTTGAACGGGGCCATACATAGGATTGATGTCGGGGGGTTTGCTAGGTGGCAGGTGCTCAGAGTTCTTTCTGACTATTTCCGCAAATGAATTTTTCGGCATAGTATTTACTCTTACTGTTGGATAGTTTTTACACCCCCTCCACGAGGCTAGGTGTCCATTTTCCTGGCAGTTTATGCAGAAGGGCTCTGGTATTTTTTCTTTTATTTCAAATTGCTGTGTAGAATGGGTGCCTTTGCACTTGATGCAGCGCGGTTTGCATTTGCGATTCCGCGCGCTATGATAAAATCCGGCGCAGTCGTAGCACATGGTCGCCTTAGTATTCTTTCTGCAAGTTTCTACACGGATTATGATGTACATAATGGATCTTAAATTGAAAATGTTCTTGAAGTTGCTAATCTTTTTGACTTCAGCCATGAATATGGGATGGAGGGTTTTGTGGCGGAAATTTCTAAGTTGAGATACCCTATTGATGTTATAGCCTAATTCTTCGAATGAGCTCTTAATTTCATTTTCATCCATGTTTCCGGGGAGGCCTTTTATAATTACTTTTAAAGGTCTTTCTGCGGGGTCTTCTGAAAGGATATACTCCTGTGTTTTGTTTTCTAGAATGCCGATGATGCCCTTCCTTTCCTCTTCATTTATGGGGTTGATTCTGATGAATCCGTTGGCATAAATACTTTCGGTATCTGGGAACTTTCTGCAGGAGAATTCTTATCTCATTTAAAGATTGGGCAATAAGTAATTGACCTTGGGTGGCGCTCTTTATAAGAGCCCTGGCCTCTATTGCGCATGCGAGCGCTTACGCATGCTCTGATCTACGCCGGGGGCACCAATCGCTTCCCTATATGTCCTATTGCGTTTTCCCTTAGCAACATAGGCAAATATTTTAAGGATTACGTTGTTTCTATACATCGTGCCTTTTCAGTTGAGCACCCCTTGTGCTTTACAAAGAAAATTGTTTATAGGTGTAGAAAGTGCAAGTAAATTGTTTAAATTATTATATATTTATTGTTGTTTTAGAATATTAATATTTTCATCACGTGGACGGTACTTCTTTATATAAATAATTTATTCATTTATCTACTTTCACTGTTATGCATTAAACAGTGAGAAAATAAATTTGCCATCACTTATTTCTTTCAATATTCTAAACTTTTTATCGCAGATTTATCTCTTCCTCTAATGTACAAAAGATTACAAAAAAATATTTGAAGATACTGATGACGTAATAAATTTACAATATTATATAAATATATATTCTAGATATTTGTTGATATTCGGTAGCATGAAACAAACTTTTGCTTCACTATCATTTGCTACTTGACAAAGTAAGCGCGTTTATTTATTTACCTAATGATTCATTCTTTTCACCCGCAGTTTATTCGTCATATCTCAAATGAAACGGTCAATATACTTAATAGATAAATTTAAAAGGCAATCGATAAAAACTGAGAACTGTTTTTCATAATTTTAAAATATAGAATTATAATACTTTAAAATTGCCTTCATATCAAATTCCGCTGTAAAATATTAATACTTGTTTAAAATATATACTTCGAATAAAAATTAATTGTTATAATCATTATAGACTAATTCTTTAAAATGTTAAGTTTTGCGGAACAGAAAATTTTCACATTTAATCACCAAGTTTATTTTTTTCTTTGAAATTATAAAGGAAAATTATCAAGATATTAGTATTATACTGATTCAATCAATGCAGCGCTTATGCAGAAAAAAAAACAGTTTATTTTATTAAGTTTTTTTTTAGAATTTTAATAGTGAATTTAAGTTTTTTAAAGCTTTTTTGAGTGTAAGGAAAACCCTTAGAAATAACAAAAATAATTGAAATACTGTTGGCATTAAGGTAATAACTAAGGAATGGCAATAAATTCTTGAAAAAACATTAAAAATATATAACAAATAAAACGTCATATCAAACACTTAATCGAGTAAAGAACCTAAGTCGTTAGTCCCAATAATCCCGACAAATTAGAGATTGAGTTTTTGATAAAAGTCAATTTTTTTCTTATCTTAAAAGACATGTGTGAAGTGATTGACAAACAAGTAATAACACTTGATCTATCAATCAATAGATTGAGCTAAACGATAAAATATACTTTTCTGAGGTAATGCCCATAGTTTAACTTCTTTGGATTTTAAATGATGAGCTACTTTCAAGTAAAAAAAATCATTTTTGTCACTCAACTCCATTTTATAAAAATTTACTGTAAATTGTTAAAGATTTTGGTACATAACTCAAAGACCGATGATTAAATTGTAATTGGTCATTATATTGAATTTCCCTTTACCTTTGATTTCTCTGTTCTCCCAAAAATTGAAGATAGTTGATGGCGATCCATAATATTCTTTATTAGTTAATACTACATCGTCTCAAATAAATGTTCTTTCTAATAAAATCATTGTCTGTTACTTTTTTTCATTTTGATTGATTTTCAAATCTATTGATATATTTGAAGAAAAATAATTTTATAATATCCAGAGTACCAACAAAAATATGAATTATAATCACTTTATTAAAGTTTTAATTTTACTAAATCTGCATGAAAAATTTTAATTAAAAATATAAAAAGTTGAATTTATTTTTCACATATTTTAATTTATCTTATTTTTTACAAAGTGAAAAGTGGCAACACTAATTTGATCTTGTAGAGAAAAGTGTCAAAGAAGTATTTTTTTACGATTTCAATGAAAATATTCTTGAAATTTTTAATACTTCTTTTGAGCCTAGTGACGTTTCTATAATATTTTATTTGAAATATCATCAAAAGAACATTCCTTATTATATAAAATGTGTATTGAAATAGAATAAAGACCACCAAAATTACATTGATTTGGCACAAAAAACCTTAACTTCGAATGTAATGATGATTAAAAAAGGTATTCTGTAAATAGCAAATGCATATGGAGTGTATTTAAATTCTGTAGGAAGATCTCTAAATATATCAATGAAGGTTACTTTTAGATATCATTAGACAAATAGAGCTTCATGAACAATTTTCAATGATTTTTTCCCCTAAGCAACTTATATTTCAAGAAACAAATATAATTCTTAAAAACCATAAAAAAACTCTGAAAATATTTATATTTCTGAATTTATATCCAATAACAAACTTTTTAAAAATTTATTTTTCGAAAGGTAAAGTATTCCTATTTTCAAAAATTTCTAAAAAAATTGTTTAAACTTACAGTTTTCCACAAAATAGTTTGAGTTTTTCATTGCTAAAGGTGTAAATAATTTATAGAATATAAACTTAATAGCATATCAGTTATCATCAGAAGCAACGATAAGTCCTATCGAATGGGAATCAAATTATTTATTAAAATAATCCTCAAAGACTATGATGTTGAATTTCATCATTTAATGTCTCATAGAATTTTTCTCATTTCAATTTGAAAAGATCAGAAAGCAGGAAGAATTTGAAGATTAAAATTAGTGACTGAAGGGGCAAATAAAGGTCGATATAATTCCTATTCAAAATTCATTGATTTAATTTTATATAAATATTAATACATGCAAAGGGAAAATTTTAGTCAAGCATGATTTTATTGATAATGATACAGCCATTTCCATCATTAAATGTTGTTTCATGAACTGAACATTGAATATGAATGATTTCTTCGACAATCTAAAGTATTATGGCAATGATTAATATTAATAAAAAATGAAAAACTCATTAACTGAAGCATTTTCTATATTCCATTAACAAACCAGATAATGCATTTCTGAATTCTTCATGCCTTAATGGTTCTTTCAAACATTCCTTTCAAAACGACATAATTATCAAAATTTGTTGAGAAAATGAAATATTATCTGTGTGTGTATCATTCAATTTTCGAATAATCAAAGCTGATTTTGTAATTTTCTTGCAGCATATATAAATTATAAAACTGATGATTCAATTGATTTGAATAAAAATGAATTATAATTGTGTTATTCTATATTTATTTTATCTGCATCATGCAATTTTCGGTTAATTGAACTAAATTGTCAATAGGTTTATTTTTTTATTTTCAACCCATTATTTATACAGTATAGTAGTTTATACGTTTCAGTAATGTTTAAAAGTAATGCAAAAGCAATGTTGGAAAACAACATATCCAGATTTTATGTCTTGATGGAAACAGACACGATCAAGCATATGAATTAAAATCTAGAATGGATATTAACTCTGAACTTTAATACACATAAATCATAGCCAATAGTGATTACTCATCGACAAATTAGGATTATATACAATGATATTTGTTTGAAATTTATTAAACAAATGATAAATTCAAAAATTCAGAAAACATTTAAAAACATGCATCATGTGGTTTACTCGAAAACTATATTGGGCAATCTAATTTTAGAACCTAATAAAATTATATATGAAACTTTAAAGTATTAATATAGTTACAGAACTTCCACCTGTATGTCTAACGTTGGCGAGTTCTTTTACTGTATGTATGCAGACACACAGTCAATAGGCTTCGGTGACAAACTATGACTTTATTAACACGATGTCATTGAGAAGTCCACAATGAACACACATCAGTACATAGTAGCACAAAGCAACAAAACGATAATAAGATGGTTGAAACATTTTGGAAGACAGCTCGTTCAATTATTAACCATAATTTAATTCAAAACACTTCCATCAACCTGAGAATGCCTGCTTTTTATAGTTCCCAGGTGACGGTCCGAGAGGTTTCGGGACCAATCAGGCGTATCTCAGTTCCTATAGTATAAATCGTTAAAATTTTCGAAAATTCCAATAATATCCATTTTGTCGCTAAACTCACCAAATTCGTCACCAAACCCCGAGATCATTGATTCAGCATCCGATCAGTATCCAACAGAGGTGATTGTAAAACGTTAACTATTCAGTGATAAAACCAAATGTGCTGGAAAATATCATTATAGATTTGTAATAATACATAGAGAGGATAGCAAGGATTAAGTAAAATATAAATACAAATGTGAAATTCTATTACAAAGCAATTTATACGTTTGAAAATAGAATCAACATTATAAACAATCATCTTTAAACATTTTATCAATGAGGTAGATTAACATTAAAGAATATGCGACCATCAACATAAGTGTGTTGTGTCGGTATAAAATCTAAAACGCTATCTGTAGCACTTCCCTTTTTATCGTTTTGCCCTCCCTTGAACTTAAATCTCTTTTAACAGATGGCACACATGATTTGAGGTCTTTCTTTCTCATCAATTTTCTACTTGGAGAAACTAAAAGAACAGATAAAAACGAACTTCTCAATGTGTTTTAAGATGACTTTGGCAAAGTTTCGATCCTTTTTATCCTCACCACAAAGACAAAGTTGAATTTCCATACGAGAGGGAAATCGATGAGAAGAAGAACGGTATAAAAATAAGAGAGATAAAGAGAGAGAAACCATTGGAACTTGGAGAAACAGATGTTTGCTAAGTTTTGGCTTTATGTGAGGAACACAAATGGTAAAAAAAATATAAATAAAAAGGTTGAGACTTTTGACGTTAAGCGAAATCGATTTAAAGAAAATACTGGTACTTCTTTTCTCCTGGGTGTTAAAGGTTATCCTGAGTTTCAGAAAGGGAAGAGAATGCACTATTAAACAGACAAAGAATGGCCAAAGAAACTTTTGAAACATTTTAAAGAGGGAAAGAGCTTTCTAGAGAATCGTTGCATCTGGAAGGATAATCGATATGAATAAAGAGATAACGATTAATAATTTCGGTCATCGCTGATATATCAATGTAAAAGTTATGAATTCCGGAACAGAAAAAAATATTTCAGAAATAATTTGATTCATATTTCCCTGCTTGTCAAAATCTCGTAATTTCTACTATATATATATATATATATATATATATTCAACTTTTAGACGAGTTTTATAAAATATCTTTATTTTTACATTATTTTATTCCATTAACACTTTTAATAATAAATAAATTGTGATTGTTTACAATTTAATTTTATAGAATATGAAAGTTCTTTTTCAATCTGCAAAGAAATTTTATTTCGAATATTATGTTAAATATACTGAATTACTTTCTAAATATTAATTTTATAGAATGTTAAAAATTTTGAAATTTGATGTACATTTATCCGCAATGAATAATTTTCATAGCATTGTAATAATTAATCATTGTATAATAATAATTATATTTATATTCGGAATTACTCAGATATTCTATTTTTTTAATTCTTGTTATTATTGTCTTTTTTTAGAATACAATGAATTATAATATATTTGACAAAAAATGTAAAGGACGTAAAACCAAATATTTCATATTTCTTTTTTATGTATAATTGGTTTAAAAAACTTAATGTTGTAGAGAAAAAATGAGCTCGTTTAAAATAAAAATACAATCTAAGTTATTAGAAATATACTGTTTAAAATGTTATCATTTTAAACAACTCGGATATTTTTCTTTTGGAGTTCTTGTAGTTTGATTTATTTTTTAAACATTCTTTTAATTCTGTTCAACAAAAGAAATGTAAGCAAAAAATAATGCAAAGTATTTTAAAATGTTATTAAATCCAATAACTTCATTTCTTAGTTTGTATTCAAAAAATAATATATTCTTCCCATATACATTACTTATTTATTCCGCTCAATAAATGACAAGAAGTTAAATAATACTAACTGATTAGTTTATCTTTATTAACTTCCAGTGCATCACTATAAATATTTCCATAAATCTTAATTTTTATTTTGGGTAAATAATTTGGCTTTCTATAGACAACAGGATTTATTTTCAATTTTTAAATGTGTGGCATCCTCTGCATTTTTTTATTTTCTATTTTATTTATTTTTTATAGTTTAGTTATTATATATTTATATTTTCAATATTTTTTAACATTCAAAATAATCAGGATTCCTAACTAGAGATTTTGAATCCCTTTATTCGCCTTCACTATATCCAATATTTTTTGCACTTCATTTTTTTTTCAAACTTCTATTGGTTGTGTTTTTCAGAACCGATGGAAAATAGTGAATAAGAATCATATTTAGTAAAAAGAAAAATCGATTGCTACTAAAACTTCGCTCTCATTTTCCAGACAGCTATTTTCTTTGCAAAAGAATATTCAAGTTTGCCATATATGTCTTTATTGGTATTTTCTAAAATGAAGCCAGCGTTTCCACAAAGGCTTCTGCTTTGTTAAATAATTTTTTTCATTGTACAATCTTTCAAAAATATTGAAGAATCTTAAAATGTCACAATAGAAATGTACAAATGAAAAATACCTACTTAATTATCTGCAATATTTTTAAGGTATTTATGCCTACAGTATAAATAGAATGTGAAAAGTTTCACTAGAACCATGTATTCTTTTAATAATAAAGGCATTTCTTCATGTTATTAGTATCATTCGTATTCTTTCATAAAATTCAAAATTTGAGCAGAAGCAAAAGTGGTTTATTATTATTTAATAAAATATAATTAAACCTCTTCCTTAAATATTTTCTATGATATATTATATTAGCTACCTTTGGCAACTAACTTGTTTCGCTAGATTACCGTTTTTTTTAATTTGCTAAAATATTAAATTTGGAATGTATTTTTTTCATTTCTCTTTGTGTCAATCTATTACAAATTATTGTGCAGTTAAATTAAAAATTGTTTACACTACGAAATGTAAGGGAAAGTAATGTTCCTACTCCAGAATTAATGCACAAGCAAAATAAATTTAAAAAATAATTATTATCAATCAAAATAGAATTAAAAACTCTATTTAACAATGGGAAAAACTCAAAACTGATTTTTTATAGATGAATAGTAATTTCATCACAGCATTAATTTTTCTAAAGCAAAAAGTTGTCTAGAAATGAAATTATCGTTAAAAATCTATTAATTTTTCTCATTTCAGCGATAATGCAAAGATTATATTTGTAAGATTTGTGAATATGAATTTTCGTAAACAAGGTTTGGCAATTAGTTATACGGTAACAGTTAAAAATATTTTTAACGTGATTAAATCTTCTATTTGGCATCTATAATACTGATTTCTTTTGTGTGTCCTTTCCCCTGCCTAAGTGAGCATTTTAGTGGCAAGTTATATCATCCTCCTATCACTTCTAATAATATTTTTTACTTCCATTGATTAACTAAGCGAAACGTTTAATTAAGTTCAGCTATAATAGCATTCAAAAAAACATTAGAAGTTTGGATAGCAGTGGCGATTTGTCTACATTTAACTTTTATCATCATCAATATAGCAATAAGAATCTTTTATGTGCATTAATATTATTGCTTGTCATATATAGAGATATGATTTTCTTTTACAGAAATAGCGGTATATAATTTATTACACAAAGCATTTGATAAAGGAACTACTTGTGTAAATTAATTAGAAAAAAAAAGATTCCATAAAGGAACTACTCACTAAGATTATTTTTTAATCTAATTTTTTAATTTATTTTGAAATTCAAAATAATTTCTAAGAAAATTGTAAAGCCTTTGTTAGGAAAGATTTTAATAAATGGAAAATAATATTCAGATCCTTCCAGCATTAAATTTGTTTGGATATTCACGTCAACTACATAAATGTATTTTTAGTGCTTCAATTTTTAAAAGTATTTTATATTTTAAAATTAGTGCTTCAATTTTTAAAAGTGTTTTATACTTAGAAACATCTTTTCTTTCATTAAAATTTTTTTTTGATTTTTTTTAAAATGAGGGAAGTTAAATTAAAAATTCAAATATATATTAAGAAACTAAAATCTCAATATGATTATTGTTTAATCACTACTGTCAATTTCTCTTCAAGCGATTCTTCATCAAAAAGTAAACAAAAAAAATTTAGGTGTCTTTTAATCAATCGTTAAATTACTCAGACGTTCCTGGAATAGCATTAGGATTGAAATCAGCATGTAAGAAAGAAATAACATGTTGAAGTTATTAAATAAGAATAAAAATATCTAATAATCTGATATTATATTATCGTAAGAAATTAGCATATTCTCTAATATCACTTTCCTGGAAAAACTCAGGCATGAAAGCATTTTCTCCATCTACCAAGGCAAAAAAGTTTCCAAATTTGTTTCTTGAAACAAATATTCTCGATATGGAACAAAAGAAACATTCTTTCGTTACGGATAAGATAAATGCCGAAAAAAAATATCCACCCTTTTTTTTTTTAATTTTTTCTCGTAGATGGATGAAGGTACCTTGTTCCGCCTTGCTACAAGAACTTCCTCGGATATATTTTTTTCGTTAATGTAACGTTGTTCTAATATGTTTTTTTTTTCCACTGCTCCACTTGTTCTTTTATTCTTTTCTTTAGTGTTCTCAATACGTTCGGATATTAAACAACTAACCTGACTTCTTACACTTTACTGAAATCAGTTTCCTGGCTATTTAGTTTGATTTACCGTTTTAGCTTGTTTTGCTGTTGCCACTTTCACGATCATTATAGTTCTTTCTGAAATCAAAATTGCCTTCTTAATTTTCTGTTACGAATCGATAATAAAATGGGATAGTTAGATTAATTTCACATGGATTTTTTCAGCTACATGTGAAGATTAGTTTTATTTAGAAAATATATATTTTAGAAATTGCTAATTGAAATTAAATTTAAAGAATGACTTTTTGTGCAAAAAGTTATGAATAAATAACATTTCACAAACCTTTAAATTTTAAGCGAGAAAGTTTTTAAATGTTAGCAAGTGTAATAAAACACATTTTAAAGCTAAACTTTTAATTTCTTCTAAAAAGCTTAATTTTAACTTTTGAAATTTAATATATTAATATAAAAAATAGTTGTGAATAAATATATCCATAAAAAATCTTATTTATTTTCTCTCTAAAATTATATGAAAAAAACACAAGAAATATCACAAAACTATTGTAACTAAGAAATATCACGAATAATATTGATATATTTTAAAGCTTTTATTTATGATAAATGAAACTAATTCCTTCTATAAAAAGTTAAGAGGAATTATTTTGTAATATCAACAAATAAATTACTAAAAAGTTACTTGAACGAAATCATTTACTATAAAAATAGACAAAGTTTTAAACAATAATTCGTTTTTAATTGTGGTGAATAACAAGAAATTTCAGCATTATGATTGTCAGAATTAAGCATTCAATCCAAAAGATTCCCGGTGCATAATAACTGTTAACATCCTTAAATATTTTAAATGCAAATGTAATGAAATATATTTCTTTAATATCTTATTATGAATTATTGATAGATTTATTTCTGAACATCACATCTTTATAATAAAATTAATTTTAAAAATAACATTATTTACTTAAATTATAAAAAATTTAGAGCTTTATTTTCAGTGTAATAAATTTTCATTATTGTGAAATACATAACAGAAATTTCCGCTAAAAAAATTAGACAAAATAGTTTTAATGTTATCAAATTCAAGTATATAAATATCTGAATTTAATTTAGTTTCTATTCTGACTCGACTAAAAAAGGCATTAATTTTTCGTATTTCCAGCATGAATATTGTACTTTATAAAAATAACAAGTAACTAAAACTGTCAATTAGTTTGCTTATTTAATTAGGTACATAAATTTAACTAAACAGAATTTCTCTTAAGATCACAATCCGTTGGAGATTCAACCCGTATATATATGTCCAGAATCCGATAATTTAGTCTCACTAATCAAACGAGGGAACGTTTGATTCTTGATGCTTAGTTTACAGTAAGGAAATTCACTAGAGTGACACTTTCATGATCAGGCGAGGATATGGCTTCCGATTCGGGACACTCTCTTCATCACAATATTCGTAAGGTTTCAAAACAGGATATTCTAACTGTAATTTTTGTGTTTATATAATGATTATATTTCTAGAATGCATTTTGTAATACTGGTTGGTTCGAAATGTCTTGCACTTAACTCTCTGACTGCTCTATTTGTTTGTTTGAATATTTTAAGATATAAATGTATATATAATCTTATATTTATAATGTATATATTATATCTTAACATTTATATGTTAAGATATAAATGTATATATATATATATATATATATATATGTTTGGAGAATTGAAAAATGCATTTTTCTTTTTAGAAAGTATTTTTATATAGATTTTTATCTTGAGAAACTAAGTTGACAGATAAAAAAAATTCCGAAAAAAATTTTGTAATAAATTTCAGTTGATTTACATTTAATTTCTATTTATTGCATAATATTAAAAAAAAGTAAAATGTATGAAATTTGAGGAGAAGGAGGAAGAGGAGGATTATTCTTCATATCGATTTTTCCCCACTGCCTAATGCTTTGCAACTTTATTGAACCATGATCAGAGCCATCACTATTTGAGGAGCCGTCCGAAAAATCTATATCACTATCAAAACTAAAATCGTTATCAGAATTTGATAAGTCATCAGGAATATATTCTCTGTCAATCGTTGAACGTTTTCTAGCAGCCATTTCTGTAAGAAAAAGCTGCAAAAAGTGAAGCTTGAATGGTAATACCACGTGCCTTCGAATGCCTCAATTTAGGGGACAAATAACGACATCTGTGGGCCAAAACGTAAATAAACGTCTAATATTATATATAATTTATTTGAGTTATTAAACTGAGGAAAACGGAATGCGTACGCGAAAATCACGGGATGAGCAGCTAGAGGGTTAGAGTTGGACGCCAGTTGATGATATTAGTAGCGTGTGTTACAGCGATGATACAATGGGCAAAAGTGCAGTCCAATTATCAATATTCCAGCCTATACTACAAAATTTACAGTGTTGAGAAACTGGTGAGCATAAAGATAAATCTAGTTAAATGAGTGTAATGCAAGTATCAATATAGCTAAATGAAAGTCTTGCTTTAAGACAATATTAATGTAGTAGAAACTTATTTGCCCAATTTATTTTTCAGTTATTAGATAATTTGCGCTGATGTAACTCAAAACGTTTCTTTTTCAAAAATTAAACAAAATCTCTTTCCATTTAAAATTCATTGACAGATATTCTTTGTTGGTTGATATTCAAAAGACATCACAGCTTAACCTATGACTTTTAATCAAATTTATGCTCACAATCCTTTATGTCTTCTGAAACTGCCTTCTAAATCCAAGCTCTTCCAAGCAAGCCTTTTAAAAAAAACATGCGCTACCAGTATTCAAACAAGCACGCTTAAGAAAGCAAATGCAGCAGTGATATCCAAAATTCTCTGGCAGCCACCATAGTTTTGCTTGTAAAGAAGAATTAAGTAAGGTTTGTACTAAAGGTCAAATTGAATTTTTTGTACGAAACGTTTTTGATTCCAAAGCAATAATTTGATGCTATTCTATCTCAGTATAATTAGAATATCAGAAAGTTAATTTCAGATTCAAATCGATTATGCTTTTCTCTTCATTTCATCATGATTAGACTTCGAATGCTTTTAGCAAATTATTATTATATATTATTATTATTTGATGATTCTCATAGTCTTAAAAACGAATCCTTAGCATTTAATTGCGCATCTATCAGTTGAATGCTTTAATCATGCGTTTGTGTGCATGTATGTGTATGTGAGTGCATGAGTGCCAACTCGTGTATGTATGTATGAATGTATGTACGTATGTTTCCCAAAAATTCGATTTTTTATAAATATAATATAACTTAAATTAATTGTTATATTATAGCAATTCATTTATGTCACTCAAAAGCATATCAAAGTAATACATTAATTATTTCGATGCGCCTTTTTATATACCTGAAAAAAGACGCTGAAATAATTTTTTTCTAATACTACATTTCAAGAAAATTTCATTGCATTGAAATTTCTACAATTTTCATAAGAATTATTTATGTATTAAAGCAACGAAGCACTAATGCATGAAACTGATTTCTAAATTAAATATTTCTAAAGGGCTATCACTATCAAGTCGCTTTCATCCCAGGGGTATTATAATCAGCTTACTACGGAGTCTAATTGAATCAACATGCATGTGCTAACGTGGGCGATAATATGATATCAACTTCTGAATTTAATCTGGCATCAGAAGCAGCCATCTTTCTCCTGGAAGGGAGAGAATGGTAAATACTTGTATATCGCATCAATTATCTAAATTGCTTAGTCAAACATTCTGGAGAGCTGCCTGTTGATCTTAAATGTCGAAAACCTTGGTTGGATATTATTGGGCAAATATTAAAAGATTAATTACGTGAAATTTATTCTTGTATAACGGTGACTTTAAACTATGTGATCCAATGAATTGATAGATCTACGATATCTCATAAATTGCATGCTTCTAAATTATTAAATCATCGCTTAGGAAACAATAAACCCGTATTTCTCTAATGTACACAAGTATTGTTCCTATTTTAAAAATTAACTGCGAGATTTCGATGCATTTGTAAAGTGACTTAAATACCTGAAACTGTACTTCTAATGCTTTCCTACATACGTATTGTGTTTTTTATGTATTTAGCTATTTTCAGATTTATCGTTCTAAAATCAACTACTAAGCAGCATTCTCTTTTTTTTCTTCTTGTTAAACGTTGGATTTTCGAATAAAGTTTACTCTACTTTTTTATGAAAAAATTGCTTTATATATCTTTTAGAGTTCACTCCCCCCTAATTTTAATCATGTTAGGACATGATGTTGTTTTGGAGTGAGATTTTTTAAGCGATTTGAAAACAACAATTTGTGTAAGCCTCAAAATGCGTGGGCGACAAATTGGCAGTTTATCCATTTTGAATTATTTTGGAGCCGACTTTCACTGAATAGCTTTTGAAGTATCTGTCATCTGCTGATGCAAGTTTATTTTGGAGTCGGTTTTCACTATAACGTTCCAAATATCTTTTTACTCCTGCTTTAATTTTTCCTTTAGAAATCACAGTGTTATTGCCTAATTTACAAAATTTTTAAAAAATGAACCAAACAAGTTTTCTTTAATTCATAGCAATTGTTGCTTCAGGGATAATTTCCACTAATTAAAATAAGTTTATAAGAAAATAAAACAAAAAGTTCTCACATTTGGAGATGTATCGCCAACTGAAGTTACAGCTTGATTTCAAATTATATATATATTTTTTTTAGTTCTTACGAATTGCCTTGATTATTTTAAGTCATTAACCAGTTTAAACCAGTTTGTAACAACCACACGATTATAAGATTACGTGTGAGTTGGTATTCAGAAAAACGACGGATTTTTTCATCTTAAAATCTGTCGAGCTCCAAAACTTTGTTTGGTAGTTTGAGAAAATTTAAAGTGAAAGTTTTTTTAAAGACAAATAATAACATAAAAAAATAATAAGGTTCTTATATAGCTTAAAATTTGCGCTAATAGATATCAATTTTTTTTATAAATTGTTTTAATTTTATATTGTAGTTGTCTGATTCTTTCTTAAAATAGTGATTCAAAAACAGAAGAATAAAATTGGTAAAAATTTGGTAAGTGATTTTAAAATCAGAACTTTAGACATATAACCTTTGAAGATCATATTTCTAAATTAAATAATCTGAGCATAGGAAACAATAGACATAATGTTCACGCTTTTTTGTTCTCTCATACAAGAATAACTATTAGAGTTACTTGTGAAATCCTGCTGGAAGAGTTTCATGCACTTCTTAGAAATCGATGATTTCAGAAATATAAGTTTCGATATGGTAATAGTCTGTCTATCAATGGACAAAATAGTTTTAAAATGAAAAATTGAATTTGAGTGGAATTTGGTTAGTTTAGTTATATTAACGTTTCGTTTGAAGTAAAAGTAGGGCTATTTTGAGATGGACCTCGTAATTTTGAACAGCGGTCAGATGATTAGGACGACATCTGAGCTGGCACCCCCTCTCCAAACTTCCACATCACACCAGCGGGAGAACATTTGGTCCTGACAGATTTAACGTACATCAGACCAGTGAACACGGCGGTTCTTCGGGGGAATCGGACCACGAACCTGCAACCCTCTTGTTCCAAAGCCGTGACCTTACCACCAGGCCACCGCGGCCGAGTGAAATCTGGAAAGCACTTTTAATTTTTTTAAGGGACATAGGATTTATGCTTACCGCCAAATTCACAAACCCTTGTAAAAATTATGTGGATTGTCATAAATTCTAGCAAATTTTTCATTTAGTCAGAAATATGAATATTTCAATTCCATATATCACACAAAATGGTATGTCTTGATTTAATTAATTACATAATTAATAATTAACCAAATTAAATTTATCTAATAAGTTAAAAGAATTAAACTTCTGTGAGGCAAAAGCAATCCTAAAATAATTTAATTCAGTATAATTAGAAAAAAAAGACCCTTTAAAGAGTTGTTGTTGTTAATTATAGCACCTTACAATCCTGCTGACAGAAAACTTCCAGGGATTTAAGTCGAAATTAGCTTCGCTTGTTTGTTCAATAGCGAAAACTGGGGCCAAGAAACTGACTACTTCATGTTTCTCATTCGCTTGCACATTCCCTTTTAAAAGGGTCACATTCATACAACTAACAGATAGAACACAGAAGAAAAATGTACCCTAACTGAGATTCGAATTCGAGACTCCCAGATCACGGGGAAGACACGCTACTCCTATGCCAGGATGTCGGCCCTTTTAAAGAGTTAAAACTAGAACTGTAAATATGGATCAAATTTGATACAGAATACGGCAAAAGAGTTTATATAATTGTTACCATATTGTATGTGAAAATGATATTATGTAAATACACCAAGTGACGTGGCAAAAATTTAGACATGATTTAAAATCTATATTGTAGAAATGTGTTAAATTTGTGCTCAAATCTACTAATATTTAGTCTATATGAATGCCTACATATCTATATGTACGTTTAGCAGACTTTAATTTAATTATACTAGTGTTATTTCTTTTAAAACTTATCAGACCTGTTTGAGAATGGATATTATGCTTTTCAATTGTAATGAGATGACGAAGAAACTGAAATAACACAGCCTCGAACCTCCTCCAAAATTCCAAGTCACAACCTCTGGAGGATACTTGATCTCGAATGAATAAAAGTGTACCGGACCCTCATACAAGAAGACATTCCACGAATATTAATCGATCTCTTAGATCAGACCCTCTAAGTAAAATAGAGATTCAAAACCAAAACTCTCTGACAACGAAACATCACCTCCATCACAACTGTCATGATTAAACACAACAAGCTGTATTAATAAGGTCTGATGTAAATTTTTTAGCAAAATATTAAATTTATATCACAACTTGAAACCAACTGGTTAGAGAGAAGTGAGTCAAAATGTATATCGATTCTCTTATTAAGCTAAATATAGAATTAATATACCTTAGAAGAATACAAGTAACTGAAAGGATGGCCCTGAAACTAGTTATATGGTGTCTGGATAAACAATTAATCGGTTATGAAAAAAAAATCAAAGATAAAAGTTCCGCAATGTCATGAAGAAAGAAGGATTTAGTCATAACAATTTAAACCGGAATGGCATTTAACCTTTTACATTTCGCTGGTACGAGTAATTACGAATAAAATTAATTTCGAATAGCTATTATGTGGTAATACTCGTGGATTTTCTGTCTTCATTAAAAATTGAGAGTCAATTTGACTCGAATTTCAAACAATTCCTTTCTGTAATTCTCGTCGTAAATTGAGCATTTTATTAGCATTCTTGGTCTGAAAGGATTCATAATTAAATCGAAATTTTGATTGGAACTCTGATTACTTTATAATTCGACATTTAATCCTGAAATAAGATCGTTCTTCGAAATCGCTAACAGCATTGCCCTCCTTCAGTATTAAATTTCAACTGATTTACAAATGAAATTATGCGTTTTGATTTCAGATTTCCATGGCTGTGCAATGTTGATATTTAGAACATCATTAGGTCACGTAAATGAATTAAAATAATATTAGATTTATACAATTATTAATTAACTGGCAAGTAATTAATGCCTGTAATAGTTTATACAAAGTAGATGATGCATCTATTCTCTATCAGAGTATTAGGTATTGTTGAACAATGATTCATAATAGGTCCACTATTAACTAAATTGTATATTAGTCACATAAATTAGTTGACAGTATATATATTTAGGCCATATCAATTTACATTTGGTATTATCAATTAAAAATAATCTCGATAATTTTATTATACGATTGTCAACTTTAATAAGTCATTTCAAAATATGATGTAAAGAAGTTTTTGCTTTTTCGTGTATGAAAATTGAAATAAAATTAGGTCGGTTTTTTTTTTTCTTTTTTCTTACAAAAAACTTTATCTAGAAATTCCAATAAAACTTCTTGTTTTTCTTGTTGGAAAATAAAAATAATATTTAAAAAACGTCTATGTAAAGAGACGATATATCATAAACCGAACTATGTAATAATAAGTATCAAATTCTTGGATGGGGAAGGTAGGATTTCGAGAATCATCATAAAATTCCCTATCTATATAAGTAAAAATGAATGTTTGTTTCGATGTCTCTTATACGCTGCCGTGCCACTCATACAATTGCGATAAAGTTTCGAAAACTTACTACTTGCACTTACGGATGATTATAAGCATAGTAAAATTATGTTATCTGTATAAATAAAAATGAATGTTTGTTTGTATGTTTTTTATGCGCTGCTGTGCCACTCATCAAATTCCGATAAAACTTCGAATACTTATTTCTTGCACTTATTTGTTTCTGCTGAAGATGGAAAAATAAATAAATAATATTGCCAATCCTTATGTCTTGAATAATGAAGTTAAGAAAACAAAATTAATATTATCTATACTTATAATTTATATTTCTCTTAATTTTAATGAATATATTCCTTTTTCAGTGCGAAAATAAATATTATCATTTCTATCAATCTTAATTAAACAAGACAGTTATTTTAAACTTCAAACGATATTTCCAAAATTATTTCATCTGTGGCATCAACTCTCCCGGTACCAGCTACTATATATATATATATATATATATATATATATAGAGAGAGAGAGAGAGAGAGAGAGAGAGAGAGAGAGATAGAGGAAACTCTCTTATATATATACACTCCCGCGCGTAGACGGTGACTCCGGATAGCTAAAATTTCTGTCATCTTTATAAAAGTAACACGCAAATTTTTCAGTATTCTGAGCCATATAAAACCAAATGGCTTTAGAAATGAGATAGATACGCAGGTTTGTTTGCATTATAAGAAAGTCGCCAGTAAGTATCTGCAAATTTCTTTTGGAAAATAATCACTGAATTTTTTTAATTCCGAGAAACAGTACCATGCGATGAGCAGTGACTATGCGAATGAAATTAACTCAATAGTAATCAACTGTTATAAATAAGTCAAATATTTGAATCAGCTATGAAACAAGGACACTCAGTGAAAATTTAGACAGATAATTCACTTCGAGACTTTGTTTCATCTTCACTATTATTTGAGCAAGTAAATAAAACTTTCTTACATTCAAAAGTAAATATTTTATTGTTGTGTCTTACGGCACTTTACAAACAAACCCTCTGACGGTTACCTATCAGCAATTTCAGATGAGGGAGCGTCTCTTGTTTTTTCAGTAACGCTAACTAAGGTCAAGTGTACGATTTAGCTACTCACGCTCCACAATCCCTTTTACAGGGCAAACTTCATTCATGCATTCGTTTCATTCACTCATCCACAGATCACAATATAGACCTGGATCAGAGAGTGATCATCTCTGAATCAGTACCCCAGTGGTATTACTCTCGATATGGAGGACTTGGTGACAACTAGAGGTTTGTACGTGAACCAGCCATCACCACACAAGGGGAATCTTCGGCTGGTGATTTCGAATTCGTAATCTAACGGACAAGTGTCCAACACCCTATTAACTAGGCTATTCCAGTCTAGTAAATATTTTGATTTGGTTAATCGAATGAGAATTCTCTAAGACAATGTTTATATCGACCTTCGTAATGTAGATATCTGGACAATTATCATACTCAAAAAATTTGGACACTTTCTTCAACTGATTATTAAAAATTTAATCAATAACAACTATCTTCCATAGTAAGCAATTTTTGAATGAGGAATATTCTAAATATATTATTTAGCAGTTATAGAACTTCAAACAAAATAATGATACTTACAAAGAGTCATTCAATTAACAAAAAAATAGGAAGAACCAATTTCAATCTATGAACTAAGCGTTGTTTTCCAGCACCTGATTGGGTTGTACTTTTACTAGAATAAATTTTATTACCAAAAAGGAAATTATTCATTGATATATCCTAATAATATAAATAAAAGAACTGTATAACTGAGCATGTTCATTTTATAATCACCTTTCTAATTTCTAAAATATGATAAATAGTTTATTTTGCTGTTAGGCAATCATATATACATAATATATAAGATATATTTATATATTATCAATTTAAATTTATCACGCAAATTGCAATCAATTAAAAATCCCCCAAGTTACTTCACTTTTTCTCACTAAAAAAATTCAGAAGAAAAAAATTAATCCAAGATATATTTTGCCTTCTACACGTGATATATAAAATTAAGTTGAATATTTTGCAAATTACCGCGAAACTAGCCATTAGTTTATCCCATAAATATATAAAAGTTGGATGGAAAACCCATCCCATCTAAATTATTTTTATCTTGAGCAATTTTTATTTTGATTTTCTAATTAAAATATGTTTTTTTAATGATGCTAAGTTCAATCTTAATAGGTTCTCCAACTATTTTTTGTTTAGAATATTTAGATGTATTTTATCTCAGAAATCTTATATTATTAATTTTTTTAAAGTTTTAACAAGCACTCATTAATCCCTGGTTATCGTAATTATATATCCTCCGAAATTTTATTTTCTTATCTTCATTTAAACTTCAGCACAAATTCAGAATTATTTTGGTTGCAGCCTCTACTCTTTTAAGTATATTTTCTTGGATGGAGGAAAAATATTTTTTTCCTGCAAATTTTTATATAGAAAATGATTTAAAAGCAAAATAAATTGATATCATGCTAATGTTACTATTTTAGATCCTGCAACGAGGCTTTGAACTAAAAAATATGTTAAGCAATTCTAGTAACTACCAGGTGTAATTCATTCGATAAAATTTAAGATAAAATAAAATTATTTAGAAGAAGGATACAAATACAAAAATAAATTTTGTATTGCATCAAAAAAATAATTTTCTAGTATATTCTTGGGAGTGTTGTATATATACATTTTGCATTTTTGAATAGATTTCTTCTGAATAATAACAAATTAAAGATACACGTAACAGAGCAGAAAGTAATGAAAATATTTGTTGAAAATATTATTTATCATATTTATTAATGTATTATAATTCCAAAAAAAATTAAAAATAAGGAAAATCGAGCCAAGATTTTTAATGGGTAAAATGCTAATTAAAATTCTCTGAATATGATAGTTTAATATTACAATCATGAATATTTTATATGAAAAAATAATTATAATATTCATTCATTAAGGCTGATTTCACAACTCCATATTGCTACTGTTGATGAAAGTTTGAAACATTATGTAACTCATCTTTGAAACATTATGTAAATCAGTGTTTCTTAACCTTTTAGTATTCACGGCCCAATTTTCAATCAAAATTTTCATCGCGCCCGCCCCCCTCTTCACCGCATACAATAAAATGTGTACAATAATAGTGTATTTTGGCGTTGAACCTACACTACGACCTTAATTTTAAACTTTACAAATCACCAAGAATACGGAAATTTATTGACATTTTGCAACAATGTTCCTCAGCATTGAAAAAACAAGAATCCTATGCCTTTTTATTGCTCTTGCTTCTCGCCATGTCGGGAATTCTCACGTTTTCTCGAGAAGTTTCGATTTGTCTGGTCAGCTTAAGTTAAATTAGAAGCGTGCGCAGATGTGAACAAATGTGTTCTCATAGAGAGAAGGAGAAAGTTCTATGACACCAATATCATTGCCAGATAATCTCATTCGAGTCGATCCTTCTATCGCTATTGAATCCATTCTGAATGTGTATGTTATATATATTTTTGTGTAATTGCAATTCACCACATTAAATATTCCCTGCAGCAGACTTATGCAAAATCATGGATAAATTTTTAAGTGGGCGTAAGTGAGCATTAGACGATGGACAAGCATCAACAAGTACACAGACGAAAGTGGTTCCGAAAATAAAATCAAGAAATTATTATCAAGAATACTTAAATTTTGGGTTCGCTAGTACTGAAGTAAATGAAGAAGAAAGGCCCCTGTGTATCATTTGCTCAAAAATGTTGGCGGCAGACAGCATGACACCTAATAAACTTAAAGGACATTTGGAAACGCTTCATAGTGAGTACGTAAACAAACCCAGAGAATTCTTCGAATTAAAATTAAAATCATATGAAAAGCAAAAATCATTGTTTAAAAAAACTTTGTGAATGAAAAAGCTTTAATTGCCTCTTACAAAGTTTCATGTAAAATAGCCAGATGTAAAAAGCCTCACACCACTGGTGTAGAGCTTATTTTGCCAGCCGCAATTGAGATTGTAGAAATTATGTTTGCAGATAATTTTGCAAAACAATTGCAGTCTATACCTCTTTCAAATGATACTGTTGCACGTCGAGTTGCTGATATAGCTGAAGATGTAGAGTGTTAGCTTTTGTCGAAGTTACGTGACAAATTGTTTTCAATACAACTCGATGAGGCAACAGATAGTAATAAAGATGCTCATTTCATTGCCTATGTTAGATTTTGTGATGATTAGTCAGTAGTAGAAGAATTACTTTTCTGCAAACCAATAGAACTCAAAGCAACAGCACTTGCATTATTTGCTATCTTAAATGATTTTATGAATGAGGCAAACAGAATGGAAAAATTGCGTCGGAATATGCCCCGATGGTGCTTGTTCTGTGTCCGGAAGATTCCAAAGTATTCAAGCACTTGTGAAACAAAAATCGCCACAGTGCGTCTGGGCACATTGCATGATCCACAGAGAAGCTTTGGCTTCCAAAGAAATGAGTCCTGGTTTGAATATTGTGTTAACTACGGTTGTAACCCTAGTAAATTATATAAAAATGAGACGCCTGAAATCAAGAATCTATTCTGCACTTTGTTAAGACATGGGTATAGTGCATTCGGGGTTACTATTTTATTGTGAGGCAAGATGATTATGACGAGGAAAATTTTCGCAACGTGTTTACGAATTAAGAGAAGAAATCGCCGTTTTCCTAGAAGAGGAAAACAGACCGGAAGCTGAGAATTTTCGCGATAGTTTATTTGTGATGAAATTGAGCTACATGGTCGACATATTCGAGAAATTAAATAAATTGAATCTTCAACTGCAAGGAGCAAATACACATATATTGGATACGAGTGATAAATTTAATACTTTTTGTAGGAAATTGGAATTGTGGAGCAGATTTTTAAAGCAAGAAAATTTAACAATGTTTGCAAATTTGAATGATAGTGTTAAAACTTACAAGGCTGAAGAACAACATGTAAAAGTTGTTTTTGTAACCATTGAAAATCATTTAGCAATGCTAGCAAAGAATTTTAAAAAGTAATTTCTTGCTGACGACAAACTGATATCAAGTTACAAGTGTGTGATGGATCCATTTCAAAATACTCCCGAAGGACTCTCAATTGAAGAGGAAGAAACCTTTATAAGCTTCGCGGCAATTGGCGAAACCAAAAGACAATTTAGTAATAAATCGCTCTTTGAATTTTGGGCAGGAGTGGATGACGAGTTTTCTGCACTAAAAACAAGGGAATTTCCCATTCTACTGCCATTTTCAACATCTTACCTTTGTGAAACTGGGTGTTCTGCGGTGGCTTCTTTGAAGACAAAATATGGGAAAAGAACTGAGGGTGTCTATTTCTAATATTAAACCCTCCTTCGAAAAACTTTGTTCTGCAAGATAGGCCCAAGGAAGTCACTAATAATTATTAAATTTGTTTTTAATTTAGTAAGTTGTTTTAATTTAATAAGTTAATTGTTAAATATGTCGAAATGTATTGTGTTTTGTATGCGTGTGTGTGTTTTCTTTTCAGTCTCTTAATCAATTTTTTCAATAACATTTTCTCTTGGATATGCTTGCGCCCCCCCCCATTAGTGTGCTCGCGCCCCCCTAGGGGGGCGCGCCCCACAGGTTGAGAATCACGGATGTAAATCAAATTCTCTACATTTGTCAAAACAGATTCTATCAAATTGTTTTGTAATTTTTCGGTCATTTTGTGGATACATCACTTACAACAAATAAACAGAAACAGAACATAAGGAAGAACAGAGCAATAAGAAAATTAAAAATTGTAGAGTAAAAGCCTAAAAAGAATAGCAAAACTTGTGTGTTCTGGTCCAGTATTAACTATTAAACACAAATCTTTAGCTTTCCTATAGTATATTAACAAAAAGAAAAGAACATATTTGAAATATAAAAAACATTATCTAAAACTAAGCATAAGTTAATGGATTAATCAATAAGGCTTTTGTTCTTATTTTATTGTAAATATATTTGGTGAAGTTCATTTGGTGTTTGATTTTTCACCATACTTTATTTTTTTTAAAGTTTCATTTCTATTGGAGGGAGGAGACATGCGGGTTTTATTTTTATCTATTTATTGCCCTTTTTTCCTTCAATTCTTATTTTCTTCATTTTTGTATCGTTAAAATCTTTCATTACAGTTTCATAATATTTTATCACTTCCCAATTAAAAATTTTAAAAATAATGCAAGTGAGTCAAGTAGGATTTTTCTTTAGAAATGTAATATATTACGAAATTATTCAATTACGAGAAAATTGTTAGTTTTTTTTTAATTGAAATTTTTTAATCAAGCTTTTTTTATATATTTTCTATTAATTCTATATATTTATTGACGAAGATTCTATCCGCGTTTATCTCTTATAACCTATTATAATAGAAACGAAATTGTAAATAGCCTTTCAAAAATCCTGTGATAAAATTCATATAGATTGAATTATTAAATACCAAATCAAGCAAAAATGAAGAAAGGAATAAAAAATTATATTTAAAAAATCTGCTATTTATCTCCTAAACATCACCAAAAATTCATATTAAGAAAAACTAACTTCGATGAAATTTATTATCATATCAGAACTTGATGATTATATATATATATATACACACAGAGAGAGGAAAGTATCGGTTTAAACTGGACTTAAATTAAATAAGACATAAAATGACTTAATGTTCTCACATAACTTCAAATTTGCTATCACATTAGTTTTTTACATTTAATTTAATTTAATTAAATTAAATTATTCTAAAGAATTTTTAATACGCAAGGTTGAAAATCTACCTGGAATTTAAAACTGATATGGCATGCTAATATGGATTAATGAAGTTGATTTAACTAAAGACGCCAATTCATTGTTGCCCCAATTATGTCTTCAAAGTTCGATTCAATCGTACTCGATATAATTCCTTTATCTGATGCTTTCTCCAAGTTCCATTAATTAAGGCGTGCTTTTAGGAGAAAATTCAAGATCGTTGGTCTCAAAAGAGTCAGTTGAACTATCGAATGTGCAACAATTCATCTTTGTTTAATCTGATTGTTAATTTATTGCTACATCACCTTTCGCTTATGCAGAATCTAGAGCTAGTGTTCTTATGTATTCAAGAGCCAGTGGAGAGAACATTGATTTTAATTTTAATGGGAAAATGTGCAATATTCTATGAAGATTATTTCAAGCATGCTTAAATTGGCAACTTTCTGAAAGTGGTTTTGATACAAAGTATGTTTGATAGGAAAGTAAAATACAATTTTAGTCATACAAATAATTTAAGTAAACAAAAAAAAACTTTTTAGATTATTTTGACACGATTGCAGAAAATACACTTACTTAGTAAAATATAACTAACAAGCTGGTAACCAGCGCGTTGCTGCTGCAGAAAAAAATTATCTTGGAAACATCTTTTGGAATTTGAAAGAGTTTATCTTGTTTAATTAAGAATGATTGAAAGAATGATGTTATTTTCTTGTCGGCAGTGAATATATTTATTGAAAATGAGGGATATATAAATTGTATATTTGAATTGTATTATTAGAATGGTATATTTTTTTTTAGAATTGTAAAGCTTATTGTTCCTTCAGATCGGTAATGAAAGAAACTATTTATTGCATCTTGTGATTCGTTTAATTTTTGTTCAGTAATATCATGTTTAATATCAAAAAATGTGATTAAAATATTTTCTTTTAAAATTTATTAAACATAAAAATATATTTATACTATAAAATTTTAGTTGTAAACATAATTTTTTGAAAACTAAAATGGTGCAAAATTATTTGTATTATAATATTTTTAAAAGTTATTGTAAAAAACGCTAAAATTTTATTAATTGTTTAGTTTAGACTTCCCTAAAACTTTCTCGCATACTCTCTAATAAAACTATTATCTCAGAAAAAGGCTTACATTGCATTCATTTACAATAGCTCCGAAATATGAACGCCTAGCTTGAATTTAGCATCTTTACTGAATTTGTTGTGTCTCCTTGTCGAATTATTTGTAGGTTAATCCGTGGTTAGTAGATTTTTTATGCTTTAACTGATTGCATTATATCTATAGCCATCCCATAACTGCAAGTAATAAGTAGTCGAATTTTTATCGCAATCGGATGAGCTGTACGGCTGCGCATAAGAGACATAAGACAAACATTCATTTTTATTTATATAGATTATTTTTGGCAATTTTTTAACATTTTTTTCTTTTACAAAAATTTGAATATTAATTGCTTATGCATAGATATTCATTTAAAAATTCTATATGTGCAGATTATTTAAAATTCGGATAAACAGAATAAAAAATACAAAATGATTTAGTCGTTGCAATACAAATCTGTAATAATTCTGAAATTTGAATTAAAATCTATTTATGTAATTAATTGCATATTGGTTAAAGAAATATTGGACTTCTACTATATTAGATAAATTTTGCCTCCATCAAAATAATCTGTTTTATAATTCATGAAAAGTTCCTAATGTATCGTTCTATTGCAATGAAATATCATGAAGGCATTCTAGTCATATCACGGAATACTTTAATGGCTCTAAGCTATTTGTTTCAAACTGTAGTTATTCCAGGGGAAAATATAATTTGGGAAATCAAAGAAAGAATCAAATATTGAGATTAAAAAAGGCCATCATATTATATATTATGAAAAAAATTCGTTGCTAAAAATTAGTTTTTTAGTCGATGCGTTATATTATTGATGATTTTGTATGCTGCTGCTCCAAAGCAAACAACACAACGGAATCATCTACCGCATTGCTTATTTTAAATTATTTGTGAAACTATGCAAAATTGTGTATTGTTTATTTATAATTATATAATAAGCTCATGATTATGATGATGTCATTCCTTTGTTTCCACTGAAAGGATGTGCGCTTGCACATCCCTTTTTTACCGAGGATAGCTCATTCATACATCTCACTGATAAAACACGGAACACCCATGCCAGGAAAACATGAACCAGAACTCGGACTTGGGACGCCTGGATTACAGGGAAGACGCATTACCCTTAAGCCAAAACGCCGTCAATAAGCTCATGATCCTTAAATACTCAATTATAATAAAAAATGTGGTTAACATTCGATCGGCACCCAGGAACTTTTTATGACCTTTACAAATAATTGTAATTTCTTACAACAATTAGCATTTTCTGTTTGTATTCATATGTGTAAAGTAATATAATATAACCTAATTTGTCGAGTCAAGAAAGTTTTGATCTGTAAATTAATTATCTAATAACTCTTGTAGCTGCGACATGATTCAATTTCTGAAAACTAGTCACAGTAATAAATTATATTGAAATGTTATGTATCTGCATATTTGGAGTCAAATATGTGAAATGAGATGCTGTTTATGCCTAGATCTTCAGCAGACTTATGGACATTTGCAGGAAAATCTGCATTAATCAAAACAAGACTTTCTTGGAGTGAGATGATAATTCATTAATGAGTAAAAGTGTCAAGCTTTTGTTAAATGCTTTACCCTATTTAGAGGATTGGATCTATACATACAATTGGAAAGTCTTCTACACAATATTTCTAATGTATTTAAGCTGTGCTAGTTAAAACTTCTGAAATTTCGATTCAGAGTATAAAACCGGCATGGAATTCTATATTCTTGTTGCTACATTTAAAATACTTCAATGAAGTCTTCTATCCTCTTATAATTTTATTATACTGGAATAACATGATATATTTATTTATCACATTACATAGATTATGATATTCAACTATATCAATATTAGAAATTCCAAAACATCAGTGCAAAGAACGGGCAGGGATATTTTGGAATCATTGAGAGTATAACTCCTTCTCTCATTAAATGTGATTGATTGACAATCCAAGGCACGTGATTTGTTCATTAAAGATGTTCGCCCAAATGGGTTTTTGGGATTAAAAGGATTTCTAAGAAACCCAAACAACATTTTTTTAAATTGCATTTGGAATAGATCAAAAACAATTCCTTTTTGTATATCAATTCGGTAAAATGCACGGGGGGGCATTGAGGTTTGTGATACTGAGACCATTTGTTTTTCATCTTTTTAGGCCTGCCAATAGATAAAACAATTCTTATTTTTGAAAGAAAAACTCGCCCGTTCTAGTATTCTGTAATGCTTACATTTGAATGATTTCAGAAATTAGAGAGTTAAATCATAATTAAAGTCCAAGAATCAACTAATTTAAAAACAAATATCACATGAACAAGTTAAAATACATCACGTTTTCCGCTTTATTTTTCTACGATTGGGAATAATAAAACATACAAAAACAAAATGTCATCTGATTACTTAGTTACATAAATCCACTAAGGATTAAAATTTAACACATTTTTTCTGCATTGAAAGAATTTACCATTAAAAGATGTAAATAAATGTTAAACATTCAAAATACTGATTTGCTTACTACTCATACTATAGTTGAAAAATAATGCATTAATTTTTATTTGAAATAAAGGAAATTTAAGATTGCAAATTTTAAGTTACCATGCGAGAACATTATTATATTTGAAGTCACTATTTGTCTTAATATATACACTGAAGTGACAAAAGTCATGGGATGACTGTTAATATCGTGTCGGTCCTCCTTTTGCCCGGCGAAGTGCAACAACTCGACGTGTCATGGAGTCCACAAGTCGTTGGAAGTCCTCTGCAGGAATATTGAGCCATGCTGTATGTATAGACGTCCATAATTGTGAAAGTGTGGATGGTGCAGGAGTTTGCGCACGAACGGACCTTTCGATGATGTCCCGTAAATGCTCGATGGGATTCATATCGGGTGATCTAGGTGGCCAGATCATGCGCTGGAATTGTCCGGAATGTTCTTCAAACCAATCGTGAACAGTTCTGGCCCGGTGACATGGCGCATTGTCATCCATAAAAATCCCATCGTTGTGTGGGTACGTGAAGTCCATGAATGGCTGCAAGTGATCTGCAAGCAGCTGAACATAACTATTTCCAGTCAATGATCGGTTCAGTTGCACCAGAGGACCGAGTCCATGCCATGTAAAAACAGCCCACACCATTATGCAGCCACCACCAGCTTGAACGGTGCCTTGCTGACAGTTTGTGTCCATGGCTTCGTGGGGTCTGCGCCACACTCGAACTATACCATCAGCTCGTAACAACTGAAATCGTGACTCATCTGACCACGCCACGGTTTTCCACTGGTCTAGGGACCAGTCGATATGCTCACGAGCCCAGGAGAGTCGCTGCAGGCGATGTCAGTAAAGGCACTTGAGTCGGTCTTCTGCTGTCATAGCCCAAGGAAGACAAATTTCGCCGCACAGTCCCATCGGACACGTCCCTCGTACGTCCCACATTGATTCCTGCAGTTATTTGACGAAGTGTTGCGTGTCTATTAACATTGACCATTCTACACAGACGTCGGCGGTCTCGGTCGTTAAGTGCAGGTGGTCGCCCACTGCGCTGTCCATGATGGGATGTAATGCCTGAAAATTCATACTCTCGGCACACTCTTGATACTGTGGATCTCGGAATGTTGAATTCACTAACGATATCCGCAATGGAATGACCCATGCGTCTAGCTCCAACTAACATTCCACGTTCAAAGTCTGTTAATTCTCGTCGTGTCGCCATAAATCACGAAAAACCTGTTCAAATGAATAACTTGAACACAAATGAAAGCTCTGGAAAATGAACTGCGCATTTATACTTTTTCGCTGCGATACTACTGCTATCTGTATATTTGTATATTGCTATCCCATGACTTTTGTCACTTCAGTGTATATGTATATATATATGGAAGGAGGGATAGATAATCATATTATTTTTAAAATTTCATTTTCACTTTTTCTAGCTGGCAAAAAACGTTTTGGAGTTCAACCGACTTTAAGATGAAAAAAACCTATCTTTTTTCTAAATATCGACTCATGTGTAATCCTATAGTTTGTAATTGTTTCAAACTGGCTTGAACTGTTTAATTACTTAAATTAATTAAGACAACTCGTAAGAATTCAGAGAATAAATTATCTAAAAATCAAGTTGTAACTTCAGTTGGTGATCACCAACTATTGCAGCCTTCTGTATTATTCTCTATTAACTTTAAAAAGAGAAAACTTGATGTCTCAAAAGTGCTAAATTGCAAAGTTGTTCCCTACGCATTTTGAGGCTCCAAAATCTTCAATCCAAACTAACATTATATTCTCTCATGATAAAAAATAAAATAAAAACAAGCAGTACTGTACTAAAAAACGTTCTTAAACAGAGGCGATTAATTAACATATTAACTCTCCAAGAATTGACATTTGATGCAACTTTCATACTATTTTCAATTCAATTAATTACTTTATTTTATGTTGTTTTGATAAGACATTTCTATTAGGAGGTTTTTATAAAACCTTTTTATCAGGAGGTTTTTTTAAAATGTTTTTATTAGGATTTTTGTATTTTTTTTTCAAAATAAAAAAAAAATGCTTTTTTATAAAACTATGCAATTTAATTGAATTTTTCAAATATATATATATATCATTTCAGACGAAGTAAATTTCATAATGGTAGCTAATAATTTAATATGTTTTTTCTAGCTATTTAAAAATAAGGGTACTGCATAAATAAGCGCATTTGAAAAACATTTGCTTGAATTATTCATCAATGGATTAATCGTTCTCTTTACTGGAATAAAATGAATCTTAATTGGTTTTAAATACCGCATATGTACAGAAAAATAATCTCGAGCAACATTTATACATGCATCCCACAATGCAAAACAAATTAAATCACTGATCTGAAAACAATTTGGAATAATGAGGAATTCAACAATAATAACAAAAGACCATTTCTGATCTTTATAACTCAATAAGAAAAGTTGGAAAGTAGTTTCCCTATTTGTTTGAATATATAAAACAAACAATTCCTACTGTTGCTTTCAGCCATGAAGAAATTCAATGCGGGTATTACTGCTAAATGCAGTCCGTTAATGATTCCAAATCCAAATAAAAGTTTGAGTTCAAATAATTAACGTAATGCCTTCATTTTCAAAAGAACCCGCTGAACTGGAAAAAGCGAAGAATTTTCTTTGTTGCTTTTCTCAACAATCGATAGGGTTGTACTTTAAAAAAAATTATCATAAGAATAAAATGCAGTGGTAAGATTTGGGGATATAATGGAAAGGCAAATTAAACTATTAATTTTTAATATAAATTTAAATATCTAAAATTGTATTTTAATCTTGTGTATTTCACTTAACCTCATATTTTTAAACAGAAAGGTTTTTATTAATGTGAATGATTTAATATCTTTAAACAATTAGCTAATATTTCCGATATTGGTTAGATTTAATTTCAAATATATTTCTTATCATTCAATTTTATATTATATTTCTTCTTCTTGTTATTGTTTTTGTATATTCATTATCTCCTAAATAAAATATCTGTTATGAAGTTAAACCCATCCCATTAAAATTTCATGAATAGTAAATGTGAGAGAAATCTTTTTAAAATTGGAAAGTTTCTTGTGTGTGAATATAATTTCCACTATTGAAATTTTTATATAAATTAAGCAAAGAAGTAGCCTAATCCTTGATTCTTCACTTTAAGCAGTGGAAAAAATTTCTCAAATATTATGGATGAAGCAAAAAAAAAGATTTGAATTTTATTAAATTTAAATGCATCGTTGAAACCTATACAACAATTAAAAGCCCTTAAAAATCCAAAAAAAAGTTTTAGCAGACAATATAAAAAGTATAGAATTTCAGAATGACTCAGAAAGTGTTATTTCAATCATTTTTAGGAAATAGTCAAGATACACTTGAAAGTTCGTTTAATTTTTAAAGTATATAAAATTAATAAAACCACTCTGAAGTGCACATTTCCACCCTTCAAATTTATTTTTGCTCAGTATTTTTTTCAAATCGCTAGTTACTGAAAACCCTGTAGAGCGCTAATATACATGCAGATACATATTCTTTTTTATTTTAGTAGTTATACTTTGTATAAAATTATAATTAATTAAAATAATTAAATGTTTTAAATGATTTTTAAAAAGTGTAATATCCATTTTGGATGCTAAAATACTATGCAAATATCTAGATATTTACTAAGCTGGGAATTTTCAAAAACTATCAATGCTTAATTTTTGGTTAATTGCTTAAAATATTCAAACATTTTATCCTCGTGAGAGCATACAAGTGTACAAGATTTCAGACTTCAGCCACTCATGAAATAAGCGAAGAATTCACAATTAATATTTTATTTTTTAGAAAAAAAAACTAATTTTAATTGTGCCAGAAATTAATTTTATTACAATCTTATTCTAAATAATCATAAATGAATGAGAATTATTCGATAGGCTATTATAACAAGCTTGAAAATTGCACAATAATACGAAAACAGTAATACGCAGCATCTTAACAGAGTCAAAATATCATATCTAACCAACATTTAATTCACACACTTTACAGCTGCCAGCGCATTTTTGTTGTTTTTTTTTGTTTACGTTAAACTTCACGGGATCTAAACCATTGTTCTTAAAACTCTTAATGCATATCATATGTGTAATAAAAGGTGTTAAGAAAGTGATAAATATTACACAGAACCCATGAGACCAATGTATTAATACTCTGCCTGCAAGTCAGATCCTTTGTTTCTTGAAGTTCCATGGTTAATTTGCATAAAAGGAGTCGCTTGGAAAATGAACATGAGTTACAATGAAAAATACATAAACATTAAAAAACTTAAGAATTTAAGGAGCTTATGTGACAGCTGTGGTATTTCATGATATAAAAAAGATAAATAGTTCGTAAAATATATTTACAGCAAAAATCTACTTTATGCACTCTTTAAATTATGCTGGTGGGTATCCTTTATTTAAAAGTGATTGTTGATGCTTTATGTTTTTTTTTAAACCGAAACCCAATAGAAATAAAATCAGCCACATTTCATTGCCTGACAGAGATTTACTTCAAGTACGACAATGAATGGTCTTAGAAATAAGGGTCATAAGTTTCCTGAACAAACGGGGGACCAATTTCTTAGTAATTCTTTCTAGTGATTCATTATGTGAATAGAAAACGGGCCATATTTGTAACAAGAGGAGAAATTTATGCAATAATTTTCACTCAGGGATATTTCCCAGGTTTATCGAATTCAAATCACAGCAAATAAATCAGTCAACTTACCGATTTCTAATACTACTTTAAAAATAGAAAATTGCACTCACCATTCGAATAGAAAAAGTTTAAAATGTAGCAAATGTTAACAAGATGGAAGAAAAAATGCATTTTACATAAAGAGATGAATGGATTAACAAACATAAAAAAAAGCAAAAGGAGAAAAAAAAGTAAAATAGACGAAAAACAGCCACTTAAAACATGTCTTTAAAAAAAGGAACTAAATACAAAAAGAAAGATGTAAACCATGCAGTTTTATGAATAAGGGAGAAAATGACAACACTTCACATTAATAAATAATATATGCTGATAAAATTTAAATTCAAATTATATATATATAACGATTAGTAGTGCATACGAATGTACGTAAATCAAAAGATAATATTCAAAAAATTAAAAAAAAATTAAGCATAAATATAAACATATTAAAGCTCGGATTTCTTGAATGCTTTTTTTGCTCTTAGCTAAATTTAAAGATAGGAATGTATGGTCGATGACTTAAGTTAATTCTTTTTAAATTACAATTTCTTTTCTCTATACACCAGCCTAATATAAAATTTCAAAGCACATTGCTTATCGTAGGGCAAGAAAAATGCGTCCGTATGTGAAAAAAATAAGATTAGCATTTTAAGAAGTAAAAATAAAGTTATCATGATATCCATTATAAATTAGTTTAGTCTATTTTTGAATTCAATATATTTATTTAAGAAAAAAAAACGGATTGAAATTATAGAGATTATTGAGAAATTGAGAAATTTTTACAATGGTATATTGTGTATCCTCCTTTTTTAAATCTTCCTCAGCTCTTAAACGCTCTTTTAAAAATTACACTTCATTCATTTATGGATTTGTTGATGGAAACACATAGCGAGCTAAATGAATGAAAATGACTCAGCAACCTAAGCATAAAAACTATAATTCTGCTTCAGATGGTAAGTGAAAAAGCCCTTTCCAAGTTGATTGTATGTGCGTTTATTCATCTTGGCATATGCGAAAACAAAAAATTAAAAATGCAGTTAACTTAATGATCAATTGGAGCATGTCACTTTTATCATTTAATACGCAAATTAGTATCAAATTATAGATTTATTTAAATTTAATCTTCCTTGCATTCCATTTTAACGAACAATAAGTGTATTTTCTAATAAACATTTGAATTCTGATTAAAGACAGGTGCTGAGTATGTCACATGCAGTTGTGTCGAAAAGTGTTAATAAAATGACCTTTATATCGAATCAACAGCGAATCTAAATGTCTAAATCAACAATATCTAAATGTAATTAAGTATTATTAACAACGTTTGTGTTAAGTTTGAATAAATAACTACATGCGATATACACCCACACCACCTAAGTATTTGAACTTCATTGGAATGATTATGATCTCGAAAGCAGCAACAAAAAAACTGAGTTAAATCAATATAAGCCACGAAAAAACAGCAGAAAATTGGTTGTCACTCCCAAATCCTTCCAAACAGAAGTTTATTCTGTTCTTGGAAACAAATTAGTACAATTTGCTATGATTAAAATGGAAGCGAGAACCATGTTATTGGATCTGTGGCTTTTCATGAAGCAACAATGGTTTAAGCCTGATATTGAAAATTGAATGAAGTGGAAATAACTTTAAAATAAATCTATTCTGGAAGCGCTTACCAGCTACTACCAAATTTTAAAGCTGAGAAAACCATGTCCTAGGCCCTATTAATCAGTGCAAAGTTGACTATTCGATTTGATAACAAGAAGCTGATAGACATCTTTCCATTCCAGAAGCTGATAGCCATCTTTCCATATTTGTATTCTACAAAATTGTTACCAGATGATCTTACTTAGTAACGGACATTAAAAAATGAACCTTGGATTAACTTATATAACCAGTAAAATGGATAAAAGATAAAATAACTTGATCAAACAATAATTTTCTCAAAATTACCACCGATAGATAATACATTGGTTTAAACAGGAAAACTGTTGAAACCATTTGATTTTAGTCTAATCGGTTCTTTAATCTCAGGACTTTTTTATAGCACTCATGAGTAGGAAAAGAATATTATTGTGGTCTTCAACAAGCGGAGCAGTATTAAACAAATTTAGTTTGGCAAGCATCACTTGTTGATGCATGAACTATTCAACGCTATTCTTGCTAAATATAAAAATACCTTCCTGATGTTTTCTTATAAGTTAAACTGTATAGTTTAGCTGTTAAACATTCGCAATTTTTTTCAACAAATATTTGTTCAATTTCTGAATATCGGGTAATTCTAATAAAACAGTTTTAAAAGTAAAAACATAAACTAGGTTTTCAGTTAAAAATTTGCTATGGACTGATTTCATAGCTTGATTAGTTTATGTTTGATAGAAGGAAATATATTACAATGCACTTTTAATTAGATATTAAATGCTAATATTGAAGCATTTAAAATTGGAAGTTATTGATTTTAATTTTAACTTCATCATTATAGAACATGTTTTTATAAAACTTTAATATTTTTTTTTCGAAACATATCTTAAGGAAACATACCTTATATTTTTAGCGAACGAAAGCTTTTTTTAGATTAAGGTAATATTTACATAAAAGAAATATACTCCAATTTCGTCATATTTTTTTTTTTGTTTTATTAGAAAATAGCGCATTATTATTAAAAATTCTCCTGTTTATAGATAGCTTTTATTTTCCTCAAATATTTTTTATCTCAAAATACATTTCTAAGACTAATATCGGAAGAAAACAGTTTTTCTTTTATCTATGTTAACTTTTAATGTATTTTTTCTATATTAAAATAAAGAAGGAATGTCTAAATACGTTATTTCTTTGTTTCAATTCATTGTCAGAATGAATAAATAATTCTTTAAATACCTGGATAAAGATTTTTTTTTTTGATAATTAATAAAGTCATGGGTTTTTTTTCTCTTACTTATGTACAATCTTCGATGGTTTAGGGAAAAAAAATTAGGACGGGAGAATATTCAAGCAAACAATGGCAACCATAAAAAACAAACTTTGTTATTAAAAGAAAATATGAAATTTTTTGTAAGATATCGACGTACCTCAGCTTTTTATCTCGTTGCCTTTGATATTTATAATCGATCTTATTTAATTGTTCTTTGATGAACAAATACCAAATGTTTCCATTCTTTTCTTCGATTAAGGTCAAAGATGTCTGCTTTTAAAGATTAAAAGAGTACTCAGGAATGCCCTTGGAAATGACAAGTTTTCCTCTTTTTATACTTGTGAATTCAGTTTTAATGAAAATAAAAATTATATCTGTATTATTTTGTTTTAAATCAGCAAAACAAATAAAAACCGCAATACAAATAAGAAAAAAAGCATATTTGATAAGAGTGTAAAATGCTTGTAACTTTTTCCTTACATTTATATGTAAAATATATATATATACAAGTATTATATATATATATGTATTATAAAAATGTAAAAAGTTTTTTTTTACATTTTTATTTATTTTTTCAAAACATTTATTTACGTACTATTATTACGTTATTACTATTAAAATGAAAAGGAAGGAAACCACACTGTGGGATCAAACGAAGATTTTATTCAAAATATATACCATAGATGTGAGCACAACAATCCTATTGATAAAGGATTCGTTGTTCTCAAAATCACAGTGTCCGTGGCGAGACTCAGTCCTACAGGGCGGCTTTAAGCTCAACATCCGAGTTTAATCGCTCCTGTTTTAAAACTCTTTTCAGTGGACCCAACACATGAAAATCGCAGAGCGGCATGTCCATGCTATAGGGTGGATGGTCCAGCTGCTCCCACTTGAACTTAGCCAATTTCGCGTGTGTGATCCTGGAGACATATCGAAGCGCGTTATCATTTAGCAGAATCACACCCTCGTTGAGTATCCCGGGTCTCTTATTCTTGATGGATCAAGAACACTGGGAAGGACTGGGTCTAATCACGGCCATAGAAATTCTAGGATTCTTCGGCTCGTAAATCAATGCGATCGGTATGTTCAGGCCAGTGATTTATACTTTGAATGAAGTCTTTATTTATACCCACAGTCTCGTTTCGTACCTTTTCATTTGAACATCCCTTGCAATTCAAAATGAACATAGTCATTACAAACGGCTGTAACTATTAACAGATAATCAGATAACAGATAATCTCGACGGAACAAAAATTCTCATGCCCAAAAAAAATAAAGAGTTCGAACTACACATACATAATGCTCTTGCGTCGGTGACTGCTGTCATGCCTCAGAAGATATTGGGTGAAATGTACAATTATTTAAATATTATCTATGTGACCATGATAAGTCACATAGAACATTTATGACGTATGTATAGAAAATTTTATAGTTCGTACTACCGCCTTGTGTACATATATTATCGATCAATTATTTTTCATTATATAGTTATAAACGTTTGTAATCGCTGTATCCATTTTGAATTACCTTACACACACACACATATCTATCTATGTATATATATATATATATATATATATATATATATATATATATATGTAAAAAAGTATAATAGTATTTTTTTTTAAATTCGAGGCAAATAAATAGGCCATTAGAAATTACTATGACCTTTAAAAATGATCAGTATTTTAAGACACACTGTGCTTTCAAATAAATATTCTATTATAGTGCACTTTCGTACTGACGGTAGGAAACTTATTTGTTCCCCGATGCTTTTGTTTACAAATAATATTCACTTCAAAATAATTGAAGCTTACTGAAGCAAACTTCAACATGTGTGCCTCGCAAGTTTTCTAGAGCAAGCTTTCTAGCCAACTTCCTTAGGAGTATCTATAATTTTGTACTGTTGCTTTGTCCCGTGAGAGAGCATGAAACTAAATAATGAGCGCCGTTCGAAGTGCAAGACAAGACAGATCTTTAATGATAATAGTCGTGCACTAATTGCTCCCGGGGGACATTCCCGAGATGCTTTTCCTCCCGAAATTCTGCTAATGTTTTTGTGAAATGAATGCCTGACACGAGATGAGCAAACAATAAATAAACTGAAAACAAGAGAAGGGTGAGGATTTCTATTCATGGATTGGGCTTTCCGCTCTCGAATTTATTGTTATGTTAAATGCTGCATTCATGGCGATTAATATTAATCTTATTTAAATTCCGTTTATTAATTTAATACATGCTTTAGCTGTCATAATTTTTTAAGATATGTTAAGATCAGAGTTTCTTTGTCTTGCCAGAGGTCGGAATGTATTTTTTTTTTTTTACAATAAATAACGTTTTAGAAATGCATGATTTATTATTCATTCATTCAATTTTGTTTCTCATAATTTTAGATGCTGTTGAAATGTTAGAAAAAATACTAATTTATTTCCAAACTTATTGACCATCATTTCATTCTAAATTATTACTTATATTTTCAAATGCAACGATAAATAATAAAAATACTTCAATTTTAAGATCATAAATATTACAGTTTTTAGAACCTTTTTAATGTCTCCATTCGCACAAAAATTTATTTCAGCATACATACTGGTTTTTGAAAATTCTATTGTTTAAGATGTAAGAAATTTGATTCTATGGGTTGATGTATAATTATCAAGCGTTTTTAAGCGGCATTATCAGGCGTTCTTGAACATTTTTAATTATGAAAAAGAAAACAAAAAAAAATTCAATTGTAAGATTTTTAAATGATTAATTCGGAGCGTGTCATCCATAACTTCGATAACCGAGCAATGGTTGAATGGTCCATGCTAAAGTTGTCGGCCAGAATCCCAGTTGTCAAGCTTCTGCCCCCTTCTGCTGCTGTCAAAAGTGCCCCGTTGTCGAAATCTGATCGGTCTCTTTTTGACTTATTTCGAAGTTAATATTGCTAAATAAATAGGTAAATCATTCCATGTATTGACTTTACCTAATTTGTGTCCTCATCGAAAAGTCATTGAGATCGCGAAATAACTGCTCTGCTTTTTCTCTCTTTTTCAAAGCAATGAAGCATAATATGACGAAGACGATTTTGGTTATTGGTACTTATTTTTTTAAATCTAAACGAATATTTTCACTCATAAATTTATAAGATATTGGAATTTTACAAAAACATAGCACGTCAAATAAATGCCTGGTAATTATGCCCAACCCAATATAAGGGCAGCTATTTACTAATGTGAATTATAATGCGAAAGTTAAATATCTTTAGAGTAGAATATAGCAATTCGAGTGTGAGGGGGAAAAATGGTAATTTTGAATAATGCCAAGACAGAGGAAACTCGAACGAACAATCCATGCTACAAGCTAAACAAATATTTTGAAGTAGATATACATCGTCATAACAAGTTACTAGACTTGCGTACTAGACACGGAGCGTATATAAATAAATTTGTACTGTGATATTTATACCCCAAACTATTCATCTTGTAGTCCAACTATTTAGGAAGCTTCTCTCTGAAGTTATGGAAAAGACATTTAACAACAACAAAAATATTAGTTATTATTAGAAATTTGCTATCAGAGGACGCTCAATGATAATACATAAATGTAAGTGCCGATTTTGATTACCACTGCGCTCACACAAAATAGAAATAAACATATGGAGATAACATTCATGAAATTTCTTCAATTGAGACTTCAAAGCAAACGCAAATATCTAGTATGAAAAAGATTATAAAGTTCATTTCGTTAAAATATAGTTCAGAGATTGAATAAATATCTTGTTTATTTAGCTATATTTTCTTTAATTTGACTAATAATTTATCATAAAGGATTAAAATTTGCAAATATAACGAATAATCTGTTTTCTTGATTCAGACAGTGAGAGCAAAAAGGAATTAAACTTATATATATAATACAAAATAAATGAATATAAATATAATTAATTTCTGAAAATTCAAATATTTCAAAACACACTCATATAATACTATTAATAATATATATATATATATATATATAAACATTCAGAAAAATAACCTTAACATCTTATTTCTCATAAAATCATATTTCAAATATCTCCATGTCTGTGAAAACGCTTTGTATGATTTTCATACTTTGCATGCTTTTATTTTGTATGCAGTCTTAAAATCATATAAGCTTAAACCTTAAGCATCATTTAATCTTAATCGAGATATATTAATTAAGTAAATGGCTTTGACCATTAACTAAAAGCTGGAATTTCATCATCTTCGATGCATAATTTGGCTTATAGTGAACTAGAAATTTAATCTTACGAGAGAGAAGCGGCATCCTTTGAGATGAGATGGAATCGCTAATGCCTCATAAATATATGCATCGATTAATGAGACGTGAAATGTTTTATATGCCAGTTATCTATCGGGAATTACGTAATCGAATGTTTGACAGATTTTCAAAACTTGTTTTAGCATGATTATGAAATATTTTTAAAGAAATAATTACTGATTCCATTTGTTTGGATCTGCAAAAAATGCTTTTACATAAAAAAAGAACATCAATAACATCGGCCGACAGAATTTTAAAATAACTCTAAAATTATGCTCAATGTCATCTTTTAGACTTGACTTCTCAGATCTAAACCGTTCGAGAAGCATGCTACTAATTTCGAAACATTATGAATGTATTCAAAAAATCCTCATTTTATGTACTTATATACTACCATTGTTCGGGAGCCCTTTTTAACTTAAAAAATTCCACAAGGGTAGAAGCGGTTGGGGGTTTAGATTTATCTTCGGGGCCATCGAGTAGTGAATGTGCCGTGTGTAGGACTCTTGTACAGAAAAATGTTACTAATGAGTTACTGACATGCTCACTCTGTTTATCTCCATCTACCAAACAACAATTTTAAAACTTATTAAAAAAATCTTTATGAATAGTTTTTTTTTCCTCGTTACACCAGAATTATTAATTTGTTCCCACGGATAAATGTGGCGTCTTATACTGTTAAGTTTTTACGGATTCTTGTCGTCACCTGGTGGAATAGCAGTCCGTCATCTGTATCCTCCCTTTTATTTTGCCAAAAGTTTTAAATAGATGTTCTTGTGTCAACAAACTACGTTATTATGTGGATACATCAAAGTTATTGGTGTGTCTCTACGCGAAATTGTGACTATAGTTATTGTCTTTGTTTGACTGAAGCAGGCTATCACTCAGGAGAATGGTAGCCATCACCTATATTCTTGATTTTACTTAGTCAGAAGTTCAAACAAGTATTCATATGTTAGCAAACTATGTAGCAAATAATGTGGCATGGGTGTTTATGATTTTTGCTATTTCAAATTTGAGTTATTGGTTTTCAAATATGTTTTAATATAATATCTCAAGACAGAACATGACAATAATGATTAAAAATTTTGAAATGTAACAGCATATTTAAAGCTTTCTAAATTTTATAAACAATTCTTTATAAAATATTGGGTTAAATGACTGAAATTTTAATATCACAAAACTATTTAAAAATACATGTATTGTGTGTTTTAGTTTGTACCTTCAGTGAAATAAATTCTATAATTGGTTTCTAAATTAGCGTATTAAATTCCTCAAAGATTTTACAAGATACTATTAAAGAAAAAAACAAACTCCCGAGATTATCAAAGAGATCTTTTTCATATTTATTATTTCTCCAACCCTAAATATCTTTCAGAAAAGAGTAGGATTTCCTTTCTGAATCTGTATTTAACGGTTTTATGATATAGGTCATGCATAATATATATTATATAAAGGTATATTCAACATGGCTAGAAATTTACTTCAGAGATTTAATGTTTCTTTAATTTTATTAAAAACGATTTTTTATTCTAATTTCTCAAAATAGGATTTTTTATTACGTATTATTATTTCACATAAATAGTAACCTCAAAAAATTCTATACAAAATAGCAATGCTTTCTTCTTAAGGTATATTCAGCATCCTTTTTTCAATCTATGTTTATGAAAATCCATTCTTTTATTTTTACAATTAATTGTTTCATGTAACTCTCAATTGAATGAAGCCTTTCAGCCTTTAAGATCAATTTAAAATAAGGATTTCTCATAAAAAATGTAAAGAATATGAACGCCTTTTTCCCCATTTTTTCATAACCTTTTTCAAAACATTGAAATAATCCTATATTTCACATAGAGAAAAGCCAGAAATTAAACATAATTACTGATATATATATAAAATCATATACATGTATCATCATGAAATTCGAACATTTGAAAGATTAATGAACATTAAGGATTTAGGCTTAGAATCTATACAGAATTAAAGAATCTGAGGGATCATTTTTTTCTTTCTTTCATTCACAGAATATATTAATCAATATTTTTAACTAACAAAAATTTCCTAGTTAGGGATTTTCACCAATTTATCAGGATTAAGAAGTTACAAATGGAATTCGGAACACCGCAATACTATTCCAATAGGTATTGAATTCCAAATCTATTATCTCCAGTCAGTGCAACTGGGGTTAAGGATTCTAAATTTAATTCCTCGTTGCAGTGCAATGATTGGAGAATATAATACCACGTTGCACGGATGAATGACTTGCATCGCGTTTATCTAATTCATATAGGACAGAGTACTAACAATTGAATGGATACAAACACGCTAAGATGTTGCTGCAATATCCTGATACAAACGTAACTCACGAGTGAAAGAAAGTAAGCAGATTGTTTATATTGGATTGTACAAAAGTATCAGTAAAATGAATACGGTAGATTATTATGAATTTTTGGTTTATAGGAATATGAATACAAAAGATTGCAGAAAAATATAAAAGTGTATAAAAGATTATTCAGTTTGAAACCGAATCACGTTTTCCTTAATAGAATAAATTCATGAACAAAACGGTGTGTTTTGAAATTATATGGTGGATATTTTAGAAGAAGATATCATTCTTAGAATAGATGCTCATCATTTGAAGTATATCCGTACATTAGAGCTCCAAACTACTAATTATTTTTAATATCCTAAGCTTTCTGAATTATTAAAATACACTTTAAAGATGAAATTTTAGCTCATTTTTGCAAACCCCAAAATCTCTGAATTTAAAAGCCCAATTTAAATAACGTTGTGCTATGAAAAACCGTTTTTTAGAAAGGATGTCTCAAAATATGGCTAAAATTTAAAAAAAAGAAAGATTATTTTTTAAAAGATTAAGATAACATACAGTAAATCAAAAATTAAGGAAATAAGTAAAGTTTTGCTCTTCTCAATTACACAATTTAGAGTCCTACTAAAGATTTTTTTGACAATTCTGTATTTAAACAATTCAAAAAATAATACATGCTAAAAACTGAAATTAAGAAACAAACAATCAGTAATAACAATTATAAATTAAACGTATGAAAGTTTTAAGTTAAAATCTAAAATTTATAAACAGAATAAAATAAAATATGCATTACTTTGAATCAATTATTTCAATTTTTACAAACTATTTGATCAATGTATTTTTTTTTTACCTTTAAGATTAAAATGTCCAGATTGAATTGATTTCTTTCATAAGAAATAAATTTGATTATGCCAATTGTACTTATATTTCAATTCTTTTTTAATGCTTGAAAGTAGAAAAATGACAAGGATGAATAAAAATCAGAATGCTTCAACAGATAAACTGTATATTTATTTCTCTATCCATGTGCATATTAAAATGCCCATGTCCCCAGTACCATTGATGGCAGGTATTTAGATGTCCCATCAGATAGTGTTTATCATATGTGGCACGCATATAAAGGTTTAATGTCGAAGTAAAAATTTATGTCGCCTATTTCATCAATGAATGACATCTTAACATTCTCGTTCCTAAAACATTCAATGATACCTTAAAAAATTGGAATTCCAGATTCTTTGTTT
>JAPMOQ010048161.1:2078454-2106040 GCA_026543055.1 Argiope trifasciata
GTTATAATTATGCTGTTTTTGATTGATTCAATTAAAATTCTTTGTTTTAGTTAATTCATATTTTGATTTTTAAATAATAGTTAATTTTCCTTTTCTTTCTAGTACTTCAAGTCATTAAAAAATTGTCACTTGAAAGTAAATTCTTTCTTTATTGACCACCGTATCTTCCATCTTCGGGATTATTTAGAGATCATAGAATATTATTGGTAATTAATCTTCAATCATAAATTTTAATATAATTAAAAACAAAAATAAATGCTCAATTTTTCTTTTGAAAAAGTAAAATAGCATATTATAAAAGCCGAAATCTACTGTTTATTTAAAATATACTTTTATATGAAGATTTCCCATTTAAATAAATAATAATTTTAAAAACATTTTCATTTTTATTTATGTTTCTTTTCTTTTATTCGATGTTTCTGTTATACACCTCTCCATAGATGATCCTCTGCACATGCATATGGTTTATATATTTGCTTAATGCCGTAATAGATTGTATTTTATGTGAAATATAGTTCTAAAACATTTCATACGGTTTTGTATTGACAATAAGAAATAGTTTAAATTATTTTCTACAAAAAAGTCAGATATTTATGATTTAATTTATTTTTAAATATTTCAAAGATTTAATTTCTTATAATTCTTTTATCTAATATATTTCTTTTGCATGTGGTAGCAAAAGTATACTTAAGAAATAGTAATCAAATATCTTATATCTGCAAGAGAAATGCTCTTCTCGTTTTGAAATGATTTATTTTTCGTATTTCAGAAGTGGCAAGCATTATATTATATATTTTAAAATTTGTCATACATTTCAAAAATGATTAATATAGTAAATTGCCTAATATTTATAAATGTCGTACAATTCCGATTTCATTAACTTTCAATAAAATAAAAACCTTCTTCACTAGCACTTTGAGACTTTACATATTTTAATGTTCTGCGATAAGCAAGAAGTTAGTGTACAATACAGATACGTCTGAGAATAAAAAAGATATGAAAAAACTGTACATCTGAAGAAATATTTTTTTCTTTACAAATTTAAAATGTTTAACGGCTGAGTTTTGAGATAAGCAAGAAGTTAGCGTATCAATACGGATATGCATGAGGACAAGAAAAAATAAGTGCACATCTGAAAAAGTATTTTTCTTTGCAAAATTTAATTATTATCTACAAAAATATTTGCATTCTTTCAACAAAAGATTACATCATATCTGGCGAGTCTGAATTTGTCGTAAAACTGCCAAATTATTAATTAATTTCAATTCAGTAATCATGCAATTTCGTGTAATGCAATGTCCCAAATTACAACCTAATGTCCGAATTTAAACATAGAGCATTTAAACAATCAAATATGTTCTACCATGCATAAACTGATAATACCTCATAAAATATAATTTTATTTCCTGCAAATTATTTTTGTCCCATGATATGTGTGACTTTTTGGACATGAATAGTGTGTTACTTATTTTAATTACTAAGCAAATATATTTTACGACGAAATCAGATAAAAAATTATAAAAGTTTTAATGTGTGAATAAAGAAATTTATTAGCATAGAAACATTTTATATCATTATATCTTTTTAACTCCAATATATATTATTGTTTTCATATATTAATATACTTATTTATATTTCTTTAAATATTATTAAAAATTTTAATAATATTAAACATTATTAATTGTCATACACCTTTTATTAACGATGTAAATTATTTCTTAAAAACATTTCTGGTTTAATAAATTAATGTATTCCTACCTTTTACAAATTTTAAGTTCGTAGAAATAAAAAAACAATTGTCTAAAGTATAACTTTTTAGTTCATTTAGAATTGTGTTATTTTTCTTAATATAATAAGAAAAGGCATTATAATTTGGATATAAATTTATCTTCTTTCGTCTTTTTTATCAATTTTGTTAATATATAAATGATGAACTTATTTTAACGTACATGTTTAACCTATTAAATCTCAGAAATTTCTTCTCTTTTTTAAAACATTTAATCGTTATCTGACTCTTTTTTTTTTATTCGACTGTGGCAATATTCGTTTTAAAAGCAAGTGTCACATTCACAACTTACCAAGTAAATCTGCCTTTCTTTACATGCGTTCTTTCGCCTTTGCTCGTTGAAACGTGCTATCGGACTTCGGTTTCAGAGCGACTGTGTTCTGATGTATCAAACGTGAAAATAACATCCAGGCGCTCGTGTGATAGCGGAGCTCGCACTTTCGCGCTTCGCCAGATCGCAGAGGGCGCTTCAGTCGACTCATCTCATTGGAGGACTCTTATCTCAAGTCAGTGAAAGAGATATGAGTGAAAGCGGCTACCAGTAGCTCGAGGTGAGAAGTTGCTCTGCTGCAAAGTCTTATTGGATGGCTTTTCAAATTCTCGAAATCACCAAAAGAACAAATGCTTCTTGAAGAATATGTTTATTTGAAGGAGATTTTATTGAAACTAAAAACTGATAAAGGGGATACAGGACTGATAAAATTCAAACAGAGCATTTTAATGTTTTGCTATTATTTTAAAAATCAGATAAAATGAAATTGATTTCGAATACAATTATCATTTCTGTATTGAGTTTCGATTCAGGTTTATTTTATCAGTCAAATCAAAATCTGGTTTGGATATCCCATTAGAAGGAATTTTTTTAAATCCAAATATAAACAATCTCGTTTATTCGAGCAAACAGAACTCATTTTTGTTCCAATGACTGAAAGATTAGTTAAGAAAAGTGATATTTTAAATCATGAATTATATCCTTTCAAAACCAAACTCTGCATTTGAAAATCATAAAAGTAAGAATATCTAACGTATTAACATTTCATTAAAATATTTATTTAGTTTTCCAAATTCTCAAATAAGTTTTCTTTTAGTTTTTTAAAATAAATGGTTATTTCTTATAATGGAAAATTTGATTACAGGCAACTTTTGATTATAGACAAACAACTTTTCTTTTGAAATTATTAGAAGGAAAAAATGTATATATAATGCATTAAAAATCTATGCTTAAAAGTAAAAATATATGATCGACCCTTTTTAAGAGAATTCACAAACATTATTGATTTTGCTTTTTTTTTTCAAGTCTGCATCGATCCTTTCAAGATGTTTCCAAAATGATATCTCCTCCATTCATTTGCTTTTAGCTTGCAACGCGATTTTGTTTACTTTTATTTTTCGTTTTTTACTTAAAAACGAAATTTTTTCTCAACAGTATGACACATTTACATTACCAAATTTTAATTTTGAAATCCTAAAATTCGCCTTTGGATGAAATTTAAATTTGAATAAAAATAAACAAGGTTATAAATTAATTTTTCCTTTAACTATGTCACTACAAAAAGGAAATGCTTGTTTAATGTAAATACTAAATATGCCGAAGTCGCGTAGATCTCATTTCTAAGCTATTTTTTCTTCTATAAATTATTTTGCTGAATACTTGTGAATCATGCTTTCATCGTTAGAGATGCTTCCCCAGGTGAATTAGAGAAAAATTTAGGTTTTCTAATACACAATGGATGTTCGAGCATACACCTGCTTGATAGCAATTAACTAAGTGAATCTCTATTTGAATATCAACTTATTAAAAAAGGGATATCATTGCTAAGCTGAGAAACTTTTCTTATCTTTGAAAGAGAAAATTGTTCCAATACTTTGAGTTATCTGAAGTGAAATGTTTAGAATTATACGACTGCTGTTGTTCCTAGGGACTCTTTTCATTGACAAGCCCGTAGACTAACGAGCTATCGAGATTTAATCCAAATTTTTTTCTTTTGTTTTTTCCAGTAGTGCCATCTTGGGCCAAGAATACAAGTTAGCTACACCCACGTCACAACCCGTTTTTCATGGCATACTTCATTCGTTCATTCCATCACATGTATTTTAGACCTGTATCGGAGAAATATCATCTGTATTATCTGTATCATGTGTAACCCCAGTGTATTACTTTCGACATAGTGGACTCTGTGACCACAACAGATACGTGTGCCATCCATCACACATGAAAGTTTTCTGCCAGCGGGATTCGAACTCGCAACAGAAGGGATATGAATCCTACGCACTACCAAGCAGGCTATCCCTGTCTGAAGAAAGGTATAAATGAGTTTAATAAGATATCAGAGATCTTAAAGAGAGAAACCTTCGCATCAAAAAGTAGAGAAGATTGGATTTGAATGCTTACTTTGAATCATGTTTCGCTAAAATCCGTTTACGTTAATAAAAAAAAATATAATTATACCTAGAATCAACTCTATTCCAAAGTTACCTTGCTTATTACAAACCAGATAATCTAGGTTTTGCTTGTCAGATTAAGAGGATAGCATCTCGTCTGGCAGCATAATTCAAAAATATTCGATCTGCAGACAAAGTATTTCAGCACAAATTATACGTGACACTAGCTTGAAAACAAGATCCATAAAAATCACATTTCCACTCATCCCCCAACCAAAAAATAGAACTGCATGTTAGCGGGTCGGAACATGAGAATAAAATATGATTTATTGATTAAAACAATAACAATTAAGTTTGATTTTCATATTAAATTAATAAAAACTAAAATACTTATTGATTTTTACAACCCCAGCAATAAATCGTAAAAAAAATTCAAACCGTTACCACCTTGCCGTTTCGCTTTCTACAACAATCGGATACAAAGTCTCTCATGCCATAATCTGAAAATCACTAACAGAATTCATTATCTTCGTATCCTTAGAATAATTTGAAAATTATCAACTTAACCCTGGGGGCTATAAAAATAATTAAGCATCGGAGCTAATTTAATGAATTTAAAAAAATTATATTCTAAATTTCAGAACAATTGCTGCAATTCCAGTTGTCAAATAAATTCTTAATTACAAGCTTGATTGAACAAAACGGAAAAATTATATAAATTAGGCTTACAGTTTTTTATGAGAAGTTAATCTCACAAAATATTGAAAGGATATTTATTAAAAATATAACAATTAATTATTAAGGTTTAATAATAAGATATAGCCAAGAGAGTAATAAAAGAACTTAAAATCCTGAAACGGTGCAGTAAAGAATTATTAATATATTTTGGAATTATATCCATATATGAATTTTTTAATGAAGATAATATGGAGAAATTTTTCAATAAGAGTTTATAAATAAAATAACAAAAATTGAATCAGTCATAAAATGATATACATTTTGATAGTTATCAACCCTTTCATTAATCTACATTAAGTAATTATGTGTAGAAGCCAGAATTCCTAAACCTAGTTGTGTATCGGAATCAAATCTTAGACAAAATATCTTAAAATATCTTTGAAATTTACTTTCACTAAATACGCACTTGATTATAATAATTTACTAGGAAATTGAATGAAAAATCATTTTGTTTATGACATTTAATAATGCAGGTTCACAGAAATTATTAACGAGTGCATTTTAATTTGCCTATTATTTAACTTTTATTTGAAGTATCTTTGAATCTTAGGGGATAACAATACAGAATGTTTGATGAAAAATAGTATGATGGCTTTATAATTCTGAAATAAAAAGAAGAATTTAATATACTATAAGAATAACAGAATAATATAATACAATATAAGAATAACTGAATAATATAGTATAAAATTAACATATAAGAAATTATATAATATAAGGATAACAGAATAATACGACCTAATCGGAAAATTTGAGATACAAAATTGTTTTCTTTTGTCCTGCTTGAAAATGATCCAATTGTAGAATTTTTGAAGTTAATAAAGTCTTTCAGCTTCTTCGTGAAAATCATATCTTTCATGAGATTCTAAAGTGAGAAATCCTATGGATATTATTTTTCTGAATTATTTAATCAAATCTTTGCCCCAAATTAACAATTGATTGGTATTGATAGATGATCGCTTGAATCCCATGTTTTTCGTTTAGTGTTTGTTGATAATTAAGCTGTGAATACCAAACTAATCCACTAGCTTGCATGTCTTTATTATCTTATAAATACAATTGAAGGATTTGATGCAAAAAGGGTGTATCTCAAATTTGGGCAAATTTAAATTACATGCATTATGCACTTGAGCTACATCCCTGAATTGTTGGACTATCACAAGAAGGGAAAATTTACTAAATATTTTAATGGATGACAGGACCTTATCGACCGTCTCGAGAAAACAATGAAAGTTCTAAAAAATAATAGAATCATGGAGAATGTGAGGCGAATGGATTTTCTCTTAAAGTATTGTTAGCAGAAAGTACTTATTAAATGCATTCGAAGAGCTTTTTATTTTTGTAGTTGTTTAATAATAATCTGTTATTTTTCTCTATATTATTAATTTCTACCTGAGATACTGCTTGCATGTTTAGTCTGCACTTTATTATTGGTATTTCGTGTCCGTTTTGTCGAATACAGCATCGTTATTTGGCATCACTCTTGTTTTTCTCACCATACAATTGCCGGATGGATTTTTTACTAATTTCTTTTTCTTGACTAATAGGTACGAATTTGCGTCCAGAGAAAATCAAAAATGTGAAGCAAAAACCCGTTGTAATTAATTTATGGTAATTTTTTTAAATAGTCATCTCAAATTTTAGATGGTTATTTAGATTGCACTGATGCTCTCTACTTTATGCGCAATTACAGTGCATACTTTGCATATAATTATACAGAACATGTCGTATATACATGCAATAGATGTAAGTTAAATGCAATGAATGTAGTAACAAATTATTATCTAGTAAGAGAAAGAATCTAGTTTCAGAAAGGATTTGATACATACATATGATATTTATGTATTTTCCTCATGTCGCGCATAATTTAATCGCATGTAATTTGTGACTATAAAACGTCATCGTATGCCATGGTCAACGCACACGATGAAGTGTGCGTGATTAATATATCTTAATTATTAATCACATGCATCACATGTGATAGTTATCATATCACACAATATATCTTTAACTATTAACCAATAGCTGAAATAAATATGGCATTTTCAGATATTAGTTGATTCTTGCGGAAATGCACATGTGCCATTCAAACATTTCAACATTTTAATCATATTTGAAGTAAAAATGATCATAAATTTCAAATCATCGTCTTTAAAACTTGAAACACCTAGTGGTGAGGTCTCGGCTTCGGAACCCGAGGGTTGCATGCTCGCGACCCGATTTCACCGAATAACCGCCAGGTAAGAGGGTTTGATGCATGTTAAATCCGTCTGGACCAAACGTCCTCTCGCTCGTGTAGTATGGGAGTTTGGAGAGGGTGTGCCAGCTCAGATGTCGTCCTCGTTATATGATTAAAATGCTGAAATGTTTGAAATGCACATTGATTAAAATGTTATGATTAAAATGTTGAAATGTTTGAAATGCACATTGATTAAAATGTTGAAATGTTTGAAATGTACATTGATTAAAATGTTGAAATGTTTGAAATGCACATTTCAACATTTTAATCATATTTAAAGTAAAAATGATCATAAATTTTAAATCATCGTCAGGACCAAACGTCCTCTCGCTCGTGTAGTGTGGGAGTTTGCAGAGGGCGTGCCAGCTCAGGTGTCGTCCTCGTTATCTGACTGCGGTTCAAATTACGAGGTCCATCCCAAAATACCCCTAGTGTTGCTTCAAAACAGGACGTTGATATAACTGAACTGAAATTCAAACGTGAAACATTGGACATAAAACTTATAAAAAATACTATTAAACCAATAAGAGCCATCAAAAGTACCGATTTAACTAAGGTTGGTTAAATCAAATGAGACAAATGAAATAAAATAAAAAGTCATTGTATAAAATAATGTTTAATAAAATTTTGCAAATGTGATTATGTTTTGAAGTTTGAATGAGAATTTAAAAAATATGTTATTACATAAGTTTCTATGATAAAAAAATTTATATGATTTTATTTATAATATCGTATGGGTTTTAAAATTTTCTGACAGATTGAGGTTTTTAGAAATACAATTGGAAAAATATTTTCTAATAAATTAGTAAGTCACAATATGTACGAGGATTATAAAATAAGTTTCGCCGATATATTATCCTTGTCTGCAAAAAGCATCCTTTCAAGAATATGAAGAAAAAATTCTTTCAGATACGGTATGAGCTCATAAATTTTGCAATAAATAATCATTTCAAAATTTTGGTTCTGACGACAAAGTTTCGAAATTTTTTGATACTCTCGTCCGAAGGCAGACACCAAAATTTTGGAAAAATAAATTGTTTCATTATTGCTTCTTTCTCTTTCATTGTTTCTTTTCTTTAGAATATTTCTTCGCCTTTAACTTATGGCGTCATTTTTCTCGCTAAAAATACTTTTTCAACTCCATTTCAGGTTTTTTTATATTTTTTATTGTAAGCATCACATTCCCGAGATAAAAAGTAACTGTTGTAAAGTGAAAGTTTCGAAACATTGATACCATAACCGTAAATGCAAGAGCTGAACAATTGTTTTTCACATCATTCTTGATTGCGTATGGTGTAATGACTACATTCTAAAGTTTATGCCTTTTCCTGCAGCGCGTTAGGAAGTCATATATCGACAAAAATATTTTATAGTTAGTTAGCTTGTAAAGCGAAAAACTAAATTGCTTTCTTCAAATAAAAATTATACGAAAAAATTTGAGTTCTAATAAAAAGAAAAAAAAAAGTGTGGTTGTAATTTATATTCAGAGAGCAACTTAAGTTATTAAATGTTTCAGTGATTGTTGGAAGAGTTAAATCAGAAAAATAAACCAGAGAGAAGGTCACCAGGAAGCTTTCTCACAGATTTTCTTAAAACAATATATTCCCCTTTCTCCTTTATAAAATCGCAAACAATGCTCTTCGCAATATATTGAAGAAAATAGACAACGAATCTTTCATGTCTTTTTATCGACCATTTGAAATCCAAACTTGATGCTGCTTCGTAATTTAATAATAAGATCATATATAAATATCAATTATTATGAATTATAACGAAATGTAAATTTTACACTTCGTTATAATATTGAATTTAATAGACAATGAGTTTCTGCGGCCTTTTATCATCCAATTTTAATAAAAATTGCATTAAAAAAAAGAACAAGATTTTGTATTTTTTTAAAAAGAAAATATATTTGCATTTCGTAGAAGAATTGAAAAAAATAGACAGCAGATTTTCGATGTCATTTTATCGACCAGTTGAAATATTAAATTTTGATGCCATTCTGTATATAAATTAATGAGATCAAATATCAACATATGTCAAAAATTGCAAATATTTCTCCTCGCAGTATATTCAAATAAATAGACGATGAATTTTGGATGTCATTTTTATTAACCAATTAAAAACTATATCGCATATCAAAAAAGAAAAATGTCTCATATCTTATTCCTTTTTAAACAAAACAAAGTTGTCTTTTTAAAGTTCCAATCGAAATCAAGGCTACATATTAAAAAAAGAGCAAAATCATACACCTTGTTCTTTTTTAAACAAGATCATGTGTTAAAAATGCAAAATGTGCGGTTTGTAGCATATCGAAATAAAATTGTTTTTAAAATGAAACAAAAAATGTATAAGGGAAATTGTTTAAATTTCCATCGGTTTTTTTTTACCAATTGAAATAAAAATTGTTGCAACTCTGCAATTTAGAAGTAAGATTACACATGAAATTTCATTTATGGAAGTCAATGCAATTTTGAAATAAACAGACCAACAACTGCTTGACAGATTGAAAACTTTCTAAGAGTATAGGTTTCTAGAGTCTGTATTTTTAAAGTCTTTATATTCTAAATTGAATTCAAATTTTATTGAAGTCTTTATAATTTACTATCAAAATCACCTTACTCAAACGGAAGATGGACAAATTTCATCTACATAAATTTGATTCAAAATTCTAGACGTATCTAAAAATGTTATGTAAAAATTTCATACTAAATTTCATGCATGTATCTTAAAATGTTTGGGAGATATTGATCTGAGAGAATTATAACATTTTAAAGATGCACCTTTCGAACTCGAAGAAATCTGAAATGTAAAGATTCATTAAAATCTCGAATTCAAAAATTTTGGATGAGGTGTATCCAAATATTTAAAAACTAGCAGTCTTTGGCGAACAGCTGGTCCTCCATGAGTAATGAGCTCTAAAATTTCCAATTCAATACTTAAGTAACTAGTTCTCTTTATAACTTATCAACCAAATATATTTAAACTTCAAAGTTCGATAATCATGAACTCTTATTATTATAGAAGCCTTAAGTTTATTTCTTCATTGTATTGTATATCTTACATATTTGCAATCCACTGTTGTGTAATTATTTATTTTATTTTTTCCCCTCATGTGCTGAAAGTTACATTTTTTAAAATTTAATTTGCAATAATACTTGTTTTTTTTTAATTTGAACTTCTAGAAATATGATGGCAACACGCTGATAAAACCTATTTTTTTCCTTCTTGATGTGGTAGGGCGGAATAAATTTTATTGTTTAGTCTGAAATATATTTTTGAAAAATATGGTGAAAATATTTCTTTAAAAATTCGTTAAAAATAGAAGCTTAAGTTATATATTAAACACTGATACGATTAGAAAGCTATTTTTTTTATCTTTGACTTAAAATAAAAATCATGTTTGTGCTGTAATATTTTCAAGTTGCAGTGGAAAAATGTCAAAATTTCGCTTAATTTTTAACTAATTTAAATTAAAATTAAAAAATCGAAAAAATAGCTCAGAGGTTTACGGTTTCCATGGTATACACATGCCGAATTTGGTAGCTCTAGGTGTAACGACTTGGCCTGTAGAATGCCAGCACTCACATAAAAATACACAAACACATTGAGTTTATTATAAGTATAGATTAGCTACTGTCATTTTGCTTCCCACAAATTTTTTAAATAAAGTGTAATAAAGAGTTTTTTTATTGATTTTCAAAGGCAATCAAATAATTGTAATTTTATTATTAATAAGGAAATTCTCAAGGAAGTATCAAACAATAATTACTAGCTCTAGTGATTATTATTAATCTTTCCCTGAAGAAAGATATTGTGTATAGAGAGAACATTTTCATCCAAGTCCAGAAACTCTCTGATTAAGGTTAACCTGAAACCAATTCAAGCAAATAAATGATGTAAAACTACCAAAAAATTTCAGCTCTTGAAATTATTATGATGAAAATAAGACGTATTTCATTCACTATAAGCTCTCAGAACCATAAAAAGGGAAAAGCTAGGTCAAGTATTCTATTTATTTACTAAATGTTCTGTGAAAAACAAATCCGAACTTTTGAAAAGCTCAAGTTTCAAACGTCATTAAGTATTTCTAGTTTCATTCTGCATTAAAAAATAAGCTTATAAATTTTTTTTCCTTTCCAATTATGCAGTAAGAAACTCATTGAATTTCTTTCTCAAAACCATTTCTCATTAAGAATGAAAATTCCAAAATTTAATACAGATTTTTAGTTTAAATCTTTTCATTCAGTCAGATTTTCAGCCACTTTCAAACGACGTTTCACAATAACAGTACTCTAAATACTTTTTACAAAATATCTGTAAAAAAAGGAAAAAAGCTAACTTTAAAGGATATGAAATGCCACTGGAAATATTTAAAAAAATATTAAAAATTATAAATAACAAAAAATTAGTGTCTAATTAAATCAATCTTTTAATTAAATCGAAAGCATTTGATTTTGAATAATCTATTATTATGTTATTCCAGATAAAAATTCTCAAAATGGTTGAAATATTAATTTTCAGTTGTTTTTTTAATATTTTAATTCTAGCTTTTTTTGGCATTTCAGAGAGTAATTTTAACAGAAGAAAATAAGAGCTCTATTATAAAGAATAATAAAAAAGATAATTAGACAAGATTGAATTAATTATTTTGTGTATCATTCATTTTTTAATGATGTTTTAGAAATCTTTCTAACGAAAGGCTGATTTAAGCTCTTTAAGAAAAATCAATTTTCGAAAATTTATTCGTTTTGATAGTAAAGAATCAATATTTCTACAAATCATGCAGAGAAAAATACATATAAGAACTCTTTAAAGAATATTAAATATTGCTTAAGAATATAGGAAAATATATATATAAGGTTTAAAAACTTTAGCAATTTCTAAAGCTAAATAAAGTATTTCTGATATTAATAGCTTTCAAATCTTAAAACTCATTGTCTTCTTAAAAGGATATTTTTTAATAAATGAAGATCTTAAAATCTGTAATACACTAGAATGGAAGATTCCTTCTAAAATAAGCAAGGTTTATTTTTATAGTAGACTAAAACTACATCTATTCGCGAGTGCATCTTGAAAATGTTTTAAATACCATCCATAGTGTTTAAAGTTAAATAAAACTAACTTTTGCAAGGCGTTCGGTGTTGCTAATGGCTTGAAAACCCCTCTTGGGATTTGGAAATTACCTGACTCAACTTTTATCCTTAGACGCTAACTGTACTTTGATCCTTTCCTACTCAGGATGATGAATCTTTAAACGTCCTCTGCAACTTTTGAAGAAAGAAACAAAAAAAGTTGTTGTAGCTAAAATTATAGCTTTCCTTAAACTCTTCAATGCTTTTGCTTGTTTTCCTGCATTATCAATAACGTAACTTAATTGCATAATTGTCATCCATGATGGTTTCTTTTACTAACTTGAAATAAATTAATTGATAGTTAAATTCATTAATGGTGTTTTGAGTTTTGATGAACAAAAAATTTAATAACGCAATCCTGATAAAAGCATGTAAAACTTTGTATGTATATATATATATATATATATATATATATATATATGCCCTTAAAAGATGCTGATGAATATTGCCCACATGATTTCGAGATTTAATTATTTACTGCCTTCGATTTTTCAAATTATTAAATTATTATTTATTTCTCTTTAATTATTGTAATTTATTACATGATAATAATATTTGAGGTTACATAAAAATAGCCAATATTGAGTAATTTTGCTCCCGATTTTAGAATTGTTTAATATATAAAACAGTCCAATGCCTGTAATTTCGAAATATATAATATTACACATATTTGCTATTTTTTCTGATTTTTGAGAGGTAACTGGAGTATTGATTACATGTGGAATTCAGTTAATAAATAAAATTGATTAAATTTTCTAAATAAAATCTTTAAGGTGAAAGAACGTTTTTATATAATGTAATGTGAGAACCTGCATAGTGTTTCAGAGCATCCCAAACAATCTAATGAAATAAAAATTTAATGTTTTTCTGAAGTTATATCGCAGTATTGTTTGACAACAGATTCTAAAACTCTCCGTGCTTTTGCATATGCGTTAGAATGGATTTAATTCGTCAAAGTAGGAGTGAGGGGAAAGATGAAAGAAAGGAGGCATTTACATTTAACAATAAAATATACTCGGATTATTCAAACTGGATTTAAAAAATACGACCAAAATTGACACGATATTCATATACAATTGAAAAAAAATTGAACTAAAAAGTATCTAATAGGGTGAAAATCAAAGTCAAAGAATGACGAAGAATTCCATAAATGTGCTCATCCTTCGGCATGTCTCCCCTTAATGAGATAGAACCATCAAAATGTGGCCATCTCAGGATAATAAAACGAACAGTATGTAATTAATAATAATTTTATGCAAAAGGGTTTAATAATACTTATAATTCAAAGATTAATAACTAGTAAGAAACATTTACTCTTTGTTCAGAAGACTTGGAGTTATCTGTCTTTATAATAAATTTTGTTGTTTGTCCATAAATGCGGTTGTAGGATCAGCGGTCTGTATTTTTGAAAGTATAAAAGTATATAAATGAGATTATTCAAACACGCAGTAGCTTAAATATGTGAAATTTGGTAAATGATTTATGATTATAACTTTTAACTAACTACATGTCAATTTAAGATCCAATATAATACTTTTCCATATTTTTATTTGCGACTCAAAATAACACTTTTCCCTATGTTAATTTACTGTCCAAAATAATACTTTTCTGCGTGATTTGAAATCCAAAATAACACTTTTTAGCATGTCAACTTGCGATCCAAAATGACAATTTTGTGTATGTCAAGTTTCTATCTGAAATAAAACTTTTTTGTATGTTGATTTACGATCTAAAACTAAAACTTTGTGTATGTCAATTTACAGTCCAAAATAAGTTTTCCATATGTTAATTTACGTTTCTTTCTTTTCTTCATTTATTAGAAATTGTATATATTATTGTTTTAAAAATTGTATATATATTTTTGTGTTTTGTTTCCCATATATTAATTTACGTTTTTTTCCCCTTTAATTATTAGAATGTGTAAACATTTTTTTTGTTAAATCGAACTCCCACCAATGTAAAAATTCTGGAAATAGTGATTGAATTGGTCACAGATTTCTCTGCCGCAACATCTGGAATTGATTTCACATGTTAAATCACTTCTCATATATCTTGAAGTAGTGAATAAGAGATTTCGCACACAACAACAAGCAGCGCAACCAGTGAAGCAGTAGCGGCAGATACAATTGAGGAGATATTTTTACAACTGCAGTGGTTGAGAATAGACATTGATTGAAAGGGATTGTAAAAAGATCTGCCAATGACTTATAACTGTGCGAAGCTTCTCTAAAAAGACTGTGTTGGGAAAATATACTGTACACAAAATATGGAAACATTTTGTTCAAAATATTTTCCTTAAAACTTTTGGAAATTTCTGTAATAAAGGTGATATATTTCAGTTGTTAATGAGATAATTTTGAAGTTGTTATAGGATAAATTTATTTTAACATAATTTCAAGGCAGTTTACAATCTTTTGAAAAAATTCGACAGTTTAATATTCTTTGAAACATCCTTGCAATTCAAATAATTTCCGTTCCATGTTTCAGAAAATGACATATTTTATCTTAAAAATTCCAAAAATAAATTAATTGCACAATTGGTGTCTTTCAAGCAAAAGCCTGTCATGATATTTATTGTACCGGATTATTTATTCTGGATTCTAAATAGGCCTTTTGAACTATTACACGAGATCTGATCGAAAATTTTTCATTCACCCAGAAATAATATTTGTAAAAATTAGAATATACTATTTTTAAGCCAACATTATAGGACTTCGCTAAAATTTGTACTCAATTAATCGATAGATCAGACAAATAGACAATTAGTTCTAAATAAAATTTAATTTCAAAAAATTGACTCTAAAATGTTTTAACTAAATCTAATATTGATTTTATTATTCTTAAATATGAGACAAAAAAGCAGGATTTCTTAATCCTTTTTGATGAATTTAAATAGAAAATATAACATGCAAGGGGTGTTAAAATGAAAAGGTATGAAACTTCATGACAACGTAACAGCGAACATATTTGCATATGCGCTAAGAGACATCTAGGAATGCGATTGGAGTTTCTGGCGAAGATAAAAACAAACGCGGATGCCCCCATAAGCAGGAGAGAGCCGTGGCTCACAGAAAGAGCGTCGACAAATTGACGTGGCAGTCCACGTGAAGACAGAATAGTGTTCATGTTGCAAAATTTGGCGATTTTTGCAGCTCGGCGTTATCCGATTTCTGACAGTGGAAAACGTTACACCGGCCGATATTCATCGCCGGATGGTCACCATGTATAGCGAAGACTGTGTGTCAGCAAAAAAATGAAGTGACGTTTCCGAGAAGCCGTGAGAATTTGATTGATGATCCGAAACCAGACTAGGCAAACACAGTCATCACGACCGATCTAATGAGATGTGAAGGCATGTCAAATTGGAAATGCTGTTGGTGAAAGTGGATATCAGCTTTGGAACAGTGTGAACAATTGTTCACGACAAGTTGGTGATGTGCGCGTGGTTGGTTTCGAAGCAGCTGAACGACCAGTACAAGGAATGCTTATGAGGTTAGCACTTCAACGTCTGGTTCGGTACTATGTAGACCTACCTTTCCTGAAGCGAATTGTTATTACTATTCACAGAAGAAGTAAAACAGCATAACGTGGAAATATATATCATCATCTCCCCCTAAATAGTTCCAAGCCGTTGCATCAGCAGTCAAGGTGTTCACCATCTTTTCCGATGTCCAATGTCAATGTCATTGTCCGATTGTTCCAATGTCCAATGTCATCGCCTCCCACTAAATAGTTCAAAGCTGTCGGGTCAGCTGTCAAGGTGTTGTTTACCGTCTTTTCCAATGTCCAATGTCAATTGATGAATTCCTCGAGCACAGGAGAGCCAACAACTCCGTTTTGTACTATGAGACATTCCGAAGAATACACAGGTCCTTAAAGAACAGAAGACCGAGGCTGCTGACTTCGAGAGTGGTCTGCTCCATGATAATGTGCACCCACACGTCTCCAGGATTATTCCATGTTTCAGATAATCACATGCAGAACTGGCCAAGTTCAAGGGGGAGCAACTCGATTATCTGCTCAGCAAACCTGACATGCCTTCCTGCGATTTTTCTGCATTTGTTCCTCCGAAAAAATATCTGAAAGGGATTAGCTTCAACTCGGACTGCAATCTCTTGGATGTTGTGATGGACTGAATCTCATCAAAGTCACTCGAATTCTGGGAAAAAGGAATTTTTCGGCTCGTTAATCAATGGGAACGTTTTGTCCAAACCTATAGTGTATACTTTGTATAAAGACTTCATTTATACACACAAAATAACATAGAAATTACATAGTTTTGTGAGCAAATAATTGTGTAGCTTTTGGGTTTGCTTAAATACTGAATCAAAAGAGGAAATATTTTCAATTAAAGATTCAGTGAAGAAAGGAATTAAAGATTTATATCAATAAGATATTATCATACTTAAATACTGTAATTAGATTAATATAAAGGGATTATTTCTGTTATAAGAAATTATTTTTAAGAATAAAAAAAAATGTAAACCTCCTTCTTTAGCATACCATAAGTAGAAGAATCGAAATAAAATTTCATTAAATGAATAATAACCAAGAAAGGAAAAACTGAAACAAAAAACAATTATGACATTTAAGATAAGAAAAGAAATAAGAATGAGAAAAATTATCAACTTAAACAAAGAAAGGCTGGCATGCAGGCAGGAAACACAGTCAAGTGGAATCCGATGCATTTTATTTCAGTGAAACCATCCGAGTAGTAAAACAATAAAAAGAGGAAAACTACTTCAATTAGCTAAAGAATTATTCAAAGAGAATAACTTCACGAAGATAACGTAGATGGGATTGTTTATTTTAAGAGGATAATATTTCCAAGTATGATTTATTGTACAAAAGAATAGAAAAAGAAAGTACTTATATACATCAAAAATTATGCTTTGCATTTATTACAAAAAAAGTTTTACTGGATGAATTCTGAATCATAATCAATTATTTTTATTAAAAAGAGTGTAAATGTGTAACGAATAAATGAATATCATCCTTGAGCTGATATTAAAGATTTTACTTATACTTTTAACTGTTTCCATAATGGAAATAAAAACAATATGAATATTAACAAAACTATATATATTTTTTTAAATCTATAAAATATAATAAGAGATCAAAAATAAAGATCGTCAAATATTTTTTTTTCTATTTAAAGTATTACATTCTGTAACTAGTATTTAACTTAGGATTTGGTAAAATAATTAACTAAAGTACTCTAAAACCATATTTTCAATAAGAAAAAAATTAATAGCGTAGGAATAACAAATACATAATCTTTCCTCAATTAAGATATAAATGTGATAAAATTTTATACACAAATTTCAATGTAAAAATGCTGACATCAACGATAATCATATTTCTATCATTCTACAACATATATCTTTAGATCTAATTTCTAATATTAGAAAACAAGCAAATCAGGTAATATTTCGCTATTTTCAATGAATACAACATAGTATCAATTAAATTGCTTTAACCCATTTCTGCCTAAGGTTAAAGAATTGAAATTTTTTCATGAAATTTCTATATGTTAGATAAAAAAATATAATAAAAATAACTTTTATGTGAGGGGTGTTCCAAAAATGGAACAGTAGGCATAAAAGGGTTAATATGTGTCGTTTTTTTTTTTTTTTACTGTTATCTAAGACGCAACATTAATTTTCGGTTTATAAATTAGTTTCAAATAATGTATTCAATGTCCTATAAATCCTTTTTGTGAAGCAGTAGTTAAAATATTTATTTTTACAAAGTTTGCAATGTGCTCATATAGACATTAACAATAATATTATCAATATTAACTATCTATATATATAATAAAGCTCAATGCGTGTGTATGTTGACTCTCTACAAGCCAGACTATTGGACCTTAAACTACCAAATTTGGTATACGTTTACCTTGGGGGTTGAAAATGTGTACTTCGGAGGGATTTTTTAAAAATTTTCAATTAGAATTAGAAATAATTAAAAATTAAGGGAAAATTCGACGTTTTTCCACCAGGACATTCGAAATTATTATAGCACAAAATTTAGTTTTACATCATATTAAAGATCAAGGAAATATCCTTTTACTAATACTAATATTTTAATCAACAAATTAAATTTCTACATTTAATGAATTTTCAAAAAATAATTTAATCACATTTTACAACACTAAAAATGAAATTTAAGCTGCACGCCCGCGTTAAGAGTGAAAGGGGAAAACTATCTTTTATCATTATGTTACCATCAGATAGACAAAAGGTCAAATTAAAAAACAGATCGTATACTAATGCAAATTAAACATATAAAAATTTAATTTTCAGCAAGTGTCTGTATGAAATGAAATAAACATATGTTTTTTCAAAAAAAAAATGTTAAGAAAAATTTTTGACTTTCCTAGTAATTATTAATTTAAAAAATCAGTTTTATTTAAGACAAATATGATTTAATATATATCTTTTCAATTCAAGGCCCAACTTTTAACTTTTTAAAGCTTTAATAATAGAAATACATCTTTAAAGAGGGTCTAAATGAAATAAATAATTTCTTAGCATGTAACATGAGTCTAAAAATGCTTTAATAAATTAAGAATGTTTAGCTTTCATTTAGATTCTCTGCTCTGTGAATCATATTTAACAAGATATTTTGCACAACACTAATATGTTAAACAAAAAAAAACTTCACTAAACTAATTGAGTCTTTAAAACTGACTGATTTCAACAACACTATTTAATAAAATTAGGTAATTTTTTATCACTTTATCGACTGCTTCAAATATATGAGCATCCAGTCTATCTCAAAACGGACTGGTGTAAGAATATAATTGTTGATTGCTCTGAGCTATTATATTCAAAACTTAATAAGTCGATCAAATTTGATAGCAAAAGATAGAATCCTTCAGTTATTTATTTGCAAGATAAAGTGTCAAGAATATTTCACAGAATATGATTTCTTAGGACCAATGGACTGCCTAAAATTTAGACTTCATAATTCTTTGAATTATGATAATAAACCTAAGCGAAACAAAATATTATTCATATAATTTAAATCATTTTGAAAATAAAATTAAAAATTGTTTATGACGAATCTAAGAAATTTCCGTTGAATAATTCTTGAAATGTTATATTAATTGTTTAAATTATTGTGTAGTGCAAATAACGATTCTTTTTTCAGTGCTTATACTTAAAAAAAGTTTGGTTTCGGTAAAAAAAAATGTTTTTATATAAATTTGCAGTTGAATCATTTCTGCTTTAATTTAAAGATGAAATTTTGATGAAGCTGACAGATAATTAGAAGGACATATAGTACATTACGGGCTTGCAGCCTTTATAACTACATGAGTAAATTATACGACTACCAATATTTCAACCTTAGCATATTTTGACGAACTAAAAAGGGCAAGTTACATAATGTAATATATTAACAAATACATTACATAAAGTATTCAACTGACAATTTTAAAGAATATTACAATTGCTGAACTGGATGGTCACCAAAAGCGGCTAGTATTGAATAAAATTCTGAAAATTATGTAAGAATATGTTGCAAATTCTTTTCTCTAATTAGGTATTGTATAAAAGTCAGGCTAATCTATAAGACAATTTAATAATAATAAAATTTAATATACAACTTGACTGTAACTGCAACTTTTAATGATAGTTTATTTATCAACTGGGTATTTTTCTGAACAAAAAATTTTAAAAATAATAAAAATTTAAAAAATTTTCTGGCTGCAATTTTTTTTCATTAATTCAGAGATATTTATTCAAAAGAAGGAATAGATGGACATTTATTTTGGAAATGAAGTAAATCCCTTTGAAGAAAACACGATACATAATATATTTTGGATTAAATGTGGGTTATTTTTTTTATTTGTAAGTAGTTAATATTTAATATCTTAAAAAGTGATGATAATTTGTTGAATTTAAATTTGCCTAATAAAGTAAAACTTCTTAGAAACTATGAAAAAATGAAAATGAATTATGAAATTCGAAATTTTCTTGAAACAAGAAAAATTTGACAAAAATACAAACACTTTATATATGAATCTTCATAAAGTAAAGGGTTTATATATACATCCGATTGAAAAAAATAATCTATACAAATGAGGGTATTTAAATGAAAAGGTACGAAATAAACTGTGGCTATAAATGAAGACTTTATTGAAAATATACACCATACGTCTGAGCACAACGATCGCAATGATTAATGAGCCAAAAAATCTTTCCTTCCCAGAATTTATGTGGCCTTGAAGAGACCCAGTCCTTTACAGCATCCTTGAGTTCGCCGTCTAAGGTCCGTTACTTGTTGAATTCCTTGAGCACAGATGTGTAGCTCCGATATGTATTATAAGGCCCTCTCTACATTATCTAGGTAAATTAAGTACAAATGTTCCATGACCATGCGCGTTCACACATTTCCAGTGTCAGGCAAGCAGAACTAGCCGAGTTCAAGTGGGAGCAATTCGACCATCCACCCTACAACCGGGACATATCATCCTCCGATTTCTTTGCATTATGTCCCCTGAAAAAAAAAACTAAAAGAGAAGCGTTTCAACTCGGATGACAAACTCAGGGACACTGTGATGGGATAGGTCTTGTCATGGCAAAAGGAATTCTGGGAACAAGGAATTCTTCGACTCGCTAATCAATGGGATCGTTGTGCTCATAACTATGATGTTTACTTTGAATAAAATCATTTATAGCCACAGTGTCGTTTTATGCCTTTTTATGTGAACAACCCTCTATAAACTGAAAACGTATAAAAGTTAAAAATACTAATTAGAAGAAATTTTCTATTGTCTAATTCCTTGAATCAAAAAAAAGTTTTCCCATAAAGAAAGAAAAGATTCAGAATATAAACTAATTTTTTTTCTACAAAATGCGTCATATTTATTTTTGTTAATTTCAATTCCTATTTAATTTTTTATCTTATCTCTAGTTTCACTCAAACCGGATCTTTTTATCAACTGCCAAATCATTATGAAGAGCTTTTATACCTTGCAAGTCAATAACAAGGCAAAAGAATATTCATTAAATTTGAAAAATATTCGAAAACAGGACGGGGTGCTGATCTGAAATTTACTCTTTCAAAAATATAAAAACATGTTTACAGAAATGAATGAACTTGATTTTCTAAAATGAAGACGTGCCCATTTCAGAATTCATTAAAATTAAAAATGGTATTCAGGAAACAAACATGAATAAACAGTCCGATGAATAGATATCAAAATATATTTTTCGATTACAGAAATAGGAGATTAATTTACTTGGTTTTTAAGCAAAAGCAAGTTTTAACTTAATAATAATTTTCAGATGGGAGTCTATATAATTTGAATTCCTTTTCCGACAGAAATTCCTTTGCAAAATGCCTGTTTTTTTTATTTTTGACATTTTTAAAGATCTATTCTAAATATTACTGCTTTTGGTACACCAAAATAATCTGTTTGCTATATGACTAGATATATATTAAAATATTATTGATTGTTTTTTAAAAGAAATTCCTTTACAATTTTCATCTTTTTATTTCGTAAATTTTTTAAACTTTAATCTGAATATTATAGTTTCTGGTACTCAAAATTAAGTTAAAGATGATTGATTTAACACCTGCTGTTTGTGTAGAATTAAGACTAAAATATTGTTGAGAAACTGATTATAATTTCAAATACTTTGCAAATTTCTCACTTTTTTTGCTTTTAAAGTTCTACTCTAAATATCAATCTTTTTAGTACACAAAATTAATTTAAAGATTGTTGATTTAACATCTCCTACATGATAAGAACATAGAGTAAAATGTTATTGAACAATTACATATAATTTGAAATCGTTTGCAAACTTACCACTTTTTACTTCTGAAATTTTTATATAAATATTATTTGACGCACAAAACAAAGACAAAGATGATTAATTTGACTTCTGTTATTTGACTATTCAACATACAGTAAACTATTGCTGAATACATTGTGAATTCCTCCGTAAAGAAATTTAATTGGCAAAATTTTCACTTTTTATTTCAGAACTTTTAAAATATCTTTTCCAAACATTATTATTTTTGGCGAACAAAAATATGTTAAAGAGGACTAATTTAACTTCTACTATTTAATAAGACATTAGTTAAAACATTGGTGAGTAATTTTTCGAAGAATAAGTAACTTCGTATTTTTATTCATTTAGCATTTTTATACTTAACATGTTAGAATTTTTTTACAGTAATTGACGTATTAAAGTCTTGTAATTTTTAAATTCTGATTCAACTAAAAATTGTAAAACAAAAAGCAATAAAATTGTTCAAAATGTAAACGTATTTGATAAAAGAAATATCAAAATATGCTATTCAATATATCAAGAACTAAATTTCATTCGCTATTTCTGTTGTAAAGTATCATTGTTTAATAAAATTGATACTCCTTTGTTCGAAAAGTTAAGCCGTATTTATTTTTGAAATAAATATTTGGAATATAATACAATGTGCTAAAATTCTAGGAATAAAAAGATTACAATAGAATTTAATCACGGAAACTAAGTACAAAATAATATATATATATATATATAAATTTTAAATTAAAAAGAGCATTAATAAAATATTGAAAAAGATTCATTAAAATTTGAAACAGATTCATTTTTAATGGTTCGAAATGATTAAATAACGAAGAAAAAATATTTTTCCAAATTCGCTCTTCCATATTTCAAGAGCGAATATGGTAGAATATGATGTTATAAATTGTGCAATAAAAATAATATTCATTTTTTATAAGCAATCAACTTTATATGTTATTGAATAATTATGACTCTTATTGATTTTGAAGAAAATAATAATATAAATTATACAATAAAATTAATATTCTTTTGTTATAAACAATCAGCTTTAAAAGTTTTTGAATAATTATGAGCCTTATTGATTTTGAAGAAAATAATATTATAAATTATGCAATAAAATTGACATCTCTTTGTTCTAAACAACCGACTATAAAAATAACAGTGAAATTTTGATGTATGGAATAAAGCGTAAAGTAGAGAAAAATATTAATTTGATATTATGAAAATATTAGTATAATTATTAATAAATTAACAAATAAATTAACTACGCGGAAATATGAAAGAATTTCCTTTTTATATGTCAAAATGATTGAATAACGAAAAAATATATATGCTTTTTTTTTCTTTTAAAGAAAAAGTAAGAACTCTGAAATATTCAACCCATATTTTACTTTAGATTTAAGACCGAAATTATTAACAAGTGACTTTGCAACCCGTTTTATTGATGCCATTCGTTTCTTTCGGAAATGGCCTTTGTTCTGCTCCATTTAATGTGACAGAATAGAAATTGTCTGTATGGAGAAACCCAAAGTAAATGTTATACCGTAATTTCCACTAAGCTGCTCTTGAAGAATATTTGTAAATCATTTTATAAGAAACTGCTCGTGATTTTTTCTAAATTTGCAGAAAGTAATAAATTCTCACCCAAGTTTAATCATAAAAATAACGAATACCTAAGGGTAACAAAAAGAAATATTAGAGAAGGAAAAATTAGTCGCTACAAATAAATGCATAATTTCTTAAGATTTAATGGATTGTGGTATAAAAGTATCTATTGCTAAAATTATAAAATAAATCAAATTCATAAATAAATTTTTGAATGGCATTAATACTTGAATTCTCTGAACAGAAGTTACTTGACATTATTTCTAAGAATTTGGATAGAAAAGAATATGCCCCCTTAGAAAGCCCTAATCTCTTAAATGTTCGAGTAACCAGAAGGTCATGCTCTGTCTTCCTTCCATGTGTCCAAAATCTTAAATAGGTGGTGTTTTATACCATTCTCATTCTTTTATTGGGTCTCATTTCTTCTTGATTTCTACAATTTATTCACCAAATTTAATTTCATTTAAGTTTTTGGTATCGAAAATAATTAATTGGAGACATAATTACTCAGTTAATACATGGACCTTTTTATTACACAAAAAATATATACATAGCAATTATTTTAAGTTAAATTTCACTGGAAAAAATTAATCTGCAAATTTTATTATTCTGTAGGTATTCTAAAAAATTAAAAATAAATAAATAAAATGTTAAAATTAATCACCATTTAAAATGGTGAATGGGAGACACCATTTTTGTGAAATGTATTATTTACATGCAGGTATGTTCAACTACATATATATCTAAGAATATATTTCAAATATATTTCATAATCACTCTTTATATTAGGATGTATTGTGATTTTTAATTCAAAATTTGCAGTCAATAAAAATGTGGCAACATTGTCTTATATTTATCAAAAAAAAATGTAACTATAATTGAAAAAAAAATTAATTATCCCGGAATTTTTCACAAACACGCCAATTTTCAGTTTTCTTCAGAAATGAAATAGGCACCTAATTTTTATTATCTAGTACAAAATTGTAAAGTTTATAAAGCTAATTATAGCAAAGAATGTATATAAAATTATCAGAAATTTTAATACGAGAGAAGGATTATTCTTCAATGTTTCGTAGCTTCTACTACATTTAAAAAAAGTATTTCTTAAAGTAAAAGTATTTCTTTCTTAAGTAATAATTTGGTTTAATCTAGGAATTAAAATTTTTAATTTTAATTTTTAATTATTTTCTTTTTAAATTTGGGAAGTACAGCTTATTTGTAGACTTTCGAGTTGTATTTTGATGGCACATGGTAAAATTGATTGATCAACCAAGAATTATAAGTATTCATTTTAACTACTAAGTGATACTTTAAATTGATGATAATCCATTATCTTTTCATATTCAAAAGGTAATTTCTGGTTAAATTAATCGTATTTCTATATAGCTAAGGCTTTGATCTTAAATCCATAATCACTTTTTTGATATCAAATAAATAACTTCGCTCCTTGAAGTTTTATATTTGTTTTAAAAGGTATAACTTATTCAGAATATATTCAATCCAAAGGTTTAGATTTTTTTCAGAATTTACATATTATCAATGTCATTTATTTAGTATTAATCAAAGTTCTAATAATCTTTGCAATAAAATAAGTATACAAATGCCAAAATTTTGAAAAATTTATGAAAATTTTAAATCTAAGCTATTAATGTAATTATATTTAGCATCATGAAACCTTAAAAAATATATTTCAAAGTTTCTCTCAATTTTATAATTTTTAAAGGTTTAAAATCAAGTATATTTGCTTAAATGTAATTAATATTTGATTAAAGTAAAAAAACAACTAAGTATCATATATTTATTCTGAAATCTACCATCCTGAAAAATAAGCCATGCATTTTTTTCCTACTTTAAACTTCCTATTAGAGAGTTTACATTTAAAAAACCGTTGCATGAAGTAAGCAACATAATTTATTAGTAGTTGTTTTTCTTATTAATAAAAGGCAATTTTCCTATAGTGATTTTATCAGCAAGAATGAAATTCCTTGCAGTTCTGACGTGTGTGTTGTCTTGGTAACGGATTTATTATACTAAATTCTTTGAACTAAAAAATTTAATAAAATAACGCTGTTTCATTACTTTACAAGATTTAATGCGAATCTTGCCTTGACAAAAATAACTTTGATCATATCTCATTTTAAAAGTTACATTTTTAGAAAATTTGTCAAATAACATGTTTTTGTTAACATTTGAATTTCCTCTGATCTAACACTACATTCCATAAATTTGGTCAAAATATTTTTTTTTATGTTGTAACGTCGATGAAGAAAGTAATAATCTTTTATTCTTAAGAAATTTGGCCAAGCTAAAAATAGATTTACAGCTCTTTGTTTGAAATTTAAGGAAATGGTATATTTTTTTATCGAATTTTCCTAATTTAATAGGGTTTAATCTTTAAAAATTAAGTCCTTTTATATTTTAATATTAATACCTCAAGATTAGTTCATAAAATATGACTAAAATTAAAATTTGGAAATCATTTTGGTCATGAATTAGTAAAAAGAATGAATGAAAGAGAGATTAAATTTGCAATGTTTTAAGTTTAGATAGGAATGCGAGAGATAATTTAACTTAAATGTAATTTAAGTTTGCTCTAATATGATGACACCACGTTGATAAAAGCATTATTCACATTTTCAAATAATTTGTTTATTTTAAGTATTAATAATAAAAACTTATAAACTTCTTTTGTTCATTATGGACCCGCATAGTCTTTGAAGTGTACATATCGAAGTTTATGGTTCTTCTATACTGGAAGAAATCAACAAGTATCGGAACTCGGACGGAAAACTGTAAGTCGCTGTGAAGGACTGGATCTCGCCACGGCTACAGGAATTCTAGGAACAAGGAATCCTTTGGCTCGTTAATCAATGGGGTCGTTATATATACTTTGAATAAAGTCTGCATTTATACTCACAGAGTCGTTTACCTTTTTATTTGAACACTCCTTGAATTTAATTATATTTAAAATAATAGAAATAAGAAATTGTAAAACTGTAATATCATGTAAGCTTCTTTAAAATAAGAAAACTTCTTTTGAAGATGGAAAAGATTCACAGTCCATTATTTGATTGTGATTCTTGTGTAGCTCGATTCTAAGAAAGATTGTCAGAAAAGTTTTGTTTAGTCAAAATGCCATTTCAGGGAGTGCAAAAATTTTCATACCATTGTCCATCAATGTACCATTCTTCTACGTTACGTTATTTGCTGTTTTTGTAGTATTTTATTTATCTCTGTCTAGAAGACTGTTTTTATTCCTAAAAGAACGGATCTAAATATATAATCAGTCTTTAGCTTGAGAGTCACGATACATAGAAGTAAACTATCTGCCTCCATTTTTAAAATATTAAATATCTGTCACTATAAATATAAAAGAGAGCAGGAACAACTGATTTTCACATTTTTTTAAAATAAAATACATTGTAGTAGATTATTTCCTAATTTCTTACAGATTCAAGACAATTTATACTCGATAGGAATTAAAATATCGATACATGAATTATTGTCCTTTAAAAAAATCTGAATAGCCAGAAATATTACATACTTCAAACAAAAGTCCTTCAGCCAATTTTGAGTCTTTTACAAACATAAAGTTTTTCAATAAAGGGTGATATTTTTCTTCAATTACAAGATAAAAAAAACTAAATTTATAAATGATAACTAATGTATTTACATTTGAAAAAAAACACAATTAATATCCCTCTACAGATATATTTATAAAACTGAATAGTAAAATAATAAAAAAGTTAAATTAAATTAAAAAATAAATCTATCACAAATTCCAAGTTATGTGAAAATATTATTTTTTTAAATTTGTCTTTATTAATTTTAGTCATTAGCCTGTTTAAATTGGTTTGAAAAAAAATCCCTAGACCATGCTATCCCTCTCTCTTTCTCTCTCATA
>JAPMOQ010048161.1:2106140-2143804 GCA_026543055.1 Argiope trifasciata
TAATAGTCTCGTGATTGTTTCAAACAGGTTTAAACTGTTTAATGACAAATTAATTCAGATAATTCATAAGAATTTTAATCAACTGCAATTATCCTTGAACCAACAATCTTTATCGACTAAACAAACAATATTTTAACCTGTTTAGTTTAAAACAATGTTGGGCGAGTTTGGCAACACTGTGATTTCCAAAGGGCAGACGACAACGGCAAACGACAGATAATTAAACAGTTATGTTTTGAAAGCTGACACCAAAGTAAAAATACATTTGCAGATGATAAATATTCCAAAAACTATACTATGAAAGCCAAAAAGTTAAAAAAAAGTCCAAAGTTAAAAAAGGCATAAATCACCAATTTATTGCTTACGCAATTTGGAAGTTTAACAATTTGTTGCCTTCATATTTTGAGGTTCCGAAACCTGAAGTGGAAACAATATAAGGTTCTCACAAGATAATAAAGCCTCAGATTTTAATAAAGATAACCTCCGGAAATAAAATAATGATTTTTAGCTCTTGTGAATTACTTTTAGAATTTTTTTAATTTTATTTTTGTGAATTATTTTTAGTATTTTTTAAATTTTACTGTTGTGAATTATTTTCATTTAAAATCAAAATTATCACAAAATATTTCTGAACAAATTCATAATGTAAAAAAGGTGCATTTTGTGACATTTTCTGAACCATGGCGAAAACTGAGGTTTTTGTTTTTTGCTTGATTTAAGAAATTTATTTTGAAAAGGTATTTGGTCTGTTTAAAGATCAATTTTGAAAGAACTGTAAGACTATTCTCATTTCTTCTGCTTCAAATTTATCAGTTTCCAATTATACAATAAAAAATAATTCTTACTGAAACTTCCCTATTTCACTGTAGGAGAGTATTTAATACAGACCTATACAAACTTGATTTAAATTATATATATATTCAAGACAATTGATTTTTTTTAAATTTGAAAAATCTATGTGCATAGCATAAAATATAATAAAGAAAATCCGAAATTACAAAATAATAGAGACGCTCAAAAAATAAGATGAATATAAACATCAGAATAAAAAAAATAAATATATTTATTTAAATCGCGAGTTTATTTCAAATGACTTTATGTGGAAATCATTGTTTCATTAATTATTGAAAAATTAAGTTAAAATGTCAAAATATCGGAAACCATTAAGCAATTTGAGGTCATTAATGTATTTTCTTAAGTGCTAAGTTATCTTGTAGCTGTAATTATTAATTTCAAATAATATTATCCAAATTTTATTAACATTTTAGTAGTAAAATAATTAGTGACAATGCACTCAATGAATTAAAGAAGAGTGAATGTCATAGTCTGTTCATGTAAAAGAAATTTGGCTATTCAATTTCTTTGGATCTTCTTTATTTGCGTTGTGCTTAGTTGACTAGGAAACACCTGAGCCACCTCCTCCTATGCACTACATATATTCAGCAACATACCCACGTACGAAGTCAAGTTTATTGTTCAATACATCCGCATATACGAAGGAGCATTTGAAGGAAGAGTTGGTATTCGAATCTAGGCCTTTTTAACTTCTAAACCGAAAATCTAGTATGAGAATCGAGCCATTTTTATTTCTTTTCAAGAAAATAAAATTTTCCGCTAATATTGATTAAAAATATTCTGAGTTAGTCTCAAATTGATCCATTTATATCCTATTTAAATTTTTCCTGATGTTAAAATTTTTTACAAGTATTGATTTAAACTTCTTTGAAGGGTACATTATCATAATTGTAATGTTTTATCAAAATAAAAGTTTAATGTCGCTTCGAATTTCGTCATTGAATAATCTTGTAAAAAATTTTTAATAAATAAATTCAGACAAAAAAATAAAAAAAAAAAACCTGATATTCAAAATATTTTTAGGCAGTAAATTTATATGGAAAGATTACCAACTGAACGAAGAAAAGAAAGTTTAACTTTAAAATATTTTTGAACTTTTAATATTGCTAAAACCTTATCTGATCCCAGAAAAAAACTTTAATAATAGCTTTCATTGTTAAAAATTAGCTTCTTTCTAGGAAATTTTACAAGTAGCTTAAATTCTTAATATCTATAATAAACTAGAAGGGTGAATTTCTTCCAAGCCAAGCATGACTTAATTTTCAGGTAGACTAGTACTACGTGTACCCGTTGGTACATGCTTTAACTGTTTTAAATACCATCCGCAGTGTTTAAAAATGAATAGAACTAACTTTCGCAAAGCGTTCGGTGTTGCTAATGGCTTGAAAACATCCCTCGGGAATCGAAAATTACCTGACTCAACTTCTATCTTTGGAAACTAACTATACTTTGATCCTCTTCCACTGAAGTTGATGAATCTTTAAGCTTCCAGTTGATCTTTTAGAGAAACAAGCAAAAAAGTCATTGCTTTAGGGAAAATATCAGTTTACCAGTGCTTTTACGTACTTTTTTAAATTATCAATAGGGTATCCGAAACTTTAATGTTATGCTGGAGGTTTTTCTGGTTTTCCAAGAATGTGTGAATTTATCAAAATTTAAATGATTCGATTTTTTTTGGTAATCTGAAAACTAAATATTCTTAATCTCTTGATTTATTTACCAATAAATACGCAATGAATTCAGAAAGCTACAATCTTTCAGCTTTCTTTATTAAAATTATTGTTATTATTATTATTAAAGTATCAAAACTGATTTGAGATTAATGGCAAAAAGTGTTACGTCTAACTGATTTCAAAAAATAATTACGAAATATTTTCATTATAGTTCCATTAATTTTTCACTTAAGAATTTATTTTAATTAATTGAATTTTTCCTTAATTTTTTTCATTTTTCACTAATTCACACGAAATATTAAGAGAGCAGGTAATACATTTATTTTCTTTTAAAGTATAATATGTTTATAATTCAAAAAAAATTTAGAAATGATATTGTCAATTATAGAAACATCCGTGATTTTCTATTTAATACATTCAATACCGTTTATAATTGAGAAATACGAAATACTAACTAACATTAAATAAAAAAATAAGAGGTGATCGTGGAACTTTCACATAAACAATTTAAAGACTTAAACATAATTTTTGTAAATATCGCATTAAAATCATGTTACAACAATTTCAGAATGATTAGGTGTAACAATATCACATCTTGTGCTCGTACTCTTTTCAAAAACAAAACATATGCTTTTTTGGCACTTTTCCATTAGCCGGGCTCAGACGAAAAGTCGCCAATAATGAAGCAACTAACGCCAAACGCAATATCGCTGCTGATAACCTTTTGGCGCCACATTTTTAAAGGAAGTCACTTCGTTGCCCGCGCCAAAATCATCTGTCGCATCTCTAATACCATATCATGGCAAATTACGGACCGCCATGTCCATCTTACTCATCAGATCGGAGATAAGCCCCTGCCGGGGCTGGGCGCCCCGTCAACCCTTCTCTGTAGGTGCCTGCACCAAAATGGCGGCTGTGCACTGCTGCTAAACAGTCTGCTTGGCGACATTTGCACCCGGATAGCGGAAAATGAGCGCTTTTTTCCCATTTAATAATGCTTCGAGGAAATTGAGATAAAGAATTTCATATTTCTTGAAATCACAGATGTTACTATCTGTAGAGCAATAAGATTAGGGATAGTAAATGCAAAAAAATTTAGTTTTTTTTTTCTCTCTGAAATTGAGTACAAAATAATTCATTCATTTTGCGTCCATTTTGGAAGTTAGAGCATGTGCTCTAACATTTTTTTTTCTCCATAAATGAGAAAAAAACTTTTCTAACGAAAAAGCTCATAACTCTAAGCGCACCACTCTTTTTACATTTTAAAAACTTAAAATTTTTAAATTAGAAACAAAAAAAATAAAAATAATAATATGATTTAAAAAGTAAAAATTAAATCAAAGATTTCAAATATATATGCTATATACAATTGATAAACTATTTACAAATAAATTCTTAAACATATTAATTTATACAGAATTTTTATGAAAACACTATATTTGTTAACACAAACTGCTATTTTTTTAAATTCCTACCATCAATAAACAGTTTCATGATGGATTAATCTTGGAACAGGAGTCAAGTCCTTCAATGTTTCCCATTAGAGAACAAATGAAGTTATATTTCCCCATTGGGAGAAAACGAAAATACTTTTGTCAAAACTGTTAGTAACCGCGAACGTAATCTATTTGAACATAATATAAAAATTTGATTATTTAATTTCCTCTAAAAAATATTACATTCCATGAAAATATCAGTTATAATGTCATAGTTCTAAGTCAACCTTTTAAAAATTTAACTGCAAAGAAACACACATAATAATATTTCAATGCTGGTAAAAGCAGATAAAAAATATGTGACTAAAAGATGATGATGATGAATATTGTCGTTTATGATTTATTTATTGCCTATACGATTTCGAGCTTCAATTATTTGTTGCCTTCAATTATTCAAACCCTCCTAATTGAAATAGAATCATGTTCTTACATGATTAAAAGAAACTAGTAATGAATCGGGCATTATCAAAAAATGGGAGCTATTGATATTTATTCATTACTTTTTGTATCTCGTACGCTACACTGTTGTCCACATTAGGGTTTAATTTGCTATTGCTTGCTTACTATTTTAGATGAGTATAAATATAGAGGATCTGAAGTTCTTTGAGGGGGTGGGGGGTTAATTCAAAATATTACTCATAGTTGAAATAAAATTGGCAACATGAGTACACAGTTTTCAGCTTAATGCAAAAATGATCATAGAACTTAATAATATAATAACTTACATATATAAATAAATTATGAAAATGCTACGGAATTTAAAAGAATTTGATTTCATTTTGCAGATTAATAAGTTCTGGAAAAATAAAACATTGTTTAATTAAATAGTTCCTAACATTAGGTAATAGTAAAATGATATCTTAATAAATCTTAAATTTATAATCTACTCCATTGAGGAAGATATCGCTTTGAGAAAAAAATAAAGCAGTTGATTCTTTTTTTTTTGTTTAGAACTATAAATATTTACCCTCTCTTTTAAGTATAATGCTATTTGGTATTTCAATACTAAACTTCATAAATAAAATTTTTGAATAAGAACATCCTTTAAAATAAAATTTTTACGTACTTAAAATCTGGAATTAAAAAAAAGGAAGGTTTAATCCTAAAAATTTTTTAATAAATACCATAATTAGAGTTTTTAACACTTAATTTTTTTTTCTATAATTATATATATATATATATATATATACAATTGTGCGCATGTGTGTTTTAATGGAAATTCTGCGCAATTTTAAATTTTTAATGAAAGTTTATTTTAAATTTTTAATGAAGCCTTATATGAAAATTTCATAGTTTCGATTTTTGCCAAATATTATAGGAAGACACAGACAACTAAATTCTTCATTTATATTCAGATTAAAATACTGGATCACTTTTTAATAAACGATTACATTTTCATCAACTCTCGAGACCACCATTATGTTTCTCATTGCACTTTCAATAAATTTAAAAACGAAAAAAAACATGAACGTTCAAAATTCATTAAACATGCATTTTATTCGTTGCACAGTATAATAAAATAGTAAAATCACTTATTTTAATTACCTTTAGTTCTCTATTAATAATAAATAATTTGTTTGTGTTAGGGTATCAATTTATTGCTATTTGATTTTGTTTATTAATGTTAGTTTTTATTTAAAACACTTCACTCTTAATTTTTGGAACCTTTTATAAGTACCAAGTTTCTTTTCAAAAACTTTTCAGAATTCAGTTATATTATCATTTCTTTTAATACTAACATGTGTTGAACATTCAGATTTTCAAATTTTGTGCTATTGATTATTCTTTAATTTTTTATACCAAAGTCAGTAAAACAAATACAATTTATTTCCTAGAAATTAATATGTTGTGGTTTTTTTAAATTTATTTCTTATCGGTTCTTCAAAATAATAACATTATATTCAAAAATTAATACTGTCAAACTTTTACTTTGTATGAATATCCTGAATCTCTTAAAATATTTTTGATGTTTCATTTTCTTAAACTTTTAGAAATTAACCATAAGCGAATTTTTGTGTTTAAACTATCTTTTCAACATTTATAATACTAATAATTTGCAGGCATAAGAGCACTCATGCTTGAAAAAATTGAAAAATGCGAATTCTGCTTAGAAATTCATACATTTCATTTATCCGACTAAGTTAAAAACACTGGTTATTAACCACATTGTTGATTTTTTTTATTGTTAATTCTTGTAGTTTAGACTTTCTCTTTCCGAAACAGTTTATCTTTGCTAGGAAAAGGAAGGCCTAATCTACCAAACAGGGTCACATATTTTTCAACTAAAATTTGTCTTTAATTTCGATTTTCTCAAAACTTTTATTTTCATAAAAATTCTCCATTGTTAACACGATATCTCAAAATTAATAGAGGTATTTGCATAAAAATTTCGTTTCGTGTTTTAAATATTATGGACAATGAAGTGAGCCAAAAGTTTTTTTGTTGGAGAAATTATTTTTTTTCCTTTATAGGTAGGTGTTTTTAGAAAAATTAAGTTGTAAATATATAGAAAAAAAAATGCATTTCGAGTATATTTTTACCCATTACTTCTTTAAATCTCAAAGTTTTTGTTAGATTTTGGTTCATTTCATTCATCATTATATTCTATAATTTGTGTACAAAGAAAAATAGGATTGTTGCATTACAATTCTGTGTAGAGTATTAACTGTTTTGGTTAAATTTCAGTAAGATTTCCTATAATTTTTCTTATATCACCAAATATATTAAATTTTCAAATATATTTTGTCTTTATAATATTTTGTATCACAATTGACAATACATCTAAAAACCACATTAAAAAAAATCCAACATTTCAAAAAATTTCTTTCGAACGTTGTCTGAAGCCTTTAGCTTCATTTTGTTTTTTATTTGTATTAAGACAATTAAAAATGAAATATATTATCTGAAATTTCAAGTTACCTTGTGAGAAGAAAATTATTTTTTAAGCCATTGTGTCTTAATTAATTTAAGCCCTTAACCAGGTTTCATTTCAACTGCAATTTTCCTAGTTGGCAAACAATGTTTTGGAATTCGACCGATTTTGAGATGAAAAAAAACCCATTGTTTATCTAAATATCGCCGCGTGCGTAATCTGATAGTCCCATGCCTGTTTCAAACCTATTTAAAATAGACTTAAATTAATTTAGATAATTCGCACTAATTCATAGAAATGAAGTTGTAACATTAGTTGGCGATAAATCATCAAATGTGACAATCTTCTGCATTATTTTCTAATAACCTTATTTGAATTAGCTGCGATGATGCCTGTGCCAACAATCTTAATCGATTAAACAAACTATTTTTTAACTTATTTGGTTAATTAAAAAAAAAAAAAACGTTGCGCGAGTTTGATAATAACACTGGGATTTCCAAAAGATATATTACAACAGCAGACGATTGATAATTCAAAAGCTATACAGTGAAAGCAGACTCCAAAACAAAACATATTACCATACGACAGATATTTCAAAGGCTATACTGCGAAAGCCGACTCAGAACTAATACTTCATTATCATACGATAGATATTATAAAATCTATACTGTAAAACCCGACTAAAAAAAAGGATAAATCGCCAATTTACTGACTACGCATTTTCAGATTTTTTGCCTTCACATTTTGAGGCTCTAAAAATCTCAAGCGAAAACAATATCTTGTTCTCACATGATAAAAGTGAAACCTATTTCTATTGTGATATCTGTTATTTCTTATTTAATGAGAAGTGCCTCTATAAAAGTAAAGAAAATACAACTTTAGAAAATATTTTGTTTTGTTATACATTAATTTTTGATGTATGTAGTTTAAAACGTTTCGTTGATTTTGGTTAAGACTGAAAAATTCAATTATTATAATGCGCAAATGGTGGAACATAGAAATAATCTTTACTTTTATAATAATGCCAAATAATATATTATTTCGTAATTTGTCTGATGGTGGCTCTGTAATTTAAAAGTGATACTTGAAATCAAAAAAGCGAAGCACAATTCTCGATATATTAATGTGTTCCACGAGTGCATAATATTTTGCATTTAACTTTAGGAATATTTTCTTTATACATATTCAATAAAATAATAAATTTTAAAAAATTAAAAACAATAAACTAACAAAATAATTACAATCTAATAATAAAATTAGTAACAAGAACACAAGTTACAGAAAGACGTATTAGTATTTATTTAGATAAAAATTGCAAATTTGTAGTTGGAAATTTGGATTATATCCTATGATCGAATTGACTATCCTTTTGTCAAAAACAATGTTCTCATGAATAAAATAATTGAATGAACTCAAAACTCTATGATGTAGAAAATTAAATCTAAAATTTTTCGTCCGTATCAAATATTTGATTTTATTAGTCAAAGTGTGCTAATTATTTTAAATGACTCTGATTAGAAAAAGCGGTGTATTTTAAAAATGTTTGAAAAAAGCAAGGGAAGAATAATTTAGCTGTCATTTTTTATTAATTAATTGGATTCTCAATTAATTAATAAAATTGGATTCTCAATTGGATTCTCAAGAGATTTCGTATTGATATGATTGATGAAAGTTCCATGGTATGGGGAGCTTTGAAATATTGTTAGCAGATTTTTTTTTATTATTATTATGAACATGCTTGCTCTTTGGTCGTTGTCGTTGCTGCTATAAGATGAATCTATAAGTATTTGGTAATTCCATGTATATAAATAGATTACATTCGATGGTCAGCTATAAAATAGGCAACTTAGTATCACTGAATACTAGTGACAATTAAATGTATGTAATTTAATTCAGTGATACTTTAATGTATTACTGAATGAAAGTCTGGCCTTCATTCAGTGATACATTAATGTTGGACGAAAAAATGCTTTTCTTTGACGTTTTATTCAAAAATGAAGAAATTTATGTGACGAAGAAAAAAATATTTATTATACAAATCTTATTCATGAGAATTTCCATTATAATAAGAATACAATTATCTAGCTGAAAACTGTAATTATAGAAATAATATCATAATCTGAGACATTGCAATTTTAGAAAAACGTGGCTGTTAATTTTTTTTCTTCCTCGGGATTATAAAATATTTTTCTATTAAATAACTTATTAAATAATTTTTCATTGATTCAACTATTAAATACAATTTCATTAATTTTTAGAAAGATTAATTTTAAGAACTAATATATTAATTTTAGGAACTATAGAATTATAACATAAAAGAATGTTTATCGAACTCATAAAAGATAAAATTTAATTCCAAAGCACTGAAATCCGCAATTATGCGGATTTAACAAGATCAGGTATCATTTGGGACTTTATTCACGTATAAGTTTGTAAAATTAACATAAATTTGTCATAATTATTTGAAATAATGCTCTAGTTATAAAGTTTTTTTAAAAAAAATTCTATATCATTTTACTCCAGAATTAATAAATAAGAAATTGTGCTGAAATAATAATATTTTTTATTTAAATTATATGTAAATAGAAAAAATATCGCAGTATTTGAAAATTTATTATCATTTAGAAAGTAGAAAATGTTCACATATTAAAATAACTAAAGAAAATTTGGTGCAAAAAAAATTGGAAGAGTGTATGTTTAAAAAAAACTGTTCAAATATTTATTTTGTTAAAATTTATGAGGAAAAAACAACATGAAAATGAGATATATGTTTCGAAAATAATTTGAAAGACGTTAAATTAAAAATGTATTTAAAATAGATAATCTATATAATGAAAACAATTCCTTTAAAAAATATTCCATACATTTGTTTAAACCTTCGATATCAAACAAAACTCTTTCAACTTGAAAATTAAAACCAAATGCAAAACAGTTGAAAAATAAATGTAACAATTAGTTTAATTAAAAGTACTCTTTCATTATAAGAAAATACTCTTTCAAGAGGAAAACATGTAAAAATAACTTCTTTACACCACAAATATTCTGGTCACTGACTCTTAATAGAATTTCATTAAAACATAGCTAGCCTGCAAAAAAAATAATAAAAATAAAAAATAATAAGAGAAAGATAAAAAAAAACCAGAAGAAAAAAATAATGAAAAAATTATGTCCCTTAAGGAAACAAAAGAAGTAAAGAGTGAAAAAATAAAGAATTGTAAAAAAAGGAAGAGTGACATCTAGACGGAAAACACAGTCAAGTGGAATTCGTCGCTTTTATACAGGAAGCAAAGCAGTAAAGTACGAGAACTAGTTCAACTGGTGAAAAATTTATTCGGGGAGAATTACTCCAGGGAGAACATGTAGATGAGAGGCTTTATTTCAAGTTGAAGAATTTTCGAGTTTGATTTACAGTTGAGGCAAGAAAGACAAAGAAAGCTCTTTAAAATAAGTTTCAAAAATATTTACTATTCTTAATTTTGAACTTTTATTGAAAGATATAAAATAGACAGAAATTCAATGGGTCATTTAATATTTGATATTAACAATAATACAAATGGATACGAAACATTAAACCCAGTAGACAATACATTGAAGACAAAAACTTGTTTTATTTGGTGGTTTAAAATTTAAAAAAAATTGCTACAGAAACAAATAAAAACGCAACAGATTAAATCTTATTATAAAGGGATGTTCAAATAAAAAGGTACGAAATGACACTGTGAGTATAAATGCTTACATCCACATCTGATATAAATTATTTTTATTCATTTATATCACTGTAGGCATAAATGAATTTCATTTTGAATATACCCCATAAACTTAAGCCGAACTATCTCATTGATTAAAGAATCGAATTGATCTCATTAATTAACAATCTTTGTTCTTAGAATTTCTGCAGTCGCGATGAGACCCGATTTTTCACAGCGTCCTTGAGTTCACCATCAGAGATGAAGTGCTCCCCTTTCAAAAGATTTTCTACAGGGTAACAAACACATGAAAATCGCTTGATGACATCTCCGTGCTGCTGCCATTTGAGCTTAGTCAGTCTCTTGTATGTGATTCTGGAGTCCTGTAGATGAGCATTATCAGGGAGCAAGATCACAACCTGCGTGAGTAGCCCCGGATTCTTATTCTTGTGGACCTGCGTAATCCTCGAAGGGTCTCACAGTGTGATCGGAGTTAAAGATCACCATCATGTTTTCACATGCACTGACAAGTCAACTGGATGGCACTCTTTATAAGAGCATCTGCTCTCTCCTGCACATGCGGAAGCCCACACATGCTCTAATCTACGCCAGAGTCTCCAATCACTTCCCTAGATGTCTCACTACGTTTTGCCATAACGACATTGTCAAATATGTTAACGGTTACGATGTTACGACTTTTTTTACCTTTTCATTTGAACACTCCTTGTACAAAGAAAATTAATATTTAAAAAAATAAATTCATTTTGAGCATGAGGAATGATTTTAATCCATATGATAGCAGTTTGGTATAAAGATTTGCTAATGTTGTCTGTGCTGATGGAAAATTTTCTTGATAAATAATGTGTCATTCAAATGTTGCACGTCAAGCTGTTTTCAAAGTGGGAAATTATTTTTCAGCTGTAAAACTTCAAGGAAATATAGAAGATTTAATTTTAAAAGAACTATCTTTTTAAAAAAGAATACCTGGTCTCTGCAAGGGAATTAGAAAAGGGCGAAGCTTAAAATAATGAAACAGAAGATTTTCATTTGATTAAACTCGAAAATATTAATTCATTTGCCTTTTTGTTTCAAGAGAAAGTCCACAGAATCCATCATATAGACTTATAATATCGAATGTTCTGAAAGCTGTTGAACAGAGACAAAGATTTATTCGGTGAACGGGTTGCAGCTTTCGCAAAACCCCTTTTCTAATCTATTCATAAATTCAACAACCACAGCCTTGCCACTGTTTAGAAAGTCTTGAGTACTCTAACCAAAGAACGTGCTACAAATCTTGAAGAGCATTCTTAAAGAATATTCTACAAGCCGAAGTGATGAAAAGATGGTGGAATGAATGAGAAGAAGGAGTATAATATTTATACCAAATATTTGTCTCATAGTGACAGACTGGAACAGAGCGGATGTTCTTTTCTTCACTAGACATGGCACATTCTTGACATACCTACACATATTTCATCTGGCCAATTCTAGTTATTGTAGCTGTGGGGATGTAGGATCCCCAATTCACTATGCCTTCGAATGCTTACTGACTCTCTCATGGCACACTTGAAAGCCAGAACCAAGTCTTGAGGATGAATGGTACAGAAGAGTTGCATCGAATATCCTTTAACGCTGCAAGATCCACTCCGTAGTAAACTATTCTCACATATACCCAGAGCGTTTCAAGACTACACAATCGCTGAGACCAGTCAAAATTAATCAAAATTATAACTTCCAAAAGTGCTCAACAGTTCCTTAAAAGTACAGTTCTCAATAAAGAAAACAAACCACAAAACCCAGACGGATGCTACAGATTTCTGACTGTACAGTGATTGTTTATCTGCTGATATATGCCCCACAGATGTTCTCAAGGTAATTTATCAATCTTTTCTTTTTAGTTAGTATTCTCATTTCCCTGTGAATTCAACCCATAGCACCATTTGTTTAAGTATTCTTGTTCCCTCTATCTAGTTATTACTTCACCAAAAATTGAATAGTCGTGTAGTATTGGACACCAATGGGACTCTCTATGGAGATACCTGGATGGTTTGTCGTCTCCTTCTTTCAATTTTTTTCCTTTCTTTCTTTTTTCTACTTCCTGCCATTCTGAGCTCATTCAACTGGTTAGATAACTTACTATTATAGGCAATGGCATGGGATGGCGTCATGTCATAATTATAGAGTTTAATCATAGACAATCGAATACGAGAATTGATAAGATTTTAAAAATATTTAAAGACTTGTGAAACGTTTTGCGTAAAAGTTTTATCTCAGGAGAAATACAGGCATCTCAACAAAGTAATAAATAAAAATTTTAATGAGGTATTGTTTTAAACTTCACTTTTCGTTAAGGATCAAGATGAAGGTTTTTATTTCAGACAGAAATGGACACCAGCTGTTTGGAACGACAGGATAGCAAAAACTATCAGCTTAGCCTATTTACAGATATTAATTATTACCCTTTCAGATATGAAGTTAAGAAATTTGATATTTAAATTAGCGATTTCCGAAATATTTTTAAGCCAAACGCTTTAGTTTTAAAAAGTGAAAATCAATCAAAACTTTCGGTCGATCTCACTTTTGAATGCTAAAAGTATAATTTTACAGCTGTATTGTTTTTAAAGCTTATATATATATATATATATATATTATGTTGACTGTAAAGAAATCAAAACAATAGCAGTATTTTCTGAGTAAGATATTTGCGTGAATCAAATAAAGCATGAAAAAAAATTCTTGATTGTATTTCAATGGCATGTATATTAACCATTAGCTTAAAGCAATCAGAATATTTTTAAACGTAAAAAGTGAAGTTAAATTACTAGAAGAAATTTTCACCCCATTCGTGATATTTTGGGAAACCTATTCAGAATACATAATTAAATTTTAGACTAGTTAATACAAGAGTTCGTTTCCAAAAGATTCTTTGATATTGATAGTAGCAAAAATATAAGAATCACTAATATTTTTAACATTTAAAAAATTAGTATTAAAAAATCCGATTCGGTTTAAAGATTAAAACCATTTTACTCATTCTCTAGTCTTCACCCACAAATAATTTTACAAGCTCCCAATTTCATAATATATGGTTTTTTCGCATATTTTTAAAAATCATGTTTTGTTGTTTCAGTTTGGAGGTTTTTAAGACTTAAAAATGAATGGACAGAAAATTGGTGTTTTATGCTTTTGAGACATCACTTTTTTCTTTTTTAAGAAAATGATAAATGTTGTCTTATGCGGCAACTTATCACCAACAAGCAGTTAAAATTTCTCGCGAATGACCACCATGTATCCTGTGTGTAGAATAAGGAGCAGAATTATAAGATGAACCACTAAGATCAGCAGGAAACCTCAAGAGAAAGAATTGAAAGGAGTATATAGAAATATACATTATAATCATAATTAAAAAAATTAACTTTCATTTTTATTTTTCTATCTGGCAAAAACATTTTATGCTCTGAAGATTTTGATAAGGAAAAGAGCATCGTTTTTCCAAATATTAACGCATATATAAAATGAAAGTCTCGAGATTATTTCAAACCGGTTTAAATTTGAAACTTAATGACGAACAAAGATTAAAAAATATAATAATGTTCTCACATGGTAACTTGAAACTTGCGATAGCCTAATTCAATTTTTTTTCCGTTTCTACTAACGATTCTTTAGAATAGTTAATAATATGGAGAAACAAGATTTTCTTAAAATACAAAAATAGAGGAAAAGAGAAAAATGAATAAAGCAGTTATTACCCTTTTACTCCCCTAGGTTAATCAATTTCCTAGAAAAAAAGAGAAAAAAAAACTCGAAATTTTCCTGTTTTATACTTGCAAACCAATAAATTCAATATAGGTTTAACTTACATCAAACGAAAAGTTCTTAAATCTTTCACGATATGCTATCATTTGTCAAAATGGAATGGACAGTCTTAAAACGAAATTCTTCCGCCTGTGTATTTACTCGAGTCAAACATCGGATATTGTGATACGCTCATTATTTTAGTTTTTACTTTCTTGTAATCTGTTATATGATTCCAACAAAAGAATTTTTAATAACTGAAAGTTACCCTTTCAAAATCTTAAGCAAGTGCCGAACCAATTGTAAAAGTTCTTAGAAGTTAGATTAAAATTAATGATTGAATTAAAATATTATAAAATGAGAAAAAAACCGAGTTTCTATTGCTCTGAGTTTAAGTATATTTTAATTAAAAGATTTTAAATTCAGATTAATCAGATGCGTTTAAAAGCTTCGTTTATTTTTAATTAGGTTTTTACTAATAAGTCAGTTAAAACTTTTATTAAACATTAAATAATTAATAAAATTTCGACATGATAATGTAAAACTCACTTATTTCGAACATTTTAAATGCAGATTAAACTAGATATATTTAAATCTATTTCTGTACTTATAATAAAGCTCAATGTGTGTGTGTGTGTGTATTGGCGCTCTACAGACCTGACCGTTGGACCTACAGCTACCAAATTTGGTATACGTATACCTTGGAGGTCGGGAATGTCATTTTGGAGCCCCTTTTTTCGAATTTTTAATTAGAATTTGAATTAATTAAAATTTAAGCGAAATTTCGACGCTTTTCCGCTATAACTTCCGAAAATATTATCCCACAAACATGATTTTTACATCAATATTAAGATTAACATATTAGCTTTCTAATGGTTCAGTGTTTTAATGTTTAACTTAAGCTTCTATTTTTAACGAATTTTTAAAGACATATTTTAACCATGTATTTTTATCATGATACTGGATAAAATAAAGGAAAACAGTGACGAAAATTTTTAAAAAAACCGATCATCGCAAATTAAATCTAAAGAAATGCAACTTTTAGCCCATGACTGGATTAAAAAAAAAGAAATATAAAATGTGATATTTTCTAAAAAAATAAATAAATACAAAGCAAAGGTCTCTATAATCGTTTTCAATATCTAAATAATTAATTCAATAAATTATCCTTATTTATACAGGATTGAATTTATACAGTATATGTATTTAAATTCCTCCAATGGCCAATTTGTAAAATATTATTAATAGGCATATATATTGTTTAATGCTATTAATTTGATCTAAATGAAGTAAATAATATTTTATGTAGCTTGAGTCAAACAATGCATTTATGAATAATGAGTTTTAGATTTCTTCATACTTTGCTCTGTGAGCCATATTTTACAAAATATTTTTATTAATATTTTAAATAAAAGTTTCTACATCAATCAGTCTTCTAAATCAATAATTAGAACTGACTGATTTATAAAATTAAAGAATATTATTAGGAAAACGTGTTCTTTTAGAACTTTCCGTCCATCATTTAAAGAAAATAATAGTTTCAGGCCAATCAATGACTGGAATTACTCCAAGGCTAATGAATATGTGATTTAATTGAAAATTTTAGAACGCATTACTCATGGCGAACCAGCTGGTCCCCAAAGGTGGCTAGTAATTAATAAAATTTCAACATGATAATACAAACCTGAGTTATTTTCGAAAATTTCAAATGCAGATTAAACTAAATGCATTTAATAAAATTTCGTTATAATCATGTAAAACCCAGTGATTTCGAAGATTTTAAATGCAGCTTAAACTAGATATATGTAAATAACTAATAAAATTTTATCAATTAAGCAATTAATAAAATTTTGACAGGATAATGTAAAACAAAACTATACGTGTATCTAGCATAATGTATATGTATAAATGCCAAGACATATTGATTGTTACAAACATAGCGAAATGCTTTATGTCCCGAGATCAGATTAACGAAATTTTATATCTTGTTATTTCAAAATCTTGAACCTAGGAAGAAACGAGTTACAAAATTTAAACTGTCTGCATAGCAAACCGTTACATTTAGAAATTGTCAAAGATTTTCTTATTGGATAATATATTTCACAATAAAAAATAGCTTTTTAAAAATTTTAATCAGATTCTTAATATAAAATTAAGCAACAATTCAAAATTTTCCATATTACCATCTAAATTTTTAAGTGCAGGAAAGATATTTTTTGAACTACATTAAAATAAAGGTTTTTTAAGTCAAATGCAACTGTTTTTTTTTTTATTTCTAAATTTTTTCAAGAAATATTTTTTTAATATTTAAATAATACTTGTCAGTGTTTAAATTATTCGGTTTATATCCATTCTTGTTTTAACGTATTATGATAAATATATTTTATATACATTCCCATTTATCAAAAAATAAACTAATAAGATAAAAAATAACCAACAAATCAACTAAAACATTATGATGATAAGATATTTTGAATGCCGGATTCCATCTTTTAAAATCATCTTGTTTTTAATGTAGGATCAAAAGACTTTCAATAGTAAAGTTATTAACATTAAAGAAAATAAGTTTATCAAAATTTAAAGTTGGTTATTTATAAACGCTTCGATTAATCATTATCTTAATCAATATAATAAATTGGATTTTATGACACTTGTGATTATAGTTACAACCGTCTCATAAATTAAAATTAAATGATTGAATTTACTGAAATTGAAAATATCTGAGTTTTCGTAGAATACTAGAATGTTATGAAGTTTTGTTTTCGTTCCTTTTATATTATATATGCTTATAAGAAAGTTTATATGTGTAATAAATAATAGAATTTATGCTTTAAATAAATATGCTATGTTATTATAAAATATGAATCACATCAAATTATTCAGAGCAATTTTCTATTTATTTAACATAACTTTAATCCACTTTACTTATTCTAGAATTTTGATTCTGTTTGCACCTCCTGAATTCAGAAAAAAAAAATCATAAATAGAAACAACATTTCGAGAAAAAAGATGTTAGTTATAAAGATATGATATATGCATAGCATTTTGTTTAAATTACGTGATTAACTGGATATGGATGCATGTCTTAGACAATATTCAAGATATTTAGGCGCATCTAAAACATATATCTCAATTACAATAATATTTAATGAAAATCATGTAAGATCATCCATTGAATATTCTTTCATTGCAATAGCTAACATATAAATATTAATTTATGTATTTAATTTTGAAGCTTTAAATGTTCCATTTACGATGATAATTATTAATTAAGTTAAATATGATCAAAATGCTGCAAAATTAATTTTTGTTCTATAACACATTTTGTTTATAAAAAATATTATTAAAAATAAAAATATTTACAATTTTTAAAAATTTTAACTTTTTTATTATAAAAATAACTTTTTGAGGTAATTGCAATACTTCTATGCAAAAAATCTGTACAAATAAACCATATATAAAGATATTCTCATTACTCGAGCTTTATATCTTCTCTTATATTAAAAAAATTGAAATATTTCTCAACGATATTTTATGCGAATATTGGCATGACTGCCTTTAATGAGATGTTTTTTTTGTCTTCCTTATATGGAGGATTTTTTTTCACTTTTTGTTCTTTGTTGATGATATCATGTCAGAGTTTTCATGGAAAGGGGTGCAGTGGTTTCTGAGGGTAAAGGCCCTTGAGCACTCGAAGGCAGAATTTTGAGTTCTAGCTCATATGAAGATGAAATACACGCACAAACCCTTTATACAGAGAGGTACATTCACGCAACTCACTATCAGAACACAGAACAACCGTGCCCCAACCGGGACTGAACCCAAGCAGCTAAGAAAACAGAAAAGACGCGCTTCCTCTATACCAGGGAGCCAGTTATTTCTTTGTTAATATGTATTATTGGCATTTAGTAAGAAATTTATTAAGAAAAGTTTTCTTAATAAATGTTAAGCCTTCTGAACTAATAAAACAAATTCATTATTTTGAATGTGTGTGCTATTCCTCATGAATGTCATTTATGCTAGTATTCTCTGACACTGAAATTGCTTAAAAATAAGTAATTTTTTTCATATTAGCTTTGATGATTACAATGATATTCTACCTATAGAACTACTAAACCCAATAATCTTTTAGGGCTCTGCAATTATAATTCTATCATTATAAAAAGTATCTGTGTCATCAAATGTTTTCTTATCTTATTTGCAAGGCTGCCAGAAAATTAAAACATATTTTATCAAAATAATTGTAAACATGAATGATACTGAGTCAGGACAATATGCAGTTTATAAAGATGTTATGATAAAACCATTTTCCTGTTAAAAATTTGTGCTATCAGTAATAATATGATAATTAAATTTTATGAGATCTTTTTATACCTATCTCCAAAGATTAAAAGAAATAATGAAACTTCAAAAAAATTATGAAAATATATTTGTCACTCAAAATAAACAGTTCTTGACACGAAAAGAATATAAAACAATTTGCTGACCACATTCTGAGACTTCAACAATTTGTTGCCTCCACATTTCGAGTTTCGACTCTTTATTGCCTTCAATTATTCAAAACCTCCTAACGGAAACAGGATCTTGTTCTCACGTGATGAAAGGGTTAAATCGCCAATTTGTTACCTTTGCAATTTGAAGCTTCATCATTTGCTGCCGTCGTATTTTGAGATTTAAACAGTTTGTTGCCTTCGAATTTTGAGGCATCAATAATTTGTTGCCTTCGCACTTTGAGGATTCAACAATTTGTTGCCCTCACAATCTGAGGCTTGAACTGTTTTTGCCTTCACATTTCAAGAACCATCTATTCAAAAACTCCTAAAAACAGGATTATGTACTCATATGATAAAAAGAATGAGATTTTAAAAATATATGATACACAAGAGAAAAAAAAGAAACAAAAAATAGAATTCAGATTACCAGGTAAAAGAGCTACAACAGTAAGAAAAGAACTAGAGTCAAGTGAAATTCGTTTGTTCAATAAAGCAATGCCGGTACCAAATCAATAAAAAAAGATAAATAGCCCAACTAATGAAAAGTTTATGCAATGAGATAAACATTCATGGCGAATACTTAGATAGGACATTTTATTTGGTCAGAAAGGTTTGCGAATACGTTTACAGAAAGAAGATGAAAAGGTAGTGATAAGTTGAAGAATTTTTTATGGTTCCTTTTCTTTGTATTTTGGATTTTATTCTGAGAATTTAATCTGAAAAAATGAAGTTTGTTTAGGTTATTAAACCTAGAAATTTCGCACAGGAATTCGGAACAGCATATTTAATTTTTTTTGCAATTCCTATTAAATATTTATGAATTTTAGCAAGTTAAATATATATAATTTTTCTATTAAATTAAATCCAATAATTAAGAAATCTATAAGATTATAGTTTAAGTAACCAAAAGGTTTATATTATCTGGAATTTGATGAAAAACATGTGACAAGAAATAAACGAAAAGAAGAAAAGAATTTTGTTGTATAAAAACTGTAACTCTGATAGATAAATGGACATTTCATACCGGTTTATTTTTGATATATTTCACTAATTTTCTACGAAGACTTCAAAATGTCAGAGAAATAAATGTATTATTTTAAATGTAATATTTAGAGCATACTATCCGTCTCTGATGATCAGTTGATTCACAGCAATTAATGACTGCTACAGATTCGAGTTAAATTTATTGTATAACTTGGTCATAATAGCTTTCTCTTCAGAATGTGTTATGATTTCTAATTTCGGTAGTGAAATAAATACTTCACAAATTTCTGTTTATTGTACAGTATATTTCACTATTTTCTGTCTACAGAGTGATAAGGAAATATATGTAGCATTTTAAATGTTTTTAAATGTAATGTTTATTGTATATTATCCATGTCTAGTGATCATTGGTTTCACAATGATTAATGATAGCTAAAAATTTGACTTAATTTTTTTTCATTGCTTGATTCTGTAGCTCCCTTAGCAAAATAGCTTAAAATTTAAAATTTTGATGGACAAATAAATAGCACAAAACTTTCTGTTTTGTGTGTGATGTATTTTACTAATTTCTGCTCACAGAGTGCTGTAGAAATAAATACACTGCAAATTTTTAAGAATGGTAGAGGATACAGAAGTAAATTTTTTTAATAAACCTTTAAAATCACCCATTACTATCTTAAATGAACTATTTCTAGAAATATATTCTGGAAACAAGCCTTTCCAGAAAATATGTCCGGAAACGGATTATTTAAGAGCTGTTTATTAAAAAAAAGATTAGCTGTTTAACGGATTCTATTCAACAGCATATGCTCAAACGAATGGCCACCTAGATGAAAACACACTTGATACAGGCGGGACATAGAATCCAATCAAACAGCAATGGACAATCAGAAGATGAAATCTTGTTTGGAATCGTTGGGAATCGTGGCTTTTAAATAAGCCCTAAATGAAGGTCAAATAGGAGATATTTATTACTCGTGATGGAAAACGAAAACTCCACTCCAATATTTTTAGTTTTCAAATATAGCATCCGAATGGCTCCAAACATCAATGGTAAAAGGATAAGAGCAATATCATATGGGAATCAGATTCTTTCTTGAATAAACGCTGGCACATCAGCAATAATTCTGGCAATGTTTCGCGTAGGAAGATACAGTATTTGTACCTATGAAATGATAAATTAACCGGATGTAGGGTCCAATCAGACAATTATTCACCATACCAAGAGAATGATGACCATGCAAACCTAAACATTGATCGGGAGTAGCATAAGCGGTTCTCATTTAAAATTCAATTACTCAGTAAATTGAGCTCTGAGACGAAGTTCCGTCTGTACGAAATTTTGTTTCAGGTATCACCTAGCAAACGCAGCGCGCAAATAACAATGTTCCGTAGTTAATGTTTGCACTCTCAGAATCAAGTGAAATAGGTAAGAATATCAATATGTAAAATATGACAAAAGCAAAAAATTCAAGTCCAATTTTATACGACATACTACTCTTTCTATTGTTTCTAATGGCACTTGTCATTGAGAAGTCCGCTTACTAACGAGCCATTGCGATTTAATTCGAGTTTCCCGTCTCTGGTTATTTCAGTACCGCCATCTAGAGCAAAGAGTAGTTAGCTACTCACGAGTCACTGCCCTGTTTGCTGGACGAACATCATCCAAGCAATTTTATCATTCATCATCAGATCGTAATTTAGACATGGATCGGAGAACGATCACCCCTGAACCAGTCCCTCTCCTCCCAGTAGTATTACTCCCGACATGGAGTACTTTGAGACTACAACAGATTTATACACGTGCCGATCACCACATGCGCAGAGATTCTTCGTTCGGTGGGGCACAAACTCGCAACTAAAGGAATGCGAGTCAAACGCCCTACCAATCACGTTATCTCAGCCCACTTCTCATTCTTGTAGAAGGACTCAATTCAATTGCACAAAATATATTTCTTCCAATTACGTTTTATATTGTTAGCAGACAGATATATAGATAAACAAAAATAATTTTAGAAGGGTTTTCTAGAACACAGAGAATTGTGAAGATTCAGCAAAATCTCGAGTTCAAATTTTAGATAATGACAATTCTTTCTCTATGAATACATTTTACACAAGAAAATAAAAAAGAATGATAACTTGAGGGGTTGCAGACAACTTTGTTGTCGTTTCATTTTTCTTTGATAGTAATAAAGCAATCTGTCAAATCTTGCAGAAAGTGAAAGATGAGATGGAAGGACAAAATAAAGACAAGAATGGTAACGAAACAACGGTAGTTGTATGGAAAGAAGCTTTCAAAGGACTGTAAAAATTCTTATAATTTTTTTAACAATATTCATCTAAGTCAGGCATATTATTGAGATGCAAAGACTCCAATAACAATTTTCTATATGGGCAGACATTTGATGTTATATATCATGACATTAAAAATATGCAAGTTTAATAAAAATATTAAATGAAACAGTTTAACTTTTTTTAAAAGCAGAGAATAAAAATATTTGTTTTATTTTAAATAACGTAAGAAGTTTTAGATATAATTCAATTCAACATGTTTAACATATCTTCAAACATAATTAATCGATTCGATTATTGCTTGTCTATTGGCTAAAAGACAACTTATATTAGGAGTAAGGTTAATTTATTTGTTCCAAAATTCAGTGAAACAATATACTCAGCGAGTTTACACTGCTACTATTAATCCCTTCACTGCGGAGTACTCAGAAATGAATTGCGCTCTAGGCAACTGGCGTGACTATGGAAGGTCTACCGCATGGTCAACACGATCCGACAGTCCTTCTGAACGTGGCGTACGGATCTGATTTTTCCGATCATTTTCCTGAGACGGCTGGCCAGAATGGAGATCAAACAATAATATAAGTCAAACATGACCTAAAAAACATTTTAGAAACCTACTTCAGGTAAGGATATACCACAAATGAACGACGCCAAAAGGCACTCTTTGTTCGGAGATAGAAACTCTGCCTGCGAGCCTCTAGATGTTGTTCACTCAGAGTGAGTGTCTATAGCTGCGTGCCTAAAGGCGCTGTTTGCAATAAAAGGTTTAAATGAAATTATACTAAACGTAGGACACTGTTTTTGATTTTCAGTTCAACATAAAAAAAGCATGAGCTGAAAACAAAATCAATATATTACCAAATGTGTAAACATGATTACTCTTAGACATAATAATCGGAGATGCAACTATTTGTTACATTGATGAACCAATTTTTTTAGATGGTAATCTTGGATGTCCTTCGAAGATGACAATCTTCTAAGGACATCGCCACTGGTGATGCGGGATGGACCTTAAACTTCCTGTGAAGCCCCTCATTTGTTCCTAGAAGATCTTTAAGATTTCTTTTAAGGAGTGAACATTCGAAATGCCTAACCCTTCCCTTTTCCCAAAGTCAAAACTCTGTATTGCTGATTTACTCACTACTTAATTACTAACTTCTTCCCTTTCTTTGAACCATTTAATAACGGGTTGGACAAGATATTCTGTTGCGAGTTCATACCCTGCAATTTCTATCTATGGAAAGTGTGGCTTAAGTCTAGTGAGTTTTGTTACATTCTTGTACTAGAAAATTTTCTAGACGGTTAAAAGTTTAAATTTCATATTAATGATGAGCTTCAAAAGAACATTGTCTCTTCTTTTAGCATTTGCTTATTGCAAGGTGAGACAATGTTCTTTACTGCATTAGTTTTTCGGAGAAGAGACACAAAGATTGGACCCCTTTTGTGATAAATGTCTGAAGCTTTAGCGTAACTATGTTGAAAAGTAACCATTTTTGCACATAACTTTTGGTAAAAGATGTATGTTGTTTATTTCTCTATCTCATATTCTATGCCAGCGTACTTGCCTAGAGATCATGCTTCTTCCCCGTGATGACGGCGTTCCGGTACGAATCCAGGTTCGGACATGGTTGTTCTTCCTCTGTGTTCTGTCTGTAAGAAGCGTGAAATAGTCTCCTCACCCCTATAAATAGCGGTTGTAAAAGCGAATGTGCGCGTATGTCATCTTCATTTGAGCTAGAAGCTACTAGCCTTTACCCTCAGAAGGTACTGCATCCCGTTTCCTAAGTGATATGGACACGACAACAGCGTCATCTCCGGTTATGATTAATCGAAACTTCAAACCCTAATTGCTCTCATATTTAATTCTTTCTCGTGGTATTTTTATCAAACGTTAATTCGAGCAGAGTTTGAGAATTTTCTGACCTCTTCTAGAAAATCAAATCTATGTTTTTAGATTTATTTGACTCTTTTTAGATGTAATCAAAAACATTTCAAAAATACCTGGATATGTGGAAAAATTGAAACTTTTCAATCACTATGTTTTAAAAAATGGGCATTTTTCTTTGTTGCTTCGCTTTTTGTAAGCCTTCTCTATTCATACAAAAAAATACAGAAGTTTTAGGACTTTCCAAAGCATTCTAATTGCAGAATCTTCTGTAATATTGCAGTAGAAACCAGAATAACTAACAATCGCCATGGCTCTATAAGCAGAACCTCTCGTTTAAGATTGATTGATCGATGGTGTACTATATTTTATCTAAGCCACCGTTTCTTATCCAAAGACTGAAATTCTACTACTATCTACTGTTTAAGATCAGGAAGATTCTAGAACTTTTTTACATATTCAAACTGCAGTCTCCTCGAACATTCTATAGGTTTATAAAACTGAATACCATCACTGATGTGAAAGCTCTAAATTTCGTTCTGTTGTCAGTTGCTTTGTTCTAATAAATCTGAATGTTGGTTTTAGCTAACTACGTAGCTCTTTACATTTTCGTGACACTATTTGCCATTTTCTCTCTTTTTGATCCTTTAAGTTCTCTTGAAATCAAAAGAAAAAACATATAGAAATGCTTTATGCTAAATTTTCTGTCTAAATTATAGTTTAAAAATACGCCTGGATAGAAGTATTAGCTCTGAATTGTTCTAAATAGTGAATAAAAAGAGTTAATTTCTTATCCTTTCAAGGTGAAAGATTTATTTCTTATTGCTACAGTTGAAAAACAAAGTGAAAGAATTTTATTTATCTGTGCGAAAAGAGGGCAAATACAACAATGGAAATATATTTGTCTTAGGTCTCCAAACACAAAGTTTTGTAAACAAACAGTCAAGGTTGGACAGCAATCTCCGAATTGAAACAAGATTGCTTTCTTTCCAAACCTTGAATCCTATTCATATGGAACTAAAAAAATCGTCAACACAGGAATGCATTTTGAAGATGATGTGTAGACATTTGAGAATGGCGTAGTTTTCTTATGATTTTCTCAAAGCACGGGACGTTTCTTTTTCCTTTGTTTGTAAACTTTCTTTTATTTCTTCTAAAAATAAGACGGCCTTTCGGGATTTACAAACCTCTTTTCTTTTTACATCCTTTGCATCCTTTTATTTCAGTCATAGAAAGTGCACCTCAGAGTTCTAGAAATTGGAAAGGAGTGCTTGTAGTAAACTACTGTATTTATTTCTATTGGAGTTTTTTACTTTCCATAGTACCCTTTATGAAGTAACTTCCGATTTTTATGAATCATCTATTTATGTACAGAAAGAAACTAAATTGCAAATCAATAGGGTAGGTATTGATACATAAAAGAAGGTATAATCGAGTATGAAAATAGACTTAGTACGTTAACAGCGTGTGGCTCACTTGAGATTAATTCTAATTGTTGGGAATTAAGGGGAAGAAACCATTTTCTCAGAGGAACAATAATTTCATAGAAATCAATATGATAGATATTGACCTCAAATAGAGAGTATAGTAGAGTATGAAAATAGTCTTAAAACGTTTATCGCAGGGATCTGTGATTTATTCTATCTGATTGTAGGGACCTAGGAAAGGAAAAGACCTCTATTCCCTTGAAGGAAAACAATATTATAGAAATCAATATGTTATGTATTAGCATCAAACAAAAAGTCTAAACGAATATGAAAATTGGCTTAAAACTTTAGCTGGTTCGCCTGTGATTCATAATGGCTGTAGCTGGCTAGCCTGTGATTTATTATATATAATTGCAGCCAATCGGGGGAGGGAAAAGGACTTCCACTCAACCAGAAGAAAGTAATATTATAGAAATCAATATGATAGCTATTGGTGTCACACAGAAAATATAATCGAGTATGGAAACAGGTTTAAAACATTAACTGCTAATGGATCATATGGGATTCACGCTATCTGATTGTAGGATCTAGGAAAGGAATCTATTTAATTAAGTAGTTTATTATCTATTTTAATTAATAACCAGCAAAAGAGGAGTAGCCTAATTAGATAAATGGTTTAAATAGCTAATGTAATTCGCAGTATTAACTTAATGTGATTAATTTAATGTTTAAGTAAACGGCTAACTCAATGTAATTAAGTAACTTATCCCTATCCAGATCATTACTATGAATTGTCTATGAAAATTGCTATTCTTATCGTCTTAAACTATCATCTAACAAAAATAAATTTTGCATTGTCTTAAAAATCAAAAGAGCTCGTTTGTTGTTATCAATAGTTCGTTTAATGTTAACAATAGTTCTTTTAATCTTATCAATTTCATTTACTTACGTTTTTGAATCTGTTTTAATAACTTTTAAAAAATGTAATTTGATATTCATCGCTTAATTTTAAGAAACAGATGTGACTCAAAGTCTCTATTCGTCTACTTTTTCAACTATTAAAATTAAGAAAAAAATAATTGATTTCCTCGGATTTTAACTTTGAAGTAAGATTTCCACCTCAGCTCTTATTTCGCAGAATATATAGTTTTAATCTTTTAACGTTCAATTATTTGTAATACACGTGTTCAATTGACTTCATGTTTTACAGTTTTATTAAATAACAAATTAATATTTGAAGAAAAAAATCATATTAATATTTTAACACCTATCAACTAGACGATTAAACTAATCACCAAATGTATTTAGTTCTGTGATGTACCCAGGCAGGAGATCAGTTCAAGGGACTTTTACCCACACCAGTAAAAGACTTTTAAATGAAAAACAACTGGTAGAAGGTGGGGTATTAATGAAAGGTAATGGAGTGAAAGCGGAAGCAGACCCTATGGATGGTACAAAAGAAGGAGAGTATCGAGAACTATAGCGGGTACTTCTTCCGTTAGACTAGGGCAAAATGTCGCCAATGTCAGCTAATTACAAGTCAAGTCGTTAAGTGAATCGAATGAAGAAACAAATGTCGCCAGATCTGACTGAATTTTGCGTTTTTCTCAACCTTTTGGCAATTTTTCACTTTTTTCAACTAATAATTATTTGGCGACTTTTTGGTTGCCCCCATATAATGGAAAAGTATCCTATAACGATAACTGACTTCATATCTTTGCGATGTAACTAAGCTTAAGTAACTTAAAGTAATATCTTATTCTAATCAGGATATTACTTTAATCTTGAAGCATATTTTTATAAGTTTAAGATGTTATATTATAAGAAAAGTACGATAGGAAGTAACTTGCTATATCAAATTCATGAAACTAAGCTCGTCCAGAAATCGACAAGAATATCTTGACAGAAATGGGATGTTAATAATGGTAAAGCATTTTAAGGAAATAAACATCTTGGAAGTAGTTTGCAATTGAGGACATTTCATGCCTCTTAAATTTCATATATAATTTCAATTACAATATACTTTTTGAATATTATCAGAAAGTTCCCAATTATTTGATCATTTTAATTCAATTCTAATGTAATGCATGATGAGGTCAATTAACAATGAATTATGGAGAATTTATTTTTAAAAATACCATAACTTTTATTATAATTAATTTTCAGTTTTAATCAAATTAGCCAAAAAGTAAAATAAAAAAAATTATTAATTTGATCCTTAATAAAAGGTAATTTTAAAGCAACGATCTTATTTTTGACTAATTTTTTAACTGAGAAACCAAATTTTTAGAATAAAAAATTAGGAATATTTCTGCTCTAATATGAAGGTAATCAGAAATGATACTGAATTTTTCGAAATATTTCGAATGATAATTTATTGAAATTAATTAACATTTCTAAAAATATTTACCAATAATTATTAGTTGAATTAATGATCTCAATTTATTATTCTTCTAGCTTTTTCTTACTTCATTTTGCAATTTTTTTAGATTCTAAATTGATGCATTATATTATCAGTACTTTTCATTCATTTTTTTCTGAGTCATAGAGGCAAAAAATATTTTTTGCTCTTTCAATGAAGTATCATTGTTTTGCTTTTGGTAATTTGCATGTTAATATATAAGTTGTGTCGAATGCTTGAAGTAAATTTTCTGATTATTGAGCTTGGTTATTTTGCTTATATATTTTACTTATTGAATACGCTTAACTGCTATCGGTATATTAATTATCATTTCCAACTTATGCGATTTTATTGAAAATCTTTTATTTACATATTTATTATATAGTTAATATATAAAGCATTATCCATTCATTATAAAATAATCAGTTTTGAACATTCATTACAAAACCAAAGATAAAGCTTATTTTTTGCATATATTGTTCCTGGCTGATTATGATTTAGTTGAGATGTATTAAGAGTTAAAATCTGCTCTGTAAAATCTTTTGTTAGGATTAAATATTAATTGACAAAATTTTAAAACGTTGCAATTTCTGAGATAATAAATAAAAAAGACTAAGAGCTGGGCTTTTAAAATATTAAATAGAAATTAATCACAATTTTAACGTCTTTTTTTCTAAATATTCTTGAAATATATTGTTACACAAAAATGATTTTATTCAACTGTAAATTTTAAAAAACTAATCTTCAGTCATATTGATACTATTCTTGTAAAGTTTGGTTTTGTAGTGTTTATTGCTGTAAAAGCCATATAGGGCCATACTGCTCCATAAATATAGTTAAAATAGAGAACATGCATGAAGTATTAAACCACTAGTCTTAAGGAATATAAAAAAATAGAATTTGAAAATAATAGTAAAGAGAAAAACTAAACTGAATGGGAAAAACCAGCAGTTTTTAAAAATATAAAAGATTTGGATGAGGCTGTTTCCCCACGAGCTCCGGCTTATTTAAAATTGATGAATTAAAGAAATGTAAGCGATGGTAATTAAAAACTGGATATTCAATTAAATCATATAAAACATTAAAATTAACACGATACATTGAACAGGTAGGACAATGTTCTCCAAATAAGAGATGTTTATGTGTAAAACATGTATAGCCACTGTGGAATCTTACCAACTTGACGTCGGGACAGTTGAACCGTAGTTTAACTCCCCTCTTCGCCAAGTTGACGATAACGATTCAAAACTTACATTTTCTCTAGACTGACAACCCTATTATCTTTTGCCTTTATTATGGGCTATGGCTGAATTGAGGAAAAAGAAGCAAGACCATGGTTGGCGGAGTGTTGAGTTGGCGATTTTTTAACATTGCACCAAACGGGGGTTTAAACTCGAGTCGTACCATCGAGGCTACTCACTCGAATACCTGGCCCAATTGAAATGGATGGAAAAATTTAAACGAATTTAGATTATTAAGTTCTTCCTGATTCCATGTTTCCTGCCATACTGAACATATATGATATGCGAAATATATTTTTGCATCACAAAATAGAAGGCCTCTTTTCAAGACAGTAGATCCTGTTTTAGTAGCAATGTCCACCTGTTCCTTCCTCACAATACGAAAATGGCTTGGAACCCAAAAGAATAAAATTTCAAAACCTTTTTTTCGGAGTTACAGTAGGAGTCATGATTCTCATAGAAATGGCATGTATAAGATTATGAAAATTGGAAAGTGTTTCCTAGAATACTATGCTGTCTTATATGCAAAATTGCCGTTAAGTAGAAAGCGAAATAGTTTGTATAAAACTTTTTCCTAGTTTTAGTAAATACTTAAGCCTACAGTTATGTTTGGGCCTATATGACACGAAATAAAATTTAAATCTTCGTAAAAACATATGGTAAAGTTACAGGTTTCATGAAACTTCTTAACATCTTTGGTAAATAATATAAATATGCGTTCTTAGAGGGATTTAAGTTTATTCTTATTTCGAAGGAACATTTTAAAATATATAACTGATGCATTTTTTGGGTCAATGTGATCCAATACAAAATAATAATAATAATAATAATCCTACATGTTCACTTTTGTTTGGAATAATTCCAAAGAAAATAATACTATTGTTTTAGTACATTATTTATGCACACGTGAATTTCGATGATATTAAAATATAACTTTAGTGAGGACAATTCTCCAGCTCAGCAATTAAAGGAAATACTAAAAATAAAACATTAATTATTTGAAATATAATTGCAGAATGCTATATCCTGAAATATTATCATGCAGAAATATTTTATCCAATAAATTCAACTTTTCTTTTTAAAAAAAAAAATGGTTCCTGAAATTTATACTTTTAAGTGAAGTTATTTAAATTTCTTTACCTAGTTAATCTAGATTTACATTCAAAGGCATATTATGCATAATATATGACAGCATCATTGTATGCCATTAAGGCAGGAAATTTATTACATACGTCAGAAGTACGGAGTAAAAGCCCATTTCTATGTTAATGAAGGAGAATGCAGGGCTCAGCATACTGAGTTCCATAAATAATGTTATCGATGAGTTGAAGTTCAAATGAAACATTGCAAATCCAAATGTATAGCTTCCTAAAGAAATGTCATAACTAATTGGAATGATGCATATAGCAAACATAATTAATGTTCCTCAAGTATCAGTTCAATAATCATAATAAATTTAAATATTAAAATAAATTTGTTACAAATATAGAAAATTTATAGTACGTTTGTTTTAAATTAAAAAATTAAGTTACTTAGATTCTTATTTTTTTAATTTTTTAAATAAAGTGTTATTTTTCAATAAATTTACAATAGGAATATTTCAACACGTAGCAATAATATCAATAATATAAAAACATGGTTGTTGTTTTAACGAATTCCACAATAAAATAAACATATATAAAGGGGAAATTCCAAGCCCGTTATTTTTAGACCACTAAAATCTTAATTCTTAGATTTTCCCACAGCAAAATATCTCAAGAATTAAAATTCAGATTTTTAAAAAAAAATCATTAAAAAAATATAAATGGAACATAAAGAACCTTTATTTCAAGAAGTTGTATAAAATTTTTTCCAAAAATTGCATTTTTTATATAATATTTTCATAATCTGCAACATTTTTCTAGAATAAATTGCGATTTAACTATTCACATAACTATTTTAAACTATTTTCAGCTATTACTTAATTTTCCATGCCTTGATTTTAATTTTTAAAAAAGAATTAATCAATTGAGAAAAATTTCAAAAAAATATCAAAATTTGGACTTAAAAAAAATATTAATTGAATTCGAATACATTCTAAGTTGCTTTTCTGCTATTTGTTGATGATGAAGTAAATTTTTTTAAAAATGTATTTTAATTGCTTTTCATACTGTTCTTGAATATAGAAGAAAAAAATGAAGTTGTATTAAGGAAGTTCAAATTAGAAAATAAACTAAGCAATTTTATTCTAAAAAATTATCAACATATATCAAGGACATTGAAAAATAATCTCTCTCCTAAATTGTTCATGTCGTCAATGTGCTTATTCTTCTTTTCTGAATGATATTCATGGAAAATTATAATATAAAATGCAAAATAAATTATTTTCTTTCATATAGTCTGAAATTGTATAAACCTTTTTGCACATTTAAAAAAGTCTGTAAAAGCTCTCCATTACTTTGTGTTAACAATAGATAAATTAAATCGGTAGGATAAGCATTCTATTTCAAAAATATTTGCTGCTGGACAAAATTTGCGAAGAATTCTTAATTTGTCAAGTCTGTATCGACTATTAGATAAGTACCACTACATTTCAATTTTCAACGAATATATATAGAAGAACTGAAATATACTAGAAGTGAAGAAAGATTATTTTAATTTATTATAATTGACACATAAATCTTTGTATACAAACTAATTACCGAGGTTTCAGGATATAGAATTTTGAAAAAAAATCATGATGTTTTTTAAAACTATATTTTTTAAAAATCGTTTGTTTGAAAGAAATCACTTTCATTATGAGAATATTTTATTTACCTTTTATGTCTCATAAAACAAAACAAATGATTCAATAATCTATCCTTTTAAAGGCCAAAGTACAATCGGTAAAAAATATATATTAATTAAGACAAATCTAATAATTATCTATGATTTGAATAGCAGCTCTATGTAATCTTTCAGTTTTTTTTAGAAAAATTAATCACAAATTAAGAGATATTTCATAATAGATAGCATATTGTACGGTAATAAGTTTTAGGTTATATTTATGGTGAAGACGGCAATTATAACTCTTAAGTTTTACAATTTTTATGCTCATGTGACAGCTAATTTTCTTTTTAGTTTAATTCTAATTATGATGATTTATTTGTTGTTTGATGGCTTCAATTTATTCCTTAAGAAGAAATAACAATATATTCATCCATTCCTAAAATGAATGTATCTTCAATGGAACAAATAACTCTAAGAAGTTTTTTCAAACAGTTAATAACAATAAATATCATTAAATTTATTTTCATTAGAATATTTCCTAGGTCTTTGCAACTAATATTTATTTCCAGTAACAATTGACGATAATATAATATTCCTTTTATAAAAAATCAAATACCATATAATTGAGCGATAAATTATATTTTATCCCCGAAAGATATATTTCAAAACAATTTATTTTTCTCCGCAATCGGAGTATTGTAGAATTGAGTAATGAATTATTATTTTCGTACGTAAGATTTTTAGCGAATATTTCTTCAAATTTTCATCTCAGGTTTAAAGTAGATTAATAACTAATGGTTAAAAATAACATTTATCCTACTTAGCTTTTAATTATTGTGGAAAGAAATAAGAACTCATCTACAGAAAATAAAATATTAATTTACGAAACATTTGGTTCTTATAATTTAGAAAAGAAATACAGCCTGTTATTATCAGGGGGGGACCATGATTTTTTTAGGTTTTCATTGGAAACCTTTGCTATGGAAGGAATTATATCTTAGAAAGTTATTTATTTATTTGCAAATAGTATATCACTTAACGAAAAGTTAAATGCTAAATTAATATTGATAAAAAGATATTTTCCATTCTTATTTTTTATACATAAGCACTGAATTTTATAGTTAAAATATAAAGTTTTTTCAATACCTTTTTTAAAACCTAATATATTAAATTTTTTTTCTTTGAGTACTCTTCATTTCCCAGATGTGTGAAACATCCATGATTTTGTGCATTCGTTAGGACGCCATTATTTCAATAAAATATGTGTGAAAGGAAGGATAAGATAAAAGATGTTCATATTTAGAGTAAAAGAGAATTTATATTATTAGTTAGGAAGGTTAATAATAGTGTATAATCCCTGAAAAATTGATGATAAAGAACAAAAATTTACAATAAAATTTATTAGACTTAGCTGCATTTCTTCGTTTTTAGAAGAAGAAAAATTTCAACCTATACTACTCTTCATCTGAATAATAATAACATGAATTAACTCATAATGTCTAATATGGGAATTAAATTATCATTATTTTATAAAATCCTTATTTTTATTTTATTTCCGACGAGTTCAAAGGATATTCCCCGGAGATCATGTAATCATCAAATGTAATGCATCAGAAACGAACTAAGAGTTCAGAACTAAATCTATTGGTTTAAATCGAAGAAAAGAGAAATTTTTTATTGAAAAATGTAAAAAAGGCCCAAACTAATTTTTAAAATATCCCTATTTAAACAATACATAGGTATAAAATTTTGGATTTCAGAATTATTTTTTCTGCTTTTTATTATTAACTCAAACAATATAAAACTTAAATATCAGCATTATTAAATATATATTTTCAAATGGGGAAATATACTTTTACTCATGACTTAACTATTAAATAATTTGCTCGTAATTAAAAAGCAGTACATTTTTAATCAATGATCACACCACAGCATAATTGTGTTGTGAAAATAGTAGTAAATAGGATGAAAGAGAAATTTTATGTTAAACGTCACATAGCAATTAAACAAATGAAGCAACTTTAAAAAATAACAAAAATAGTAGAGTCAATGAAATAAAATATATTTTTTGTGCTCTTTTTTTTTCTTTTGCAAAATTAAATCAACGGTGAAATAAAAAAAGAACATTTACAATATCTTCGATATAAAACAATTCTTCTGATCACTGAACTCAATAAAATTTAATTAAAAATTTCAGCCGAGAGAGAAAAAAAAAATAGATGAAAATAAATTTGGAAAAAGTTGTAACGCCAAAGAGTAAAAACGAGGATGAATGAAAAAAGGTTTCAGAAAAACCGGAAGGTAAAAGTAAAGGACTAAAATCAATACCAATAAAAACGCGTCTTTCGCAACTGGTAAAGAATTTATGCAACATAACAAACGTGAATGAATATAATGACAGCATATTACTTTTTAAATATAAAAATATTCTGACTCTGACTTACCATTAATAAAGTTCAGTAAAAAATCATCACAAATTTTTGAAAACATTTTGAGATGATATATATTTAGATATGATATTCGATGTTTGTAACTGATGCAGAATTTTGGAATATTTTGTTTTGACACTATCATATTAATTTGATTTGTTTCTAATTTCTAATGATAGATTTACGTCATAAATTTTAAATCCAATTCTTAATATATTATTACCTGTAATGAAACACTGTTTTATATTTTATGAAATTACAATATAAATAATATGAAATTGAAGTCCATGTGAGAGATATTATTTCGAAGTGAATGTTGAAATAATTGTATTCAAGATTCCATAATAATTATATTGCTGAATTAAGGATTATATTTAAAACGACAAATATATATAATAAATATATCATCATAATAATTTTAAGGGTTAATTTTGTAATAACTTTTAGTTAGTAAGAACACGCTTTAATTGAATTCACTAAAGTATTTGTATATCGGTGCCCAGGCATAGGTGTAGCGCGTCTTCCCCCTGGTCTAGTGCCCTGGGTTCGAGTCCCGGTTCGCGCATGATTCTTCTTTCTATGTTCTAAGTGTGAATGTGCCCTCCTGTTAAAAAAGAGTGCGCAAGCGAATGAGTTATGCATGAGTGCCAAAGTCGTACTCTGAGCCTCAGCAAACAGTAAGGAAACTAAATGAACTAAAGAAGGTCTTTTACAACATAGCATTATCTATTGAAGGTAATGAACAAAAATTCCTCATGGAGATCATAAGGAAATGAAATTAAAAAAAAAGAATCAGAAGTAGCCAATTCAAATATAATACATTAAGAGAAGGCTGGCATATATATATATATATAAAATTACTATAGTTAAGAGATCCTAAGGTTTAATAATTATAGATTATTTTCTTATGAGTTAACATTGTTTGTCATTCGTTTTTCCATGGGATTTTCTATCATTTTTTAAACTAATGGAATTTGACGTAATTTAATGCCGTGAATTCAGTTCATTTAACGATGCGTCCACAATTCAAAAAAGTCAACATATATCCTATCATTAGTTTGTGTTAGTAAATTTGTACAGAATTATCCTTCTCGTGGCTTACATAATCTATCTAATATCTGGTTTTATTTATTTTTTTTTTTCATTAATTTTAGATGCTTATATGACCAAACAAGAAAATGTGGGGGGTGGTGGAGGGACCTTCAATATATATTATGAATAAGATGAAAATTCCAATCTACTTGGGTTATTTATATCAGCGACTCACGTCTTTAGATTCTTTGATTAAAAAAACAAACATTTTTCTACATTTTATTAAATTAGTAATAACCTCGTACAAAAAAAAATTGTTAATGTTATTACGCGAGAAAGCCCGTTTAATTATTTTTGTGACTGACATTAAGGTCAGGTTTTCCTTATCAGAAAAAGTAATTTACTAGGCTTTTTTAAAACTTTATTTCTTCCTCTCACCTGTACAAAAAGTAAATTATTGAAAGAAAAATGAAAAAAATGCATTGTTAACTATAAAAAAACGTGGAAAGTGAAATATTAAAGAAATATGGAAAATAAGGTTACTAAATGGTATGACTCATCAAAATTTTAACAGTCATATGCTAGATTGTTCATTAACTGCAGCAGAAACTAGTTATATATTTTTTTAATGTAAAGTCAATTTTAAATCAACAATATGGAATATTTCAATGTACGGTGATATAGTTTTCTAACTTTTCATTTAACTTCAAATTTAGAGCAAACTGTACTATCTTCAATATTTTTATCATGTGATAGCATGATCCTGTTTTTCTTAGGAATAGTTAGGAAATTTTGAATAACAAGTAATTAAAGCTCGAAATCACGTAGGCAAAGAATAACATTCATCAACGTCTTTTAACCGCATATATTTTCCCTGCTTTTACCTGTATTGCATTGTTATTAGGCATGCATCTTTGCTAACACATGCATTTTTAAAAATTTGACATGTCTTTAGTGGTATTGGTTTATTATTTTATACGCTTCTTTGACAGCAGATGCGTTTTTAAATGCTTGGCATAGAGCTATGACATCATAGCTGTTATTTTCATGGAATGTAATTCTTTTGGGAGGAAATCAAGTAATTTAATTTTTATAATATGTTAAAAAGCTTCATTTGCGATTAATAGAGTTTTGATAAAAGTATTTTCTCGTTCTCAAATTGGGGAAATATCACTTCATTTGTTCTCAAATGGGAAACATTGAAGGATTCGACAACTATTCTAAAATTAATCCCTTATGAAACTGTTTTATGACATTAGAAATTAGAAAATAGTAGTTCGCATTTATATAAATATTGTGTTCATAAAAATTCGACACCTCCTAGCATGTTAGAGAATTTATTAGTAAATAGTTTATCATTAGAAAATATCATAGGCGAGAAAGGAGGGATTGATTTAGAACCCTCGTGATTGTTTCAAACCTGTTTAAACTGGTTAATTTAATTAAGACAAATAATGACTTAAAAATAATGTTCTCACATGATAACTCGAAATTTTTTTATAGTAGATTTCATTTTTACTTAATCTTTTTTTTAAATTTTATTTAGACAAAAACTTGACCGTAAGATATTCTATTTATTCCAAGTGAAAATTGCAATGAACGAAAATTTGTAAATCATCGAAATGTGAATGATAAGTCTAGTTTAATTCATCACTTTCCTTATTTATGCACACTTTAATTGCTCCTACGGCTGAGGCACCTTAGAAATGAGTATGAGAAGCTCTCGTTATATGGATTAGCTCTCGCCACATTGTTAGTTATAGAGCCTGACTAAGGTAGGGGCATAAGGGGCAGTTACCCCTGGTCCCCATATAAGAGGGACCCCCAAAATATACTAGAAGGTCTATTTCACGTTTCCTACTGTAATGAATTTTTTTTAAAAACTTAAATACTCCGGTATATAAAAATAACTGTTGAGAAATTTGCATAGTTTTAATTTAAAACTATACTAATATTTAGTTTATGAAACTTAGGAATTTCTCTTATAGACAGACGCTAAAGATTGTTTCAGAAAGCATTCTAATATAAATTTGGCCTTAGCCAGCATTTCTTCAGACTGCATTTTAAATTCGATGGCTAAATGTGGCATTTCGAGTTAAGACTAAGAGTATTATTAGTTTAAGTTTAAATAGTATTTTGAATGCATTAATGAAAAATATCGTAGATAAATTCCATCCATGATTCTTCATTTCTGAAATAGTGAAACAGTGAGTGGCTCCAATGAAGTTTCTGCCTCGCACCCTAATCAGGCTAAATCGGTCCCTAGTTGAGTACAGAAAGTGGTGAAGGTCGGAAATATCCAATGGTATCGTACCGTATCCTTCTAATGGCTCATACACAGTTCCCACCAGA
>JAPMOQ010048161.1:2148804-2164609 GCA_026543055.1 Argiope trifasciata
GGGGAAAGAAAAAATACTTTAACAAAACTGTTATCAAACGTGAGTGAAGTTTTTTGGAACACATTATAAAAATTAGATTATTTAATTTCCTCCAAAAAAATTATATTCTATGAAAATAACAGATATGATATTCAAACTTCTAAAAACCCATCTTTTGTAAAAGCATACATAATAATAGTGAAATGCTGGTGAAAGCAGGTAATCTTTTTGAAAATGCATCTACTTTCAAAGAAGCGCACATACTAATAACGCAATACTTGTAAGCAGGTAAAATATAGATGCAATTAAAAGATGTTGTGGAATATTGGCTTTTATGCTTTAGTCACTGCCTGAGCGATTTCGAGGTTCAATTATTTGTTGCCTTCAATTATTCAAAACCACTTAACGAAAACAGGATAATGTTCTTACACGATAAGAACAATGAGATAAACTGAATTATTTCTACCATTTAAAAATCTTACACATCTGTACATAGCAGATCTATCTTAACAGAAAAGTCTACTTTGAATTACCTTTTCCAATAGCAATACCTAAAATTATAAAACTACATTCCAAATGAGTATTTTGAAAAATCCATCAAAATAGTTATATTTTTGGAATGTGATATTAAAGAAATAAAAAAAAATGAAATCAAAGATTACCAGTTCATGAAAAAACTGTTCTTCAAAAAGAGCAGGGAAGTTTTAATTTTGAGGTTTATTAAAGGATTTGTTTACATTTTTATGCAAAAATTTCTAGTTCCTGAATCAATATACCTATCCATTCTTTAGATATAGGAGTTTGCATAGAATTTTTTTCTTTCTATTAACATGAAAAAAATCCTTGTATTAATTTCTTATAACAAATTATAATTTTTCATCAGCGAAAATTATTTATTTAAAGGAAATTTTCTATATTGAAGTTTCCAACTTTATAGAAATGTGTTTGTGCAAGAATTGAATAAAAAAGATAATATTTATCTTTTATTTTATGTATTGTATTTTCTCTTTAAGGAGGTAGATAAGAACTTTCTTTCTACAAATTATTTTCTTTATTTCTGAAATGTAATAAAAATAACAAAAAAAAATTAATTAGTAATTTAGTAATGAATAAAATATTAAATTAATTCCAGTTTATTTATTTATCTGCCTTTTGCAAGGAAAAGCTATACATTTTTTATGTTTGTATTTCCAAAATAACATTATGTTTATATGAGAATTTCTTTTTCCATATTCCATTTTTTAAAGTACTGAAATTATTCCAGTATTAAACATTTTATAATCTAATACAATTCGCTGTTCATTCAAAGTCTGCAAGTTTAAAATACTCTATTTAGAAAATGAATACTTTGAATATGTGATCGTTAGTTACAGCATATCAAATTGAAAGAAGAGATATATTTCAGCTATTCAAGTGATGGTAAAAATTTCAATCAGTATCTATCTTTAGACTTCCCAACGCATTATTTCATAAAAAAAGAAACAGAATTTACTGCAAACCTGCTAATATAAATTCCAGACAATTGATATTTTTTCTATATATTTCTAGAAAAATATAATAGCGAGACCCTTTACTCCTTTCGTTTTCTTCCCAGTTCTACTTTACTTCAAATAAAAGGGAGTTCCTGTAACTGCAGGGTTTCAAAACATTTCACTTATATTATTTAAAAGTTTAACTTTCCGTGTTTTTCTCTCTTCCTCTCTTAAAGTGAGATTAATTCTTCTGGAAAATGCGAAGCTAAAGTTTCTCGTAGACTATTATATTTATTTTTGCTGGGGTTTTTTTTTCCGTATTTCGAAAGATTCCATCTCCGATCTCCGATAAAAGTGTTTCATGATAAGTGGATAGGTCGCATTGATTTCAGAAAATAAAGAAGACTTTTTTCGCAGCAAGCAAAGCTTTTTATACAGAAGAAATTTCTGGAAACATCATAACTGAGATGAAGCGTAAGTAATCGTTCACCATTTTAGTAAGTAGAGTTGAAAGCGAAGCTATAAAAACAATCTATTGCATCAAGACGAAACTTTTGCTAAGCGATTATTTGTATAAATGTGTAAAGAATTACAGCAGTCTCTTATTTCAAGGACAAAGTCTTTGTTAATCCCACTTAAGAGAATACCAACTGTAATCTTCCGTTTATTCTCGCTAGATAACCATAAAGAGGTCACACTATCATTATTGAATGATAATGATAAATGAGCCATATTATCGTTATTCATTAGAATCGCAAATTGTGATAAGCGAAAATACATTAGCATGTCAATATTGTTCTTGTTAAGTAACAATTTTAACTAGCTTTCTTGGTGGTAATTTGGATGGTATATTTGTGTTATATGTTTTCATCCTTTTTGTGCTTTAATGCAGGTTATTAAGTTGAAAAGTCAACATTTCGATTTTTTTCATTTAATATTCTTAATGTTTAAACAAGTGTCTTTAAAAACCGTCAGAATTTTGCTTCGATTTTTAGGGGAATTACACTGATTTTTCTATTTCTATTTGCATATGTTTTAATGCTATTTTATATTTTTTGATGATATTTTCTGAAATTCTAAATTTTGATAAAAACTCTTGAGAAAAAACATTTTAAATCAAAACTAATTGATATTAGTTAAAATTTGGTATAATAATTTATCTATATGTTCTGCAATTCCTGGATTAGGATAAGTGATCTATTATTTTATAAATATTTTATGGCTTTTTTATTACTTCGTTGTGTGAAAAATAATTAAAAATTTCATGCTATTTATCAGTCAACCGCCAATATTAAAATGATGAATAGAAAACAGCTTATTCGTGAATTCAGGAATTAAATAATATGCTTTTTCAGCTATCGGCAAATTGTTAAACAAATAGTTTGATTTAGAGTATTTTTTTATATCTCTTTATAGCCAAACAAGTCATATAAAAAATTAAATCAATTCCTACTTAGTTCAATATTTTTTTTTATTTTAGTTACTTTTTATTGAATAATTACAATTAATATAAATATTTATTTACATATGACAGAATCACGATATTAAGTGGCGAAAAAGAAAGCGAACTTCCTTTCTATATATGATGTCAATCTACTATTTTTTTTTTGTTTCTATTTATTTGCAATTCTTTTTTTTTTTCGTATTTAATTTATGAAGCCGATTGCTGTCTATAATTTCTCATTGCAAGAACTGAACTCGCTTTCTTCACCTTAATTTGAAAAATACTGAAATCCTTGTATTTCACCGATTTTGCTGTTGATTTTTGGTTTCAAATTTCATTACAAACTGCTAAAGTTCTATTTAAAGTATTAAAGATTAATTACATTAGATTAATGAGTTAAATTTGAAAAAAACTGTATGAACATCAAGGGCCATACAGTACAATTTAAAAAAATATATTTGAACTTGAGTGTATGAATAAAAAGAAACGATTGAAAATTTATTAACGATTGAAATTTAAAGAAGATGTATAAATAAATAAATTTAGGGAGAGAATTATTTGATAAGAGTTGAAAAAAAACACCCTTACTTCCAATTTTTAACAAATTTTTGGCACTTAAAAGGTACATTTTGGTTTCAAAGATAAGTTTTCAATCTTTTTTGTGGAAGTATTCAAAAATATAACAGTTTTCGTGCATTTTTCAAAAAATTCATCCAAACGAAGTCATATAATTTAAATGATAGAATTTTACTTAATTTTGGTAAATATTTTACAATAAATAGTAAAATACAATTTAAAATTTTATTCTTAACTTATTAAACCTTTATTATTTACATATATTATTTGAGCTCACATTTTAAAAAATGAAATGCAGAAAAAAATATTATTGAAAAAGTATTCAGTATTCGTTCTATAAAAGAAGATGTAAATAATGCTTTCTTGGAAAAAATGAATTATAATTAGTATTGAATAAAATCATATTTCTTTTATTCAATATAATTTAGTTCAACAAAATTTCAAAGAGAATATATTTAGGTGTCGGTGTAATAAATAATACGAATGAAAAAATAATATTAGGACGTATATAATATATGTTTGTATTCCTTGTTTTTAATTTTTTTTTTCTTTCTCTTGAAGAACCAGTTTCCTTATAAACCCATTTGTCTATCCGTTTTATAAATAATTTTTCATACATAATCGTATGTTCCTTAGAAAAAAAAATCCGAATATTTTTCCTTTATTTTCTTTTAAATGGATAATTTGTATCAAATTTATTTCAATCTAAAAGACTTTTAAGGGTGAGAATTGAAAATATCATTAAGATATAAAGTCAGATGAATTTTATCATTCCCTCATTATGAGTTTAAAGTACTTCCTTACATATTTTAGAGGATGCCTACCCTATAAAAATTTGAGATAAGATTTAAAAAAAAAAAAAAAAAAACTGAGCTTGATTTTAATTAAAATGTGCGGAATAAAATATGCACAGTTTTTTTAGTTCAAAAGCCTTGATAATTCTGTTCAGTTTCTAACATGAAATTTTAATACATTCATGTTAGAAACTGAACAGTATTGTCAAGGCTTTATTTTGATAAGTATATAGTAACATTAGGATGCAATGCGACGTTAGACAAGGTCGCAACAGGAAACTGAAGTTCTAAAATTTTAAGAATACCTGAATGACCGTAATTGCACAAATTTAATTTTTTAAGAGCAAAATTCTGAATTCAGCCTTATGGTTTTTCGTACAGTCATATCCAACAGATGAAAAACAACTGGCACATTCGTATCTATCATGCAGTGAATGATTACTATGAAAGCGTTTAAACACGTTTCTTCTCTACCTAAAAGAAAGCTAATATGCTCAGCTTTAAATTTCTGTATCATTTTGCGTAAGACACTGGGAGATGTAGGATCATTTTGTATACCCTTTATGCTTAGGAATTCCTTAACAACTACAATGCATTTTTCGTTGTTGTTAAGGTTGAAAATTTTAGTAATTGAGTTTTTTATTGCAACTAAGGTATTGCCTGGAAATAAATGATTTCTTATCATAAGGAATCCGCCTTTAATTTTTTAAAATCCAATCCTTATTTTTAAAAAACCAATCCCTACATATTTTACGATATTTCCACGACTGTTTTTTCATGTTTCAGATACTGACCAATATGATAAGTATATAGTAACAAGGTTATTCTGAAATAAGCATGAGCTATACCTCAAATGATGTGCTATCATAAATACAAAAAATACTGTTTGTGTTATACTGTTTATATTATTTATTACTGAATCTAAATGTTAATATTTTTTTATTTAATATATGTCAAGCACAGCGTTTTAATTATCTTCAGTTTAAATATATCATTTACCAATTCATCATAAGAAAAGTAATTTTTTTTATTCTATTTTAAAAAAAGAATTTAAATTTTTATGTTTTAAAAAAAAGGGATTTGAATGATATTTTTTATAAGTCATATCATTAACACTAATTCTATGTTATTATAATCTAACATTAAAATAAGTTGATCAATACTATAAAAAATTATCGACACAAACATTGTTTTCGTTAAAGAAATGAAAAAAAATCTGTGAAATAATTTTTCGTTTACAATGTTTGTAAAAAAATCATAAATTCCTGTACAGTTATTTCCACTTTAAATTATAAAAATTATTTAATGAAGTATGCTTGCTAGCGATATAAGACAAACAGAAAGTCAAATGTTAATAAGCAGCAAAAAAATTAAAAATTTCCAAAAATGTAATTTTTAGAATGTATTTTAATTAAAAATTTGAAAGGGAAGAATGTATTAAATTTTATAAATTGATGAAAGGACGTTCATTTATTATATTTTTTCTATAAATAGTCATTTATGCAATGTAAAGCTGTTCGCTGCAAGCTGTTGCCAAGGCAACCCACGCGCCTTATGGTAAAGATAATTTCATTCTTGCAGATAAATTTGCTGCAGGAAATTTACTTCGTTTTAAAAAGGACTTCTATTAATAAATCATGTTGTTTATTTAGTGCGATGGATTCTCAAATATTCGTATACCGGCACGAAATTTAAAGCAAGAATGAACTGCAATGTTTAATTTTGTGGGCAGATTTTGGAGCGTAGATATGGTAGATACATCATTCAATTTATTTTACTCAAACATTTTGAAACATTAATCAAAATTATTTAAATTTAAGATAATCAAAAATTATGGAATGAATTAATAGAGGCTTTTTTAAAGGTATAGTATTTTATCATAATGCTGACTTTAATTTCCAATAAAAATAATAATATTAAGTTACTTATTGCCGTTGATTTTCTTAAACGCTGACCTAAGTGTGGTTACCTAATTATATTTATTATCATATTTTGTATCAATATGACATTAACATCATCAATAATAGAGAATTTATGGTTAAATTTTAATTATTAAAATAATCGAATCCATGATATTTAGAATACGTTAAATCATCTGAAACCTATTTTAATGGTGTATAAAGTATTACAAAAAGGAATGAAACAGTTTTTTTTAATTTTTTAATCTATTAATTATACACTCGATATTATATATTTATTAAGATTTTTCAAATAAAAAGGCAGGAAATTTATTAGAATTTTCAATTATTAATTTTGAAAAAAGTTTTAATCATTTAATTTTCACTCAAGTGTAAGAAAAAATTAGCCAATGTTATTTTTTACTTTAACGAAAACATTACAAAATTTGACATCCCTTTAAATTGACTGAATTACATAAGAGAGAAAAAAGATTTCGCCATTTTTATCCTTTAAATCAACTGAAACTGAAACAATATGTAAAACAGAATGGTGTTCTTTAGAACCCTTGAAGGCCATATATATATATGCAATCCGTAGACAAGCATTCAGATGATCAAAGATTTTCTAAATAAAACAGAACTTCTTATTTTTATACAAAAAAAAATCGCCTGAGATTCCATCTTTTAAAAATTAAGCTGATCGATTTTGTGAAGAATATCAGCCCAATGCAAATGTATTTAATTAAAATTAATAGTTTTTCAATTAAAAGGTTTTATTTATTAGTATGAATGTAATGAAAATAATGGAAAAATATGAATTCCTTGTGATTGTAAATATTGAAAAAATTTTGACTTCCAAGTTAACGACTATGTTTCAAGTTTTTGAAATACTTTGATTTTGCTTAACATTCAAAACATTCTGTATTTATTATAATGCTACAGTCACAAGTTAACAAACTCTTTAAGGAAACTTAATTCATTTATATGTATATACTCATATATTTAAGATTCTATCTTATGTATAAAATGAATTCTAAATTAAGGAAGTAAAATTTACTATGACATTTTAAAAACCTCATGCTTTTTTGTGATTTAATTATTTATACACATTAAAAAGAAGAAGAATTTAAATTTTAATCAATGCATCTTTCTGATTTTTTTTTTGTTTTATAGGAATGTATTTAAATTCCTTAAAACAAATTGAATGTTTTTCCCTTCTAATTCATAGTATTTCAACCGTAGTAATCAATCACTTTTGAAATTAGAAATAATGTACATTATAAAACATGCAAAACTAATTTATACATAAATAATTTCTGTTGCAAACATTTTGATCCCCTAAATAGAAATAGTAAATGAAATTCAGCTCTTAATTTGCATGAAAAATTTAAGAACAAACTTCATAGCTATCATAGCTACAATACGATTCACTTACAATAATTCACTTGAAATCTGACTATTCTAAATTTTAATTAGTTTTTCTTATCAAAAACTTTATATAAACTTTTATGCATGCTGAATTTAAATGAATAGATATGGTAAGGCTTACCTAGTTCAGTAAGCTGTTTAGCATTTTTTACTATACGCATAGTGAAAAATGAATGCTAACCTAGTTATCTCTGAACCTTTTTGTATTTGAAAATAATTATTTTAATATAGATAATCAGAAACAATAAAAAAAAAAGTACATTTTATAAAAAGAGAGAGATAGAGAAAGCTTCTTTGCAAATCGGAAAAAAAGCATCTTATATCCAGGCTTTTTGCATGTTTGCTATGCTTTCTCATTTGAAAAATTGATAAATACAATAATTAAATGTAAAAAGTAAAATAATATGTTCTTTGATCTTTTTATCGCATTATTTATTTCTATTCCTTTGTATTTTTTGAGATTCTAAAGAATTCATTCCTGTCATAGTTTCGAACATTTTTTACACATCGGTTTCTGTAAACCGGTGTTTTATTCTAAGAAAACTCAATTAAAAATCAAGTACACTCGTTCCATGTTTTTTTAAAATATCTAGAAAAACAATTGAATAAGTCACAGTAATTTAATAATTTCTTAAGAGTAAGCTCTTCACAATTATTTTTTTATTTAGTGAATTTGGGTATACTATAAAAACTAAACTAAGAAGAAATAAAATAAATTCGCAATTAATTAAATAAATGGATAAAATTGATTTTATTTTGATTCTTCATTTCACATAAAAAAACTAATTTAGATAAAAGTGAATCAATTAATTGAATAATTCTTCTCATTAACTCTTTTCAAAGCTTTTTATGTGTTTATTATAAAAATAATTTTTAATAATGCAATAAACTGCATATAAATTCTTTTTGCTCTTAAAGTTTACTGAGATGCTAAAAAAATCATCTTATAAACAATAATGCATTATTAATCTATTCTTTTCAAACGAAGAACTGCTGCTTTCAGAAAATCTTATACAGAGAAAAATATCTATTATAAATATCTAGCTATTATTAAGTATTTAAATAGCACTTTTTTGATACATTGTATTTAACATTGATAAAATGGTTTTACAAATTAGAGTGATTTTTTCAATATCTAATTGTACAGCAATAACGTTATCGGAAATACTATTTTTTATATATTTTTTTCAGAATTTCATTCAACATATACTTTTTAATAAAATTATTGTTGAGTTTTATAAATACAGTGGAAATTTCGTGTACTTTTACTTGTAATTATACTTTATATAGTTCTAAAATACAGGATGGCGAAAGGGTTAAAGTCTTTTCCACGAATATGTAGGGTTTAGAAATCAGTTATTGCCATACATTATGATTAAATAAAATCATAATATTTACATTCTATTGAAGCGTGAAGTCCCAATTAGGCGATGGGTTGGTGGAAAAGAAAAAAATGAAAGTCTCATTCTTTATTGCAATAAATTTTTTTAAAAGGTTGAATTTGTTTTTATCTGTTCCAGGCGAGAGCGAATCCATTGGCAGAAATCTTTCTGCATCACATTTTTTCTTTCTTAAAAAAGGAACTGACGGTATGTAAAATTAAGATAAAACGTCCATCTCTGAGATGAAACAATCTTTGAGATTTTGGAATTCTTTGAGGCCCTCTTCACCTGGAGTTGAAGAAGCAGTAAAGCACAAAAATGCCTGTCGTAGTAGAATCAGAGACATCCGAATGCTGTATTCTTTTTCTCTGAATTTCTAGAAAACAGCATATTCATTCTTTGTTTTATTTTTTTTTTAGATGCTAAATATAAACCGATGGCATTTTAGTACATCTTAATACCTGTTGTTTTTTTTTTCTTCTTTTCTTCTTTGATGCAGTATTTATACTTTTTTTCTTCTCTTTCAAAGTGCACCTTCTTTTTCCAGTATTAAAAGGAAGCATGATGAGCGATTTTTATATATGGTATTTCTTATTTGTCAGAGTACTCTCCTAAAAAAGTTTTTGGTCGTCAATGACAGTAGTTCATTTCTTGATAAGGAAACACGGTGTGATGTACTCTAAAATATTAAGGTAAAAAATAAAGCAAAACTCTTAAAACTGAGTAACTAACTAGAATTACCATGAAGCAGCATAAGAGTTGATAATAAAAAAATATCGGAGCAAAAGATTTATTGAAGGATTGGAGTGAATTATAGTACATAAAATGAATATGATAATGCTCCAGACTCCTGTAAAATAACATTATTATGTAATTTTGTGAGAATAACATCACTAATTTTGGCAAATATTGGTTAATTAGAAAATTTTCAGAAGTGGAAATTAAGATTTGAAACTAACAGTAACAATATATACATATATAATACAATTGTTACTTCAGTTTTAAAAAAGACCTATGCTGAGAATAATTTGAAATTTATATAAAAATGCATTCATGGAAAGAAAGGCTTACAAAAACAAAAGAACCACGGTGGCCTGATAGTAACGCCTTTGCTTCGAAAGTGGAGGATTTTAAGTTCCAGGCCCGATTCAACAGAAGAAACCATTGTGTAAGAGGGTCGGGTGCACGTTGAAGTGGGTACGAATTGGAAGTTTGTTGAGGTTTTGCAGCTCAGGTATCGTTTTCGTTCCTTTCGAGACGCTGAGCTTGAATTCCTCTTACATATCCTTTCTGAGATATTCTTAAATGTTTTTTTGTTCTTACAACTTCCCACCAAGTCTTTTAAAATTAGTTTTTAAAAAGTCCCATTAAGATTTATTTTTGGCCGCCATGGCCAGATGGAAAGATCTCGAGAGTGAAGATCTAAAGACTTCGAAGTTCGAAACCCGATTCGACCGAAGAACCTACGTGAAAGCAGGTCTGGTGCACGTTTAATCTGTTAATGTCAAACGTCCTCCAACTGATGTGAAAGTTTAGAGAGCCGTTCCAATCTTTATACAATTTTAATGAAATCATTTGTAAGTATTAACTTCATATGGTTCATCATATAAAGTTTAAAATTATATTGCGTTTTTCTTTCACATGTGCAACAAAAGATATTACAAGAGTGTAAAAACAAAATTTACTTCAATTAATTTTCTATGTACGACTTTTAACTGAGCTCAGCATTAGAAATACATTAGTCAATTATGACATTATACATATATATATATATATATCAACAGAAAAATAAATATCAATATTACGAAGAAACAAGCCACCAGAGTATAAAAATGTATCTATACTTATAATAAAGCTCAATGTGTGTGTGTGTGTTGACGCTCCACAGGCCAGACCGTTGGACCTACAGCTACCAAATTTGGTACATGTATACCTTGGAAGTCGGGAATGTGCATCTAGAAGCCCTTTTTTCGAATTTTTCATTAGAATTTGAATTAAGAGAAAATTTAAGAGAAATTTCGACGTTTTTCAGCTATAACTTCCGAAAATATTATCTCACAAACATTATGTTTACATCAATTTAGAGACTAAATAATTAGCTTTCTAATAGTATCAGTGTTTTAATGTATAACTTAAACTTCTATTTTTAAAGAAATATTTTAACCATGGTTTTTTAGCACGTGACTGGATAAAAGAAAAGAAAACAATGACGGAATTTCAAATAAAAAAAAACAACTATCATCATAAATCAAGTCTAAAGAAATGCAACTTTTGGCACGTGACTAGATAAAATAAAAGAAACATAAAATGTGATATTTTCTAAAAAGATAAATGTAAAGCAAAGGTTTTTATAATCGTTTGCAATATCTAAATAATTAATTCAACAAATCTTCTTTATTTACGGTAAACCTGATTGAATTTAGACAGGATATGCCACAGAGAAAGAGTACTCCTTCTTTGTGGGATATGCATTGGAATCTCGATTTAATGGCATATTTCTATAATCATTTGCAATATCTGTATTATTAATTAAATAATTTTTCTCCATTATAAAATGAGATAGTTTCTAAAAAATAAATGCAAAGCCAAGGTTTCTGTAATCGTTTACAACATCTAAATCATTTATTCAATATTTTTTTCCCCTTTTTCGCTTTCTTTAAAAAACATATTTACTATTCTGGCAACATCACCGAAAGAAACATTTTTAATATTTTGGAAGCATAACCGATAAATTATTAGAGCATTAAACTCAAAAAGTTTCTTCGAATAAAGTTATTGACTCTTTAACTACTAATAACTGAATTTTTAACTTTAACTATTTCTTAAATTTTGTACTGATTTTAAAGAAAAAATTACATATATTTTTTATCTATACTTATAATAAAGCTCAATGTGTTTGTGTTGGCGCTCTACAGGCCAGACCGTGGGATCTACAGCTACCAAATTTGTTAGATGTATACTTTGGGGGTCAGGAATGTGCACCTTGGAGCCCTTTTTTCGAATTTTTAAATTTGAATTTAAATTAAATTTATTCTTTTAGAATTTTCAGTCCATCCTCTTAAAGAAAATATTAATTTCAGGCCAATCAATGCCAGGAATTACTTCAAGGCCAATGAATATGTGATTTAATTGAAAATTTTAGAACGCATTACTCATGGCGAACGAGCTGGTCGCCAAAGGCGGCTTGTTATAAATAAAATAAGTATCCAAAATGCTCTTTTAATCCGTAAAAATGAGGATATTCTCCCGCATTTACACATAAAGTTAGAAATGTGTAGAATTTCCCCAGAGACCTAAATGAAGAAAGGTGTGGATTTCAATACCTGAAAAATAAATCTCCATATCTAAACTACGCAAAATTAAGAAGAGCGTTATTTTACACCAAAAAATTAGATACTGTATGAAATATATAAATTTTTAGATTGCATTATTTGGGAAAAGTGACTTAATTTACTTTTGAGAATTTGTTGGTGATACTTGTTTCAGGAAATAAGCGAAATCTTATTTTTGAAAAATTAGTTAAAAGCTTACCTAAAATGTCTTAAAATTTAAGATAATTCTTGTAATTGAAAATTTACTTTTTTGAGGCTGATAACGTTTTTATCAAGAAAGTCTCACAGATATATGCAAGAAGCATGAGGAACACTTCCACTAGCATATTTTTGCAATAGCGATCAAGGCAGGTAGAACTAATAAGCTTGAGGATAGTATTGGAACCTTAATAAAAAATGTTGCTGTTTGCGTCGATATCACAGCAACCACACCTTAAAGCATTTACAGCTACAAAAATGAAATATAAATGCTGGGTATTCATTACGAATTTCCTTTCATAAAAATTCTCTTCAATGTCTTTTAAACCTTACGAAAAATCCGATTTTTCTCAATTATTAAGCTATATAATTTTATATTTACTCATATATCAAAACTAAAAGGCAAAAATTTATGTAGTAAATGTATTGGTAGTATGTTATAAAACTCAGATTTTCAATTTTTAAATATTTTTTCTATTATTATTTTGACATAATAGATGGCACTAAGATCGTTCAATTTATTTCATATGACGACAAGAAACTTGGTTTAAGCGTTGTGGGCGTTTCCAGCTTGAAGCGTTGGAAAGTTGAATTTACATAGGAGAACTGATATAAGATTATTTTCTTCAATTTTTCGCACAAAATCTTCTGGATTATTTTTGTCTTCAAAGGGTATGTTCTTTATTTTTGTATCTTATAGAGGCTTCCTAGTTTTTTAGAGTGATATTAGTCTTATAGAGGTTTGATTTGATTTTGTTGTGCTTTTAACTCAAATTTGAATTATGAAATAATCTCTTAAAACATTTAGTATCTTGTTTATTATTGTCTGATTGTAATATAATTTCTCTGTATATATTAATTCTTGTCTTCGGAAAACCTCAATTACTTGGAATTTTCGGATCACGAGGACTGAATACTTGAAAGAAAATCAGTAAAGACTCGCACAAAAAAATCTCTGCTTTTTTTTTCAGAATCCTTGCCTGAAGGTGATCCTTAATGAAGTTTTTAGTAGGCCAGATTCATAATTTCTTTACTTTTAAAATTCAATTGTATTAACTTTTTTCAATTTGAGAATATTTATATCTTATTTGATTAATTTTGTGTTTTAGATGCAAATACATCTTGCTTTAATAAGTTTTTCACTCAAGGTTTTTTTTTACAATCTAGTTTCATAAACATTGCTTTAAAATATGTATATAAATATGTAATTAAAATGTAAGTATGTAAATATATACTTAGTAATTAATAACTTATAACATAATGACTAGTCATTGAATGATAGGGAAAAGATTTGTTTCTTGCCTCCCCTTCAACGATTTCACGCAGCTATTTACGACTTTTTTCACTTAATGGCTGATTTGACTTATTGCGTTGTTCAAAAAAGTTTGGGACACTATGAAATAACATAGATATTTTAATCAGTAAGTTTGGTTAAGAAATTGAAGTGCATAGAGTATTTAGAGCTAATGGCCTTTTATAATATTTACTCTTAGAAAATAAAATCATTTGACAAATATATTAATTAAGTGAAAAACAGTACAAATGAAAAAAAATTCAGGCCTATTTATACTGCTCTGGAATTGTCAATCTGTTAATTCTTATCTGTGTCTTCATTTTACAATCCATAAAACATGCTTGCTTTCGATCGCAAAGTACAATCTACTCTTGACTAGTGTAATTCTTCCAAATTGCCAACAACATAGTCCTCCACTTCTCGAACCTTTATATAGTTCGTATACTGAAACTGGAAATTAAACAGCAAGTTTATTTTTTTCGTTTCTGAATCATTTTGGATAACTTGGGATCGCCTAATTGGTTAAATATGTTTTTTATAATATTTAAAATTGCAAAGAGGTGAATAAGATGCCTGTAAGTAAGAATTATTATGAATTTCTGATGTAACACTTTCAGTTTATCGTAAAAAATTGATTTAAATTTCAGACTAAAAAATAACAAAACAATTCGGACAGAGACATTTAATTTATGCCAACAATACCAATCGTTTTACATTATGTTCATATAGCCTCTAGGCAGTTTTCATTGACTTGCAAAATTATCGTTACCTTAATATGTATAGATAATGAAAGTGTATTTCTTGAAAATGCAATTTAAATACCATTCATAACTGTCTTTTGGAAGTATGTTACTTGATCACAAAATAGGGAATTCGATCACACACTTATTTTATAGCCTCCTGAGAAGCATCAGCCTTCTTATTTCTAATGCAAACTCACATCACAAAAGCGGGACTTATGGAGCATTGTTCATTTTTAAAACTCAAAATAAAACTTTACTAAATATACTGTTCAAAACATTGAAAATTGTAAAAAATAAAAATTAACATCTACGAGGCTGCACTATCGAGTAGAGGAACTGGCCACGGATTCGAGTAGAGGAACTTACCACTCTGGAATTCCTAAATCATTTAAATTCATTGTATTTGCCAGTTGTACACTGGTAAATTTCAAGGAAAATATTGTTATATTAATTGGAATATCACTTGCTGAAGAATTTTATATAAACGGAATAAGATTTGTCTTCAAGTCTCCCTTTCATGATTAAATAACCCTTTCTTGATGGATTGACAAAACTTCAACTTATCAATGACTCTTGCATTTTAATTCTTTTTAATAGATATTAACACTATCACTACCAAGATATTTTGCAGTTTAACCAAAAATGGCTCTTGTTCCAATAAAGCACAAAAAAAAAACACTAAAATCTTTCAGGAACCTAAAAATACCGAAACGCATGAATTTTCTTCAAAGAAGAAAAAATCGCTAGCCCCTTAAGAATTCCAATGATATCTTAAGATTTTGATATACAAATTAGGGTGCCCCTTAGCTGATGGCTATTCTCTAGAATGTTTTGGGAATTCTCAAAAATATTCCCTGTTGCCCCAAAAATCAATGACGAGAGTGACTTCTTAAAATGAGGAATGCGCTCCTGGTGCCCAATCAAACACGCTTAATGAAAAGAGAGGAATTTTCTCAATAATATCCAAGTGGCCTGGATGTCCTCCATAGTTTCACCGACAGGCATTTGAAGCCTTTCAATATTGGTAGAGATAAAGTTCTGAAAAACTTATTTATTTAATCCCATTTATTTTACGTTAACTGTAGATTTGTATGCTAATAGTAGATAAAAATTTCTAACAGTGACATGGTTTTCCATTTCTATAATTTTTATACATTAACACAGGCACACTAAGAACTAAAAGGTCAAATACAAGTTATAAACCAGTGGATATATATATATATATATATATATATATATATATATATATATATATATATATACCT
>JAPMOQ010048161.1:2165009-2194343 GCA_026543055.1 Argiope trifasciata
ACACATATATATATATATATATATATATATATATATATATATATATATTATTAGGAATAATGTCTTAAAGGTAATACAGTTATGAAAAGGAGCATATGAAGAAACAGTTTAACACTTAATTTCATTAAAAATCTAAATATTTTAATTTAAACTCCATCCAACAGATAGCAATAAGAGTTTTGGCGTTGATTACTTTGATGCTTTTCCTGGTTCAATGAACATGGAAGGATAATTTAGGTATATGAAATGCCTTGGATAGATCCATGACGACTGCAAGTAAACGGAGAAAGAAAATAGTTACTTTACATGTGAAATTTTAAATTTTATTTTTGAATTGTCATATAAGATAGAAATCTTGTTACATTTTAGCTCAAAATATAGTTTTCTATATTTCCTATAAAGGAAGCATTAAGTACATGCATTTCATTCACAAATTATTTATTTGCATATTTAACAGTTTTTAAAGCAATATTTACGGTGGAATGAAAAAAATATTCTGTTAGTATTGATTTAAAAGTAGATTATAACAAGAATGTGAGAGTCAATAATTGATAATTTGATTCATACAAACTGTAAAAGTATTCAATAGCCATTTCAGCAGCGTGGAAGTCTTCCAATATGATAGTAAATGAAGTGATCTATTCTCCTGAGAATTACCAAAACGTTTCTTCAATCCATTTTTAAATATTGCTTGGAATATCTTTCTTTGGCTTCCAAAGCTTTGACTTTCAGAAAGATAAGGGAATGATAACTTGAAAAAATGCATACATACGCATTTTATATATTACTGTTTTTAGTCCTGTTGCCCGATGGAATATTATAAAACATTGGGGATTTATAACGAGGATTCAGCGAAAGAAAATATGCAATAAAGAGGAATTCTGAGAGGATTACTGAACGTTTTGCTAACCTAAGAGCCATTTTTTCCATCATTGGCTGAAGAAATACTGTATTTAGAAAAAGAAAACGCTCTTGCCAGCATATATATATAGATATTAAGTTAAAATACCTCATTAAAAAACCTGAAATAAGGATATACTACAGATAATATAATCCTCTGTAAGGAAACCTTAACATATCTTCCATTAGATGTCTATGTAACTTAATATTCTTTCAAGGTATGGAATATAAAAAATAATTATATCTACATTCTATAGTATGTATAACTATAGAAAAAATATTGAAAAGTAATTGCTCATTTTTTTTAAACGCCTACACTAAAAAGTCGATTTCTTGCGAAATTATGACAATTTTCATGGAATATTCTTATTATGTCAACAGGATTCATTATAAAACCATTAGAACTTTGTCTCTAGGTCTCTTTATAGGGGGAGGGGGGGGTTAATTGCTATGAATATTATATTTTCATTTAAATACAATTTAATGCTATTTTATATCTTTGGACGCTATTTTCTCAAATTTTAAACTTTGACAATTTTCTTTCTATAAAAACTCCATAAGTTAAAATCTGAAGAATATTTTTGTTTACATTTGACTGAATATTTTCTTATTTCCTAATTTTTGAATTCTAGTACAATAAATCGATTCATTTAAAATACTTTAAGGTTGTTTCAGTGCTTTACAATATGACAAAAAACTGAAAATTGTCTTGTGCCCAATATTTCTATTGAAGCCCAATATTTAATAAATTGGGTGAAAATAAAGCTTGTATTTTTTCGTTCAGGAAAAATATATTTCTTAAGTTATCAGCAGTAACTTTTAAATAAATCATTTAATAAACCTCTAAACTGGAAGAATTTTTCTTTGTGCCTTTTTCTAGCCAAAAATGCCCATTTGTCCAATTTTTAAAAAATATATATTTGATCTCATCACAGGTATAGTTTTATTTCATATATGCTTTTTGTTTTTAATGTAAATACTCAAAAAATATAGTTATGTTTGAAAATATTATTCCTGAATTAATCCGCTCTTCCTATAATTCAGTTTCAAACTCCTCAGAGAGCAAGCAGTAAAGGGTTTTTGAAATTTCCAACAATAAGGGCTTTTATAAGCCCTTATATGGTCTTAATATTTCTATTAATCTCTAAACCTATTATCAGGTTAATTTATTTCTTCACGGCTTTATATAACTTGGTTTGTTTTATGTTTATAAATATAAAGTTTGTAATCAATATCACAGTTTCTTCTGATAAGCAAGAATATCCAAAATTTGTTCATTTGTGAATTAAAAATGAAAGGTCTTAGTTTAGTTTTTTTTAGTTATATTAACGTCCCGTTTTAAAGCAACACGAGGGCTATTTTGGGACGGACCTCGTAATTTTGAACCAAGATCAGATGACGAGGACGACAACTGAACTGGCACCCCCCTCTCCACACCACGCCACACCAACGAGAGGACGTTTGGCCTGACAGATTTAACGTGCAAGAGACCCCCTTACACGACGGTTCTTCGGTGGAATCGAGTCTTGAACTTAAAAATGAAAGGATATTGTTTTTAGTATTGATATAACCCATTAATTGTTAAAATGATACTTTAAATTGAACTTTGATTATCATACTTAATGAAATTAAGGGTGGAAATAATTGAATTAGAGAAAATTCATTGTAAATATTGTTTATAATTATGAATGATAAAACTAGAATTAAAAAGTATAGTATAATAGAAGATTGTACTTTCTAGCACGCCAAAAAATGAATTTTAAAATCATTTTTAGTAAAATTATTAGATGAATAGTTACATGAAATCTAAATATCTTTTTTCAATATCTCTAATATGAAATTCCCAAATAGCTATTTCAATACATTTTTATGACCAAGTGAGAAAGGGAAAGAAAATCAACTGTCAAAATATTTACTTTCGATAAATTTAAGTATTTAAACACTGATTCTTGCTGAGTAATGCATTTTTCAAACTATACCTGTCTGTTGGCATGTATACAAATATTTTTATTTCAAACTGAAGATATGAATTCGGATTTGTTCAGATTAAATAACTACTCCTCTCCGTTATGTTTTGTCTAATGTCACTTGGTCATACTGAGCCGAATGAGAATAATTCTTTCGAATTAAGGCAGAATTCGTTTCGTTGTTAACGAGCACCCTTAAGATGAAAGTACGACTTTGCTCGAACACACATGATACAACTGTTTTCAGGGTGGTCGAACTCATTCATCTATCTTCAAGTCAGAATTTAGATCCAAATCAGAGACCGACTCATCCCTGATTTAGTATCCCCAGAGGTATAATTTGTTATGGAAACTTGGAGGACTTCGCAGTCAAGACATACACTGATGGAAACAAAAATCCCAACACTAGAAAAGAGCTGTGCTAGATAAACGAAATTTGGTAGGCATGTTTATACATCTGAAAGATGACGTCGATTCAAATTTCGAGCTACGCGCGTAAGTGTGGAGCTAGTTGCGACACTATGATCATGCAAATGAGGTTTGCTTTAAATAACCGCTGTAAGGTTCGTGATCGTTATTTACACTTGAGATTTGACGTAGTGGGTTAATGTTAGTCAAGGATGCCTCTGAGAAGACGAAGAAGCCATTATCAACAGCTCACTGAGTTTGAACGAGGTCGTGTTGTAGGGCTACGAGAAGGTGGGTTTTCTTTCCGCGATATTGCTGAAAGACTTGGCAGGAATGTATCCACTGTGCGGCAGTGGTCAAGGGAAGGTACTGCCTCAAGAAGACCAGGTTCCGGGTGGCCACGTGGTACTACGGAGAGGGAAGCCCGTCCTATTCAACGTATGGCTGTGGCTAATCGTACTGCGTCTGAAGCTGAAATTCGAGCTGCAGTTGGCACCACAGTGACACAACGAACTGTTACAGATCGGTTACTTCAAGGACAGCTCCGAGCCAGACGCCCTGTACAGTGCATTCCACTGACTCCAAACCACTGCCGTTTGCGACGTGAGTGATGTCAAGCTAGAGCTCACTGGAGGACGGAGTAGAGATTTGTTGTGTTTTCTGATGAAAGCCGGTTCTGCCTTGGTCGTAGTGATAGCCGTTTGTTGGTTAGAAGGAGGCCAGGTGAACGCCTGCTAGTGATCTGTCTGCGACCTAGACACACATTGCCTACTCCTGGAGTTATGGTTTGGGGAGCAATTTCGTATGACAGCAGGTGCACTCTCGTGGTTATCCAACGCACCCTGACTGCAAATTTGTACGTCAGTCTAGTGATACAACCTGTTGTGCTGCCATTCATGAGCAGCATTCGAGGAAGTGTTTTCCAACAGGATAACGCTCGCCCTCATACCGCTGTTGTAACCCAACATGCTCTACAGAGTGTCGACATGTTGCCTTGGCCTGCTAGATCACCAGATCTTTCTCCAATCGAGCACGTATGGGACATCATTGGACGACAACTCCAGCGTCATCCACAACCAGCATTAACCGTCCCTGCATCGACCACCCAAGTGCAACAGGCATGGAACTCCATCCCACAAACTGATATCCGACACCTGTACGACACAATGCATGCACGTTTGCATGCTTGCATTCAAAATGCTGGCGGTTACACCGGTTACTAATGTACCAACATTTCACATTTGAAATGGCTCTTCTCGCCAATGGCTCTACCTGTTATCTTGAAACTTTAATCAATTAAATATGTTACCTAGACAAATGTATTCCTAAAATTTCATTACTGTACAAAATTTTTTTCTTGGTTTTGGGATTTTTTTTCCGTCAGTGTAATTATTTAGATTACTTCAAATTAGAAATATTACACTTTCGATATCAAAAAATATACGAAAATTCATTTATCTAATTTGTTTTGGACAGATGAATTTTATGTTTTGCTACTATTTATTGCTACTATTTACTAAATATTTTACGGATCAATTATAAAGTTCGCATCCTAAGACTGAGCATCTATAGCAGCATCTTGAATTTTCGAGGTGTAGTATTTACATAGATAGATAATACATCGAATTAGATACTCCCATAGATAATCCAATCATAGATAATCCATTACGAATTTGTTCAAATATTTAGGCCTTTGTATGTTTCATTCTTTTTTTTTTCTTTTTTGCTCAGTAATTTTAAATAATCGAATTCCGATTATCATTTGCACGAAATGGCAAATAATTCTGTATATTTATTTAATCGAAAAAAACAGATCTACAATTTCTTTCTTCATATCCCATATTCAACTTTCTATGTCTACTTTATAATCGTTCGAAGTTCTTCTGAGATAAAATAGATAGATATAATTAAGAAAATTGTTGGGGCACATATTCGACTTAAATGTAGGAGTATATCAAAAACTCCAAGTTGAATTTTTTGCAGGTTTTTAAGCTTGGTGAAGTTTATTCCAAAAACACTTAAATTCAAAATATCCATCGATAAAATGTATGCTCAAATCCCTAAATCTTTCTATTCTTTTTGACAAATTAATACCCATAAAATTATAACATATAGTATTATATAATTGCAATATCTTATTTAACAAAAATTAATGCCATCCTCTGAGATCATTTATTAGTTTTCTACAAGTTAAGTCCAGAAATTGCTGGGTTATTGGTTTGAGGCTCAATCTGCCTCATTCCTCCAAATTTTAATTGAAGTCTTTGCCACGCAGGCCAATATATGGAAACTCCTGGTTTTCTTTTGGGATTGCGGTGACTTGTTGGTAAGGTCACGATCTCATAACATGAGGGTGTCAAGTTCAAAACTCGATTCCACCGAATAACCATCTTGTTAGGGGATCTGATACACATTAAATCCCTTGCAGCCAAATGTTCTCAGGATGTTATGGTACCAAAGTTTAGGGAAGGGGGGCCAGCTAATGTGTCGAACTCATCATCTGGCTACAGTTCAAAAATACGAGGTCCATCCCCAAATAGCCTTGGTTAACTGTTTCAAAAGAAAAGGACGTTAATATAGCTAAATTAAAGCTTGGTTTGTCTTTGCTATGTTTCCTTTATTTTCTATTTTAGTTTATTCTACTTTATTTTAAATACACATTGATTTTTGTTTTTATAAACTTTCAAAATGTACATGGTTCAAACATTTAAACATTGTTTTAAAATTCGAAATTTATAGTTTTGTGCAGCATGCGATATATATTACTCACTTGATGTGTTATTTAACCTATATTTTCACGTCTTCCATATCAACATATGTTCTTAAAGGAGAGGAACTCATTCTGTTCATTTAAGATTTTTTTTAATCCTAAATGAGCCTATTCCTTGAGTTCTCACTCGTCACATATACAAAATTAAAATGAATAACATATAATCAATAATATATATTTTTCTTGTGACATTATTTTTATGAAAATATAAAGAATATTAATTGTAAAAATATTTTTTTCTACTCTTTTTATAAAAAGGTTTGAACGTTTTTAGCATTGTATGATAAAATAAAAAAAAATCCATGATAGATTTTCAAAACGTTTGAACTAACCACATATATCACAGCTATTCCGCGAAATCAACTGGTTAAAAATAGGTATCTAGACACCTTGTGAAGAAAAGTTTTTTAAAGTTGCGTAGAAAGTTCATTAAGCTCCAACCATGTTTGATGCGATGGGTAAAAGTTTGCCCAGTGAAACTCATTACTTGTGAAAATGGGTTTCTGTGCTTCTTTTCCCCAAGAGATTTCACTCTTTTAGAAAAAAAAATATACAGGTTTGAAGAAAATTTACCCCATGGAACTACTGATCCTACCCATAAATGTATCCCATTTACCTTCCAATCTCAGGTTTCGAAATTTAAAAGGTGTAATATATTTCGCGGCTGATTTTAAAATAGTAATGCAATGACTTTAGGCTCATGGTTGCTGACTATTGAAGAATAAAAATTTCCTTAATTATAATATTGAATTTTAACAAAACCTAACGTTGTATATTGATAATATATTGAATTTTTATATACTTTTATATAGTATATTGAGAGTGTATTTAATGTTAAGTCTCTCCTATTGTATATTGAGATTGTATTTAATGTTAAGTCTCTCCTATTGTATATTGAGATTGTATTTAATGTTAAGTCTCTCCTATTGTATATTGAGAGTGTGTTTAATGTTAAGTCTCTCATAATTTACATAGAGAGCATGTCGAATTTTAAGTCTCTCATATTGTACATTGAGAGCATATTGAATTTTAAGTCTCTTGTATTGTATATTGAGAATATATTGAATCTTAAATCTCTAATAATGTATATTGAATCTTAAATCTCTAATAATGTATATTGAATCTTAAGTTTCTTATAAGAATTTAAAATGGCTCTAATAAAATTTAATTTTTATGTTATTTATGAAATTTTTGTCTTTTCGTAAATGGAATATGAAAAGGAAAAATCCTTAAATGTTTCAAGTATGTTGAGTTTTAACCTCTAAAAACTTTTTCAAATCTGATGCATTTAAAAAACGATGCAAATTTTTAAAATGTATTAGAATTATTTATATTGCCTTATAATTGTCTTCAATTTAATATTTTAGTTTTATTTTTTAATATACGTATTAAATGATTCGAAACTCTTGATCATCTGATAAAAAAAAAGGAAACGGACGTTTCAATTGTGTCTACATCAAGGAAGATGCAAATATAGTTTATAATATTCTTCAAACAAATTTTAAACTTCTGAAGCAAGTTTTCTACACATGAATGAAAGTAAGATTCTTGCTGAATTAAAAATTTTTAAGTATCCATTTTCTATGGAAGTAAATCAAAGAGCAATATTAGATCTATCGTCTTTGACTTTTTTTTTTACTTAAGTGTTTAGAACGAATATCCACAAGTTTCAGAATGGTAAACCTATCTTCTTTAAAAAAACTCTTACAATTCAATTTAGTAATAATTCTGTTGTATTTTTTCTTTACATTTAAGTATTTTTTCCTTGAAAATCAAACAAAAAAAAGGAATTTATTTCAGGTTATCTAAGATTTACTTTTTTTACAAACATTCCTTTTGTATTAGCACTCATTGTCTTTCATACCCACCACCAAAATAATAAAAAAAATATGCAAAATTATATACTTTTATTTCGACAAATATGTCTTTTAAAGAATTTAAAAAAATTATTTTTTCATGTCTTTGAAATTAAATAATTCTCTGTATTATCATGGTCTCGTTGAAAACGCGTTTTTTTTAAATGATTCTTCTGTTCAGAAGATCACTCTGCTTTCAGACTGGACACAAGATTAAAAAATAACCCAAGTAATCGAAGTATTATTAATGCTCTTTGTTGAAATTTAAATAAAGGTTTCTTTATTTTTGGTTCTACCATTCATAGAAAATTTTTCTTTCTTTTGTTTTTTCCTTAACAAAGGAATATACTTTAGCTAAATGTTTACTCTCTTTAAGTCTTTTCAAAGATATTTGGATATTTATTTTCCTTCTTATTCACTATTGCTAACGTTAAATATTCATTCTTCTTTTATTTTTTAACTTTATTGGAGTACAAACAATGTGGTATTTCACAAATTGAAAGAAATATTTTTCTAAATTTTTTTCTAAAATTTCTTTAAAAAAATGTTCATACAAAATATAAAGTTCGAGACATATAGGTGATGACGAGTTGCAGTGTCACTTAGGTTATTTCTTATATTTTATTACGCTAATCGAATTTTACAAATAAGTGTGATTTAAATATCTACAAATAGATTGATACTTTTTACATTGCACCAATTAATATTTTAAAACAATTTGTGCATTTTTTGAAATTTTCAAGCATTACTTTATTACTTTAAATTACTTTTTAAATTTTTCATGTGAAAAATGTAACATTTTTTTTTTAATTTTAACATTTTTTTAAAAATTTTAACATTTTTTTTAACATTTTAACATTATTTTTAACATTTTAACATTATTATCCTATTTAGTTAAGGGTAAGCGTAATGATCTTATAGAATGCATGAACTAATACTTATAAAACCAAAAATATTTTGCCTTTAATATCAAAAAAAGAAATGCAAAACACATTATGTTTCGTTACATAAACAATCGGATGTCCATACAGCATTCTTATTTTAAATTATTTTTTACATTACTACGGTACGAATTCTCAATTTAAGTGCATAAGGTGTTCGAATGAAAAGGCACTAAGCGATACTGCGGTTATAAATGAAGATTTTATTAAAAATATACACCATAAGTCTCAGCACATAAGCCGAAAGATTCATTGTTTCCAGAAGTCTTTTGGCAGTGACGAGGCGTAGTCCTTCTCTGCGTCCTTCAGTTAGCCCGAATTGAAGAGTTGCTCTTTCTGATGTTTTTTCAGGTTTCCAAACGCATGAAAATCGCAGGGCAACATGTAGGGCAGATGAAAGAGCTGCTTGAACTTGATTAGTTCCACGTGTATGACCCTGGAGACACGTGGACGTGCATTATCATGGAGCAGAACCGCATCCTCATTGAATAATCCCGGTCTTTTGTTCTTAATGGACCTGATTAGTCTTCGAAGTACCTCACAGTACATATCGGGATAAAGGATAATGGTCATATGAACGCCATCCTGTCTTTATCTGCACTCTCAGACAAGCAGGACGGTGCTCTTTATAACAGCCTTTACTCTCTATAGCGCCCTCGCACACTCTGACCTATGTCTTAGACTATAGTCGAATCTCTGGGCCATGATGGCCTAGTGGTAAGGTCTCGGCTTTGGAACTGGAGGGTTGCAGGTCGCCGAAGAACCACCATGTATGCGAATCTGGTTGTACTTTAAATCCGTTGGGGCCCAACTTCCTCCAGCTGGTGTGGTGTGAAAGTTTGGAGAGGGGGTGTCAGCTTAGGTGTCTTCCTTGACCATTGTACAACATTACTGGATCCGTCCCAAAATAGTCCTAGTGTTTCTTCAAAAGAGACGTTAATATAATTAACTAACTAGCCAATCGGATCCATGGATGTCACGCTACATTCTCTCATAGCGGCATAGGCAAATATGTTAACGGTTACTTTCTTACGATTTTTCGTACCTTTTCACTTGAACCACTTGTATCTTTATATACATTAATTTGTTAAGGAAATCTTCCATTATTTTTCTAGTAAGTGATTTCCAATGTGCTGTAGCTTGAATATTAGAATTCGATACACAAATAACAAACGCCCCTAAATGATTTGAAAAACTTACCTGAAGAAATCCACAATATAAAAGGACAGCATATTGTTAATTAAGCCTCTAAGGATTTCTGATTGTATGGGTAGCAGCACTGTCAAAGTATATAAGCTATCTTTTAAAATACTGAGTACTAAATGTTTGCTTTAGATTTAATTAAGGAAGTATCCAGATATATAAAAAATTATTTCTAATTTTCACGTATGTTATTTGTAAATTATTTCAAAATGCACCTTATTATGGGTCTCAAAAAGAATTTGTCCTACACTTAGCATTAGCAAAAGAGACTTTTATGAATTATAGGAGGGGCATTCATCAAATTATCTTTTTTTTTTTTTAGAATTGATTCAAGATTAATGTTAAATAATATTGGGTATAGCAGAACATTTCTTTCATTAATGAAATTGTCTGCAACGATAAATAATTTCAAAACATGGAATAATATCTTACATCGAGTTTTAAAGTTTCCAAATAGCTGGCAAATATTTATAAATTATACACATTCCAATTCTGCTGCAATTTAAACAGCATTAGTTCCATTTGCATATATATTATAGTTTGAAACTAATTTTATATCTAAGGAAATGATCTGAGAAATTGGAGAAGTTTTCTCGTAAGAACTTAAAATTTTCAAAATTTGTTTCAAACTTGGTTTTAAAATTTAAAATTTTGAATTATATTTTTAAATTTGGCTCCTAAAATATTTGTTGTCATTTTATGGTCTCTTAAATAATTTCCTGATATTAAAATGGTGCGTTATATAACATGATTAATAAATTATCATTGCGCAATTTGTGCGGTTCTTTTTCAAGCAAAATGGATGTCCTTCATTGAAGCAATGACCACAAACTATAGTAAACTAGATTTCATATCATTGCTGTATGTAATCCAAGCAGTCACTAATAAAAAGAATAAAGAATTAATTATAAATTAATTTAATTAAAAAAAATTCCTAATGCACGTGTTGTACATTCATCAAATTAAAAAAGAAAACGAAATAGGTCAGGCTAACTGATACTTGAACTTATTGTATACTTTCATCTTAAATATGCCACATTTACACACGACCAAACATGGCCAGTAGGCGGCGCATGCGAAGAAATGCTGAAAAAGGCAATTCGATTGATGGCAAGCAGTTGTCCCAACTAGACAACAGCATGTTGCTGTACATATATATTTTTTACTGTGAATAGGTTTGTAGAGGTTAACGGATTTATGGTGTGAAAAAATTGATGACTTATCAGATTAATTCCGACAACTTTTGCTCTTTTTGGATGCGAGGGTTTATATTTTTTATTTACCATTTCTTTTTTCAGCTTCCCAAATTTAGGTACTTAGACCTTTTTTTTTTATTTCATCATGTTTTATTGTGTAAACATCCATCTTTTTAATACTCTTCGTTCAGTATTCTGAGACAACCGCTTTTCGATGATAGTATCGCATTAAGATTAGAAAGAAGAGAAACGCATTTCCATTAATTTTCGTCGTTATTTGATCTGGTTTTCGCCTCATTAGACACTTTTTAGTTAATTTTTTTTTCATCTGTATGCGAGTATTATGTCGTTTCTAAAGTATTATCTTAATTCAATCCACAAATATTGTGGCTGATTTTATTTTATTGTTAAATGTAAACTTTCCCTCATTTTATATTTCCTCTCACTCCTATTTTGACGAATTAAATTCATCCTAACGCATATACAAAAGTGTGGAGGGTTTTAGAATCCATTGTGAAACAACGGATTGTAAAGGAAATTCAGGGTCAACCAAGTGGCAATTTATTCTCAAGCATGGAATACTTGAATCTGTCTTATGAAATTGTATCAAACATGAGTCATTACTTGCCGTCTTAAAACTGGAGTCAGTGATCCCAACAATAGCATTAAGAAAAACTGTAGACTTTACTCTTAAATAACATAATTCTAAATGTGTTCAATTACTGGAAGAAATTGACATCTTGTAAAATATTTTTTGCTATTATTATTTGTTTAAATCAAATAACATTACTTAAAATGATGCTGTTAACGTAATTATGACCTGATCATCCATTTTCAAAAGTTTTATTTCCTTTAACTAATTTCTAATTTTTAAAAATGAAAATATCGATGAATCATTTTCCTCAGAAAGGGCACAACGAATTAAATATTCTTTCTCTTTAACAGTTTTTATGCTATTGAATGCTTCCTGTCACCTTTCCATCTTCTGAAAATTTGCAACTTTCAAATATAAATTTGATTGGCCATCAAATACTCAGATTTTACGATATAGCACTGTCAGAAAACAATAAACATTTGAAAAATCCTTTCCTGTATAAAGAATCAAATCCAATATCAGTTACTTCTTAAAATATGCCATGCATTACTTCAAAATATTGCAAAACGAAAATTAAATGCTCAGTAGATTTCCACCAGTTTTTAATCTCTTACATAAAATCCGAAACATAAAAGCACAAGTCATAAACATTTTTAAATTATTTCTTAACTCACTGTTTATTTTATTTTTCCTCTTTCCTTCCCACTCTAAATAAAACTTGGAAAAATCTTCGTCTTGAAATAAAATGTCTTATCTGCATGTAGCCCATGAAGTTTTATTCCTCTGAATAAATTTTTCAGTAGTTGGACTAGTTGACTCTTTTTATGGTTTTGCTTCCTATATCGCTCGGATAAAATAAGAAACCGTGAAGTCCACTTGACTGCGTTTCATTTCTAGATGTCCGCCATTCTTTCTGAAATTCATTATTTTTTTTTTATTTTTTGCTTTTTCGTTCCCTTTAGCGTCATAACTTTTCAAGGTAATTTCCTCAGGTTTCAACCCCCTCCCCTCTTTACGGTTGTTATCTTTTAATGAAACTTTATTAAAACTCAGTGACCAGAATATTTTTGTTATACATAAAGAAGTTGATTTTGAATTTTGGGCCTATTAAATTCTTCTTATAATTGGAAAATATATTTTAATTAAACCAATTACTTAATTTATTTTACATTTCCACCATTTATGAAGTCATTCGTGGTTTTGAATTAAATTTAATTTGTATGAAATACTTATTTAAATAAGTGTTTACGCAATGCTGGAAACAAAAGGGGCATTTCAGTATGTTATTTATCAGATTAAAATAAATATTTATTTTAATGTACTTCAGTAAACAGAGTTTTCCACTAGTACTTGAGAACAATGTTGCCACAACTTTGTATTTAATTATAGTAAATTGACCACGCGCTACATGATGAAATCAATTGCATCACTCCCTGATATCCACCAACGGATTTAGCATTCCAATTTTGAAAACGGTTTATCATATGGGAAATTTGTGACCACTAAAATTATCTAACATCTTTTGTTTAGCTCGAAAAGACACTTTTTGGTATAATAAACCTTTAAACAGATTTTTAAAAACTCACAGATAACGAAAAAAATTAATACCCATTAGGAATTAAAGCTCTTGATACTTGGACAGGTAAGATTAACACAATGTGTAGTCCCTAATGTATTCAGAATTAAAAATGAAGAACATCTTAATTTCGAAATGATACCTTGTGAGATAAAAAGTTGATCATTTAAATAATTACTACTATTTTTATTAAATATATTTTATTTGATTTTTTTAGTATTTAATTTCGATCGTAAAAATGTCGAAAGAAAAATTAAATAATTTTGCAAATGCACAAAGCAAATTTTCAATATCGATAAAAATTGAGAAGTAATAGCCTGCATAAAATGAAGATGCGATCCAAGCTGGATAAAAATACAAACTTTCGATTTAATCTGAAACTGAATTTCAAAATATATAAAGTCATTGAAGCCATGAGTTCATTCCAACTTCGAGTATATAAGCTCGCGTTGAGACATCGTCTTCCATTTTCTGAACTGAATTTTGTGTTACTTTAACACTTTGACAATTAGGAGACAATGTTATATTTGATTTACATTTGTGATATATAAAAAACTTCTAGTTTCACAATCTGCATCCCATACTGGTATAATCATCCTGAAGTTATGAACCACTTAAGCAGTTAATGAAGATAAGTTCTCCACTAAATTGAAAAGCGCACACAGAATGTAGAAAAAGATACTACATTCAAATTATAAAAAAAATTTATTACATTCAAATTATAAAAAAAATATTATATTCAAATTATAAAAAAATATTACATTCAAATTATAAAAAATAATTATTACATCCAAATTATAAAAAAATAATTATTACATCCAAATTATAAAAAATAATTATTACATCCAAATTATAAAAAATAATTATTACATTCAAATTACAAAGAAAATGTTACATTCAAATTATTAAAAAATATTATCATTAAATAAATTAATACATTCATATAAATTACTTTTATTGTTAAACAATGCAATACGATACAGTAAATAACAAGACATTTTATCACTTATCTGTTTCTCACAAAGTAAACAAAATGTCAAACCCCCAATGTAAGATCTCTCCCTCAGAAAGACGAACAAATCAATACTAATTATTCTTTACTTTTCCTGAAATCATAAATTTGAAAGAAATATCCGTAATTTTAGACAGCTATAAAGCAGCACAATTGTATATTTCGCTTGACTCCCAGATTTCGTACTACTTGGAATTTGGAGTCAAATCTTGAGTTAGGTTTTCAGCGTGATCCCTGCATTGTTTTGAGAGCTTATAACGCTATGGATCAGTCTCTAATATTTATTCGGATAAGATAATCATCAAAAATAAGAACAGAGAGACATATCTGATACCAGAGAATTTTCTTAAAAAACCGTGTGTGTAGGTAGAGGGGCAAAAAATGAAATTAATGCAAATTAGAATGCAGACTCAATGTCTGAAAATGCTTCTATTTTTAAAAAAGAATTCGGAAGCAAAGCTATAAGATATTTAAAAAACTCATTACTATGAAGATTAAATGCAATAAAACAATCGGGTTTATAATTATATTTTCCCAATAAAAATAGCAGGTATATTTTTTGATGATCAAGGTCTTGTAAATGGAATTAGCGTTAAACAAGATAGAGTATTTATAAATGAAGTTTTAATAGAAATTGAAAATTAAAATCAAAATATGAGCAAAAGAAAGAGCTACAGAACATTACCAGTGGGAATCAATGAGGAAAATATATTTCTTCTGCAATTATAAATAAGATTTTCTTAAATTATTTCTAATATTTATTACAGTTAATTAGGGAAAAAAGCTAATTCCCTTTTTCAAATATTTGATTAAGCCTTTTCCAATTATAAAATTACTTAGAATATCTTCATGCTGTTTATTTTGTGTAAAGAAATAATTAAATTTTATAATTTGAAATTTAATGTGTTTGGATAAGGAAGTAAATAAAGTAATGAAAGATTTATAAATGAATTCATCGTCAATCCGTTAAATTTAAATCTGATTAAGGGGTTTGAGCAACTTATGTTCCAGAATTTAAAAACCTATATTACGGATTACTAATTGCTAATTAATATCGTCATTGCCATATGATTTTAGCTCAGAATTTTAATAGCTCTTCCCATCCACATAAGCATAAAATGACGTGAATGCAACTAACATAAATAAACTTTTAAATAAAATTTACCATTGAAAAATTTTGTGTGGGAAAATTATTATTTTTAAATCACTATTTGTTTTAATGAATTTAAGTCATTAACAAATTTAAACCGGTATGAAATAATTATGAGGCTTCTCTATTGGTCTCTCACTCTCTCTGTATATATATATATATATATATATATATATATATATATATATATATATATATATATAATATAAACTTTCATTTTCAATATTTTTTATGGAAAAACGTTTTGTAGCACGGCCAATTTTGAGATGGGGGGCAAAAATCGTTTTTCTAAATATCAAGTTGTAACTTTGGTTGGTGATAAATCGACAAATGTGACAACATTCTGCATTATTTTCTAACAACCTTATTTTAATTAGTTGAAATTATCTCTTAATCAACAATCTTTATGGATTGAACAATGTCTTAAATTGCTTGGTTTATTTTTAAAAACGTTTTTTGAGTTGCAGAATATAATAGATAATTCAAACGCTCTACAGTCCTGGATAAATCTATATTAGCGGGCGATAGGTATTTCAAAAGCTATATACTGTGAAAACCAATTCCAAAATAAAAAGAATAAATTGCCATTTTCTTGCGTAGTGTATTTGAGGCTTCAACAATTTGTCTCCTTTACATTTCTAGGTTTCAAGAAACCTCAAATGAAAACAATATCATATCATATGATAAAAATAGTATTTATGTATTTAAAATGGAATTAGCTTCTCCATCTTGACAAAACATCTGATGAAAATTCATTATCTGACCGTCCTGACAAAATACTCAGGACGCTAAGAAGAACGCAAAATGGCGCCCATTGTGGTAAAACCTAAACATTCGCCTCCCAAGGAAAGGTTTGACTCGAATCGATATAGAAAAAATTCCACACTAATGCTGTGCCCACCAGAAAAGCGGGAATCGTATAACTTGCAGACAAATTCTCACCCTCATGTCTGAGATGGCTTCTGTGGATTAAATGGCATGTATAAAATATTCCGAAAAATATTATTCACTTTTTACAATATCCGATTGGGTCATGCTTTTAAAAAAATGTAGAAAATGGCAATAATATTCCAAGAACAAGTAATAGATTTTGCTCAGAAAAAAAGTATTCTTTTTTATGAATAATATTTTTAAAAAATAGTGCTTCAACAACTTTTTTCACAAATTTTACAATTCATTTCTTATTTTCTTTACCACTTATCTTCTGATTAATAAGAACCAAGACAAATATTTCTTAAATGTTAGAAAATTTAATCCTTTTTAAAAAACCTCCAAATCGTATTTTATAACTTTATAAATAAATTTCTTTTTCAGAAGCAGTAATCGTAATAGGGCCCGTCGAAACAGTCAAATCTAGTGGAAATGCATCGAAATGTTAAAACTATGCAGGTCACAATCTACCTCTGTAGCAGTTAACCCCTATCTCTCCAATTTACATTAAGATTTAAATACAGAATCAAAAAAGTCAAATTTTTTATCAAATCTAATTAAAAGCAAATCTTATTTTTAACTACTTCCGCATTTGCTGTGTTACAGTTGGAAGTGGCACACACGGGCAACTTCGATCCGCTGGAGCGCACAGGGAAACTTGAATGGCATGTCTGCCGCTTTATCAACTTTGACATGATTCATGCCACCAGTGGCATGATTCCCGCTTGTGTGTTTGTTGTGGTTGAGTCCTGAGGACCATCACCGGCCACGGTACAACCCTTCCCTAAGGTATCAATATGGTTGGGAGAAGCTGAATTTCCATCATTTTGTGTATCCACTAGAATGACGAAAACCAATCACCATACCGAAAGCTTTTCATCTTTAATTATGAAGTGAAGTCCGACTTGGAAATATAATATGGATTTATAAAGATCTAGACAGAAAATTAGTGTTACACAAAGCATCATGACTAGAATTATGTATGCCATATTACTGACTCTCCTCCCCGCCCGAAGGCACTCAGAAAAAAATGTTTCATGGTCGAAATGCCGATATGGCGACACTGGCGGGAACTGCGGTTCAATCCTATGGGTCATCACCGGCCAAGGTACAACCCTTCTCATAGAAAGTACATCACGCCATTGATGGGAGAAGCTAGATGTCCCACCTTCTTTGTATCCACCGGATTGGCAAGATACAGCCACCATGCCGGAAGCCTTTCATCCCCAATGACTAGGTGGACCCCACGGGGTTCCCAGAATTGTGTAAGGTTCTTAGAGTAGTAAGAATATAAATGCAATAAAATTTAAAAACTGAAATATTTTTTTAAAGAAACAATTAAAGAAAAATTCCACAAAATACTTTATTCATATTTTATGAGCTATTTACCTTAAGAACAATTGTTCTCTATCGGCAATTAGTTTAAAATAATTTAGTTCATTCGAGATGAGCGATAGCAAGATCAATAAAAAATTTGATTGTTTAATGCATGGTTCCATAGAGCAAAAAATCTTGTAAATAATTAGAAAAGTTATTCTTTCTGTAGAAGAATTATTTTATGCATGTATACTAATTTATTGTATTTAACACAGAGCAAAATTTCATCAATCTATTTTAATATAATCATATTCGTCTACGCATGGAGAGACAGAATATTATTTTAAAACTTTCTAGGGCTAAAATTTAAATCAAACAAATAAAGTTCATTGATCCGAGGGGATTTATTTTTGTTCTTCTTACATTTAGAATCTAAAAACTTATATTGTTCGCCCATGGATTCTGAAACACTCCGCAATTTTGCGCATGCGTTAGAATGGGTTTAATTCGGCAAAAAAGGAGGGGGGGGATGTTTACATTTAAGAATAAATTCTGAAAATTCCTTCCATGTGTCACCCTTTAGTGAGATAGAAAAGTAGTCCTCTCAGTTTACTGAAACGAATAATACCGCAAATTTGTTTCTGATTTGTTCCTTCCTTCTTAACGTCTAATTTTTATGACATCTTTGCACATTAAATTTATATAATAGGAACATTTTTAAAGACGGTCATTGATCACATATTAAAATTAGATTTTTTTAAATAATTAAACTTTGTAATATAAATTATTATAAAAATTACTGTATTTTGTAATTAAATCATCTTCTCAAAATAATAATCAAGTATGTTATATGTATGGAAAAATTTATTTAAATAAAACTGATTACGTATTAAGTTACGATAATATTAAATAGCATAAAGCCATCCTGCACACACATAAGGAAATTTTATAGCCATAGTAAGGTCTGCAGTGAAAAATTCTCTACGAAATATCATACAAAGTGAAAAATGGCCATTAGAATAAAAATGGGTGGAAAAGTCGAGGATAGTTAATAGAAATTTTTCAAATTTCGTATTAATCTGATAATTTAATCCTGAATATTTCTTGAATGTTTTAGAACACTTTTTAAGTTTTCTTCCCAATTCTTTTCTTAAAATTTCTTTTTCTCATATATTTAAATATAACATATATTAATATATAACAGTTCTATTTATATATTACTTCATGAGAAAAATATCTATAAAAAACCATCATTTTAGAGAACTTTAAGGAAATATTTCCTCTGCCATTCCAACCAACCACTGGAAATACCGATTTTTTTTCTTTGCTTGGCATCCATTATCATGCTCTTCCCCAAACACGAGAAAAAGGAAGAACAGGGCCCTTGAGTTGCTAAAACTTTCAGTAATCCTATCAAAATCCTCTTTATGGCATGTTTTCCATCGACCAGCTCTTGTTAAAAAGTCTCCAATATTTTTTGACGTTTCCTCCGGGAAATGTAATAGGAACTGAATGTTATACAAGATGCACATGTATTTTTTTTTTTTTTTTGTAAATATAATCATTCCCATATCGAACATCCCTTTCTAAAGAAGTGAATGGTATTTGGAGGTTAAAGAATGACATTGCAAATAAGTTTTTTAAAAACATATGTAGGGAATATTTAAGTAAATCTAAGATGAATTGAATCCATTTTATTTAATTTCGTTCAAACAAAGGTTGCCAACATGCTGAAATACTTTTTAAGTTCTATTTTTAGAACATGGCCTTTTACATTAAGATATTCCCCTCTACTTTAAAAAAAAATTTAATACTATTTTTCAGTTTCCATGAAATCATTTTGATTTATTGTCTAAAAATTGTTTAGAATCTCATGAAGGAATTGAATGTGCATTACACATATTTTTTAATGCTCATTTTTGTGTTAAAAATTTGATATTATTTTCCTTGTAATTGTTTGGAAACTGTATACGAACGTTCACCATTTCTGTATTATTGGACAAATGTGTTCTTCTCTTGTGACAAATTTGCCAAAAATATCTCATTAAGTTTTCAGGATTTCTCCTGTTATAAATTATCCATCATAGTTTATCTACTAAACAATAATTAGTTCTCAATGCTATACAAAAGGCATTTACACTTTTTTTCGTAAATATAATCATTCCTTTTTGAGCATCCGTTTGTAAAAAAGTGAAGGGTGTTTCGATGTTAAAAAACGTCATGGAAAACCAGTTTTAAAAATAGATATAGGAAATATTTTGGTAAATCTAAAATAAATAGGATGCATTTTATTTAATTTTGTTCAAACAAAGAAATTCTGAAATATCGTTTAAATTCCACTTTTGTATATACATGACGATTTGTATTAACAAAATTTATATCCACTCAGTTTTTTTCTTGATACATGATCTACATTTCAACAGTACATTTTCTTCAAAATTATTTTGGTAGTAAAATCATAAAGTTTACTTTCATTTTTATATTTAAAAAATTAGTTTGTCTCTTATAATAAATTATCCATTGATAAATGTTTGAAAGAGATTAAAGAAAGGTTGATGCCAATGAAATAATATGCAAAGAAATTGTTCTTATGTATTAAAGTATGTATATGAAGCAGACCATTTTTATTATCGTTTGTGTTGATACGAAAATTTCTTAATATGAATACAATTTTTTTTAATATTTCACGATGTGCAGTTTTAAAGATACAACTAGATACGCCTCTGAAACACTTTTCTTTCTAGACCAATGTTGAGTTTCCATCATCAGCTATCAAATCTTACTAAAATTGAGAAAATTATTAGTATTAGATGAAATTACTGATATCCTTTCTATAAATCTAATCCTAATAATACATTGCTAAAAATTGGTGTTACGTGCGATTTATTGTTTGAAACACTTGTATTATTATTAGCTCTCTATTTGATCCAATGTAGTCCCAGTTAAATCTTCAACCGAAAGAGTTTCACTTCAATGAGAGTTTTCATTTTTTTATTTCCTGAGTCCGATACACCTTCTTCATTCTCCATCAGCTACTTTCATAGAATATCGGAAACTCTTTCAGGCGAGAATCGTATGAAACAGGAGAAAACCGATAGAAATAAAGACAACAACATTCTTCCTTTTCTTCAAAGAAATCTAAGGTATGTTCTATAGAAGTGAAAAAAGAAACAGTTGCTATTACTGGAAAAAAAATTTTGAGACGGTGGAAGTCATTGACTTATATTTAGAAGAACAAAAATAAGATAGTAAGCAAATATCCTGCTTTGTAGAAATTTATAGAAAAACAAAGCGGAACTATAAATGCCTACACGACAGTTATGGAAAGTTTCTCTTTTTCTGGGACCCTTTTTATTCCTACATAAACAAAACTCGAGTTCCAAATAGAAAACAATCTTGTTTCATTATTAGGACTGTTGTTGAACCTTCAATAAAACTACCATTTGACAAGACTCTGGTAGAAAACATTAATTTCCACTGATCCATTTTTCATATAAATCCAAGTGCAAGAGAATCCTCTTGCACTTTGGATATATATGAAACGCTTTTAGTCTTTTATTTTATATGTAAGTATAAAAAATAACTTTCTGTCCGTGATTTTTTCTTCACATCGGCATCTTGCACTGATAGAACAAAAAAGATATAGATTGTTTTTAAATAGTATTCACTCTCATAGTGGCTAACTAGTTCATGCCGAAACCTTTATATATTGATGAATATAAATATTATAATTTGATAAAATTACACATTGCTTTTTGCATATATTTCCATTTGGAACTGCTGGAAGAAGTTTTGAGAAGTTTCTTCCATCATCATGTTTCCGCTACTTTTTATTCTTTTCATTACTCTCATGACAACTTAGATAGATCTCTTGGATTATATTAAAAATAAAATGATCATTTATATTTTACAATTGCAATCGTAAGTTCATTGTGACACATTTAGACATACAATAGATCTCTGGATGGCATAGTAGTCAGACAATTAGGCATCATTTTAATACGATTGAGAATTGCCCAAGTTTGATTCTCACTCAATCAATTGTTTCTGGAGTAACCTGCATCAGTTTGTGGTGATTGTATTGACTGGAATTGTGCCAATGTAGACTTTGAATTCTGCCAAGAATCGAGCCTATGACCTTAGGATCCGTAGCCGCGTAACATATCACCTAGACAAAAAGTCGAGTGACTCTTATTGGTGTATGAAGATACCATTACAAGTTTCTTAAATTGATTACTGTTCAATGTATATTTTACAAATTCTCGTAAAAGATCAGACGATTTTATTCACAGCATAGTATCATTTTTGTAGTTTTTCCGTCCTAATTTAAGCGATATTTCATAAGTTACTCATGCTAACAGGTACTTTTCCATTATATGAGCACAAGTTGTCGCCAGTGTGTGCCAAACGCGAGTCGAGTAGCCAAGCAAAGGTAATGACAAAACAAACGTCACCAATGTGAACAAAACGCAAACAAAGTCAACAAGTGAATAACGTGATTTTGGCGAATTTGAAGACTAAATTTGATGTAATTTTGAATTTTTTTGAGGGGGGGGGATATTTTTCTTTTTTTCCAACTAATGATTTTTTGGCGAGTTTTCGTAGCCCCTTATAATGGACAAGTATTAACATAAGACTATTAACATTTTTAATTTTATAAAAAATATATGCTTTTATAATTACATTTAAAACATAAGTCAAGTTTTTTAGTATTGTATTGTAACTTGCATTAATATTAATTCAGTTTTTGTATGGAAGTGGACATTTAATTTTCATTAGTATTCCATCTTTAAATTTTATTATAAATTCTTATAAATTTTTTAATGCTACGAGTATAGTAAAGGATGTGATTGATCTAAAGGATGGCCTTTATGTCAAAAAATGCAAGCAAAATCAAATTAGCCTCTAGTTATAAAAAATGCTATAGATGATGTCAAGTGACACATATCATGATCTTTGAAAATTCTAATTACATATGAATGAAGTAATTGGAATTTTTTTTAACGATTACCATTTCATTTAAAATATTGATAAAAAATATTAACAAAACTTGCCAAATGAAGTTGAAATTATATGATTAAATGTCTCATAAATATCTTGTTACTGTTTATTATCACGTTAGAATATGATATAATTTTCTTTAGGGGATTTTGAATAATTGAAGCTCGAAATCGCGTATGCAATGAATAAAGCAATATTCGTCAACACCTTTTAATTGCTTATGTATTATTTACTAGTATTGCATTATTATTATGTATGCTTCTTTTAAAGCAGATACCTTTTTTAAAGGTAGACCTGCTTTTATCAGTACTGTTTTATAATTTCGTATACTTCTTTGACAGTAGATACGTTTTTAAGTGGTTGACATAGAACTATGATATCTTAGTTGTTATTTTCATGGAATATAATTTTTTTCAAAGTAAATTAACTAACTATTTTCATGTATTTAAAATCATACTTCACCCGCTTTTAATAACAGTTTTGATAAATGCATTTTCTCTTTCGCAGAGTGAGGAAATGTCCATTCATACTTTAGAGGGAAACAGTGAAGGATTTGACTCCTGTTCTAATATTAATCCCCTATGAAACTGTTTTAGGATCTCAGAAATTAGAAAATTGCTCTTGTTTATACAAATATTGTTTCCATAAAAACTCTATACAAATATATATGTTGAAGAATTTATTATTAAATAGTTTATCATTTGGAAATAGCATATATATATATATATATATATATATATATATATATAGGAAGAGAGAGACCGACAGAGAAGTATCTTGTTTCATACCAGTTTAAACTGGTTAGTGAATAAAATTGATTAAGACAAATGATAACTTTAAAAAATAATGCTTTCTCATGATAATTTGAAACTTGCGATCATAGATTTCGTTTTTACTTTTGTTTTTCTATCATCTGTTCAAGCGATTTTTCAGAATTTTGAAAGATTATTTACACTCCATTTCCGTGATGGTATTTCAAGTAAGATCTTCAATACATAACAGTTTCCCTTCTGTGAATCCTCCTCTTGTTTTCAAATCCGATTCAGTTTATCCGCTTACGACCAAGCATTTTATCGGAGATCGGAAACTGTCGCAATGGAATCGTGTGGAATGCGTGAAAAGCCGGTGGGAATATACAACAATCTCCTGGAAAGTTCTCGCTTCTCTTAGAAATCTTGTCATCTTCGTTTTGTCCAAAAGAGCAAGTCGAAAAATCAGAAGAAAAAAAATCAATATCAATACAACAATAAACTAGCGCTTCGTATTTAAAAAAGCTTATGGCCTCAATTTGAAAGAATGGAACAAGGAAAGAGAGAAAAGACAACAATTTTGGAATACAAATCTGAAATATTTTGAAAATATGAAATTTTACAAATTTTCTTTTAGAATTAATAAGAGCTGTGTTGAAATAGGGGTAAGATATCAGCTCGTGAGCTCTAGGATTTCAGGTTCGAGACCCGATTCCACCTAAGAACCAACGTGTAAGGGGGACTGCTGCATGTTAAATCCGTGAGGGGCCCAACTTTCTCTCACTGGTGTGGTGTGTGTTGAGGAAGGGTGCCAGCTCAGGTGTCATCTGACAGTGGTTCAAAATTAGGAGATCCGTCCCAAAATAACTCTAATGTTGCTTTACAAAGGTAAGTTAGTATAACTAAGCAAAAACTGTAGAATTCATAAAACAAATTTTATTAAAAAATGATAAAAAATGCGGAAATTGTTATCATTATTTAAGAAATCTCTAGAAAATAAAGGCCTGACTAAATATGGAATGTTTCAAATGATTTATCCTTATTTTAAGCGGGTAAAAGATTTTTGTGCTAATTTAATTCTTATCTTGCACCATGGAACAAATATTTAATGTATTATATTTACTGGCTTTATCGTTAAAAGTGGGAAATGTGAAATTCGAAGACTTTGAAGGACTACATCGCATTTACACTATTCAACAGTTATACGAAAACTCATTCAGCTAGACGCTTTGGGAAAACTCCAATTGGCTAAATAATATGAAGAAGTAGATAGAGTTGAATTGGGCTAAGGCCCATTTTGAGACATATGATATTAAAAAGCGGATTATTATGTGAAGTAGGCGACACAGAAAGAAAATGTGATATAATTGTCCCCAAATCAATTGGTATCTTAAGAGGGGATTTAAGAGAAGAAATAAAACTACAATGGTATATGTCCAGAAAGGAAGAGTAACTTACGACTTCATTCCTAATCCAAAATTAAAAGCAAAAAGACACCACCCACTGATAATCCAAATTATTTCTGGACATGGGAGATTTCCTGCATATTTCCAAAGATTTGGAAGAACGCTGGAAAATAAATGTATTTGTGGAGAAACGGGTACTGTTTACCACTATTTAAAAAAATGTTTTGAAATCTCAAAGAAATATCCCGAAGGTTGAACATAATGTCTTAAATACAGTACTGATGGTACTAGGTAATCTCAAAACTCTGAAGAACATGATGTCAGAGATTGTCAGTTTTTTACCAACTGTTTGAAAGTGAGGAGGTGAGGAAGAAGGAAAGTAATTAACTACCTGAAAAGATAATGATAGTTTAACGGATCTGTCAACGTGAGGATGAACAATACTTAAGACAACAGTTGACCACAACAAATCCTGTCGATACTGCTACGTTTAGTGGTTGCGGGTTGGTCGGCTGTACTCAAGAAGGCTAAATAATAAAGACTGACATTTTATTCTATAACTTCTATATTTCTTCGTTGTCGAAGAATCCAAAACACATTACTTGTTGCAAGAATTACCACACAATCAAAAAATCCCTACTAAGCAAAAGCTATAGCACAACTCTCAGAGCACTCTTCAACATTCCAATGAGAAAAATCTCTTGGCTTTACTTCAACTTCTTTGACTCAAGTGTTATTTCAGATTCATAACAAAACTTAAAAGTGAAACAAACACTCGTAAAAGTTTCAAAAATTCAAGAAGTCAGGTTTCTTTATGAAAAAGAATCACGCATAAAATAAGGAAAACATAACTGCATTATGCATTAAAGGAAGCAACATTTATGACTGCTTCATAAAATGTAGAAGCAAAGAATCGATATTATATTAAAGTGACTTTTATTTTAATGTATAGATGTATGGGTATGTAGGCACTTTGCAGGAGATACTCCTAGGATTGGATTGTTTAAATATTGAACCAATACATTTTAAAAAATCAGAATGTGTAGCTTAAAACAATGATTTTAAAATTTCTAGTTGAATTTTAATTAAAATTATACAAAATTTTGCTCTCTTCTCGTTTGTTTTCTAGACAATATTCTGGCATAAAACTGGTTTTTGAAGATTGAAGTTCAACATTGCTTGAAATTTAGAAGAGTAACAAATTGTGCTTTAGAATTTTAAATATCTTTTGATTTTTAATAACTGAAAAGCACTATCCTGCTTATTACACTGAAGGTTTTTTTTTGCCATTCTTATTTCAATGAGGTTCTTGCTGTTCATTTATCTCAAATAATTTATTGACGTAGCTTTTTCAAACATGATATTTCTGCAAATCGCATTCTATTTTAAACATATTGCTTGGAATAGGGAACTATCAATACAAAAAAAATCAACATGAACTTTACCTGCAAATAATTATTGAACATATATATTAAAACAATATTTATTTAGAAAGCTTTAATCCTGCTAAAACTAAAATACTAATGAACTTTAAAAATTAAAATAAATATTAAGTTTAAATCCAAAAAAAAGAAAAAGAGAGAAATGATGAATCCGCCTCGAAGACTTTCGAAATCGTCACCTTCAGGCAGAGATTCAAATCGGGGATTTTTTCAGGTGAGGTGTCTGACTTTCAACCTGCAAATTGTCCCCTCGTGAGCCGAAAGTAACAGGAAATTGAGGTTTTATAGATAAAATTAGTATCACAAACTTGAAATATACAAAAATTATACAATAACGAACCAAATCCTTTTCAATCCAAAAATATCACTGCACACCAAACAATACAAGACCATAAAACCAAATTTATCAAAACACGAAAGTAGAACACTAGCCAGTTTACAATGCATCTCTAAAAGACAAATGTGAAGCACAATTTTGTATTTTTATGTCACTAGCTTTCAATTTGTTGGACGAAAGTCAGACCCTTCACAGAAAAAATGCCTGATTTGAATCCTTGTCTGAGAATGACCCTCAAGGTTGTTGAGAATGTCTTCAGACCGGATTCATAATACCCTTCTTTTTTTTCTTTAAACTTAATATTTATTTCTACTGTTTATTTTAAATTTATATTTTGAAGTAGCACATTTTGTGAGTTTCATTAAAAAATTCGACAAAAATTAAATTTTCTTATCAATGAAGCAGTCTTTATTTTTTCGAAGTATTTTAAATATTTTTTGCGTATAATGTCTTAACTAAGAGAAATATTTAGACGCATTTTATCAAATGATTTTTCTTTTTAGAAAAACCACACCCTTGTGAAACAAATGTTTTACGTGCAAATTGGTGTGTCTAAGTTTAGCAAATATTTTAAATCAATCTACAGATTGAAGCCAAATTCTTCAAACACGATACACTGACAAACTTTGAGACTTGTATTTTTTATCATTGTATATTTCTGATCATATTAGAATTTAAATGGTTCTTCTTTTTCTGGTATTGATTTATATTTAATTGATTTGTGCGGTGTTTACAGAGTAACAAACGTTTATAATTTAATAATTCCATCTCTATTATTGATAAAAATATTTTTAACTTTTCAATATGCTAAAGAAAACTTGTTGATATTTTTTTCGTTACATATTATTTTTTAGTGTTCATTGCACTTCACAATTCATTATTATAAATATATTATGAGATGGCGTCCTGACCTATGAATTATAGGAAGGGTAGAGGGTCTTCCCAGTGATGCGGGTGTCTCGGGTTCGAGTCCCTGTTCGGGCATGGCTTTTCTTCATCTGTGTTCTATCTGTGAGGTATGTGGATGTGCCTTCCTCCTACCTGAAAAGATTTGTGCAAACAAGTGTGTCTTGTATCATCTTCATTTGAGATAGAAGTCAGACTTCTGCCTTCAGGTGCTCAAGAGTCTTTATCCTCAGAAGCTACTACACATTTTTCCGCGGAAGCATGGGCACATCATCATCATTATGACATTATGAAAAAAAATGAAAAAATTTATCTACTACTTTGCTTCGCAAGTAGAATCAAAACTCAATACTTTTGTGGAATGTAGATTATGATCTATGCAGGAATCAACAGGACATGTTTTCAGGTTATTATGTGGTTATTAAATTTCTTTAATAACCACATTCATGCACTGAACAAACACAAAGGCAAGACATTCACGAGCGCAACTTAGCAGTATAGTATCACCTCTCATTCTAATTGAATGAATTATGGGAAGGCATATGGGATAGCCTTATCATACATCGCCATCTAGTATTCAAAAGAGAAGAGAAGAGTTATATAACTGCTACAATACAAATTAATAATTTTTTTAAATATTAACTTGTACTTGAATAGTAACTTGCATTGCTTTGCAAATATCAGAATTATTTTTAGACTATTAGCGTACTGAGTTAAAAATGGACTATAAAATTCAAGTACAAGTTACTATTCGCTTAAGACAAACTCTGAAAAAATATATGTAAAATAAAAATACTTTAATTTAAACCACTGAAATTTAATTCAAACAAAAAAAGAAAGAAGCATTGTCAAAGCTATGACATGAATTATGACATTTTTTTTATTGTGAATCAAATATTGGAAGTTACTCAGATATCAATGAAATATACATTCTACAACCTCTTTTTTCACCATTTAGTTCAAAAGGTTTTTTTTTTCTTTTTTGAATTAGTATACTTTTTGTTTATTTTAGTGTAAAATAAAAACCAATGGACTGAAATGACTATCTTTTTTCCTTCTTTTTGTTATCTACCTTTTTTTTCATTTCCTCTTTTTTCAGCGATTTATTTTTTTTTTCTACCTTAAGTGTCATAATTCTTTCGTAATCTTTTTTTCCTTGGTATTAACAAAAAAATTAATTAATTTTTATTGAGAGTCAATGAGCAGAATAATTTAAGTATATTGAAAAAATTTGAGATTTTTTAAAGAGGGGCCTTAAAAATGATCTTCATTTAACTAATTTGCTTTAGCTATTTTTTAATAGAGACACTGCTGATGGTTGAATTGTTTTGTCTCAAGTCATTTTGCTTGCTTTGTTGATAAAAAATATGTCCATCAATTTATCTTTTATCAACTATATTATCAATTTATGCAATTAATTTCAATATAAATCGTCGTGAAATAATTCCTAAGTTATTAAAATTGATTCAGTTGGAACCCAATTCAATCAATTCAATTGTGCTTGCTCTAAATATTTATGACGTCTGTAGTGGAGTTGAAAGTGTATAATAATCATTGATTTTAATCAAATATCTAATCACAGGATTCAATGCTATCCGTTGTTCTTTCTTCATGGTTTTCTAAACCGTTTCAAAACTACTTTAATCATCTTAGTTATCATTCACCCTATAAT
>JAPMOQ010048161.1:2194743-2402154 GCA_026543055.1 Argiope trifasciata
AAATTAGCTTTCTAACGGTATCAGTGTTTTTAATTTATAACATACGTGTCTATTTTTAACGAATTTTGAAAGAAATATTTTAACCATGTTTTTATCACGTGACTGGATAAAATAAAATAATGCCGGAAGTTCAAATAAAAAATATTATCATCGTAAATCAAGTCTAAAGAAATAATACTTTTAGCACGTGACTGGATAAAATAAAAGAAATATAAAATGTGATATTTTCTTTAAAAAATAAATGCGAAGAAAAGGTTTCTACAATCGTTTGCAATATCTATATCATCAACTCAATAAATCTTCTTTATTTACGGTAAACCTGATTGAATTTAGACAGGATATGCATTGAATTCCCGACTTAATGGCATATTTATGAAATCGTTTGCAATATCTGTATCATTAATTTAATACTTTTTTCCCTTTCTCGCTTTCTTTAAAAAACATATTTAATATTTTGGCAACATCATCGAAATTTTTTAATATTTTGGAAGCATAACCGATGGTTTAAACTGACTGATTTATAAAATTAAAGAATATTATTAGGAAAAGGTGTACTTTTAGAACTTTCCGTCTATCATCTTAAAGAAAATATTTATTTCAGGCCAATACATGCCCGGAATTACTTCAAGGCTAATGAATATGTGATTTAATTGAAATTTTTTGAACGAATTACTCATGGCGAACCAGCTGGTCGCCAAATGCGGCTAGTATAAAATAAAACAATGCCGGAAGTTCAAATGAAAAAACAACAACTATCATCGTAAATCAAATCTAAAGAAATACAACTTTCAGCACGTGACTGGATAAAATAACATAAATATAAAATGTGATATCTTCTATAAAAATAAATGCAAGGCAAAGGATTCAAGAAATCGTTTGCAATATTTATATCATTAATTCCATAAATTATCTTTATTTACAGTAAACCTGATAGAATTTAGACAGGATATGCATTGGAATCCCGACTTAATGGCATATTTCTATAATCGTTTGCAATATCTGTATCATTAATTCAATAATTTTTTCCCTTTTTCACTTTCTTTAAAAAACATATTTAACATTTTGGCAATATCACCGAAAAAAAACATTTTTAATATTTTGGAAGCATAATTGATAAATTAGTAGAGCATTAAACTCAAAAAGTTTTTCCGAATAAAGTTACCGACTCTTTAACTACTAATAACTGAATCTTTTAATTTAAACTATTTCTTAAATTTTGGCTAAAAATATATGATTTAATTGAAAATTTTAGAACGCATTACTCATGTCGAACCAGCTGGTCGCCAAAGGCGGCTGGTATATATATATATATATAGAGAGAGAGAGAGAGAGAGAGACATCAAATTAATTTCTAAAGTTTTATCTAAATTTATCTCATAGTAATATCCTTCTAAAAATATTTCCTTATTTTCTAATCTAATTCGACATAATCTCCTTCATTCAAGAAATGCTTCGTAAAAATTCTGAGTCAGTGATTCCCACCCTGCGAATGATTAATAAAAGTTGCTGACCTAAACAAAATGTTTTTTAAAACGATCCCAGCATTTCCCCTACTTTGAGATAGACATATGCTGAAATCACAGTGAGAATTTTAATAATATATTAGCACAGTAAGTAATTATTTTCCCTATCAAAATATGGTATATAAGACGAGGGGAAATTAATTTCTACCTTTTTTGCCACTTCTACTTGTCGCGCTGCTTGTATATATGTCTGTCACCGGATGGAGGATAAAATGAACTTAAAAAATGAGAAGTCTTCTGCAATGTTTTCTAAACTGCCATATGCTTAAAGTTGGCAAGTTAACGTCCTGTTTCAATAATTCAAATTTGGGAGAAAACGTCCCTGTTGGACAAATATTGTCCAGCAGGGTCGCTTTTTCTTGTTTATTTAAAGGATGAATTACTTCTATTTTCTATTCAAAATCAAAGCGAATTAAATTTGCTTGTCAAGAGGCCTAAATTCATACTTTCCTTAATAAATAATTGTTAATTAAATGCCTTTAAACTTACTAAAATTTGAAAAACATGAAAGACACAATGATAACATGATCGAAGTTATTTCCTTCCCATTCATGAGTAAACAGATCGTATAATTAGTAACTGCTATAAGTTTAACCCTTAGCGATACGAACAGTAATTCGATGCATAAATATTTGCCGAATAAGAGGAATTGTTTATTGCTATGAAGAATTTTATATATAAGAATTTTTTAAAGTTGAATAATTAATTTACATATTTTTACAAATCTTAAATATTTTTACCAGTCAAAATTTAAGAAAATAATTGATCAAAGTGACAAAATGAGATACTGCCTTGAGTGGTGCCTGAAAGGAGACAACGAAGGACTAAGGGTTAAAACTATATTTTGCATATAAAAAAATAAATGTGCTCAAATGTATTCATATTTGAAAATTTAAAAATAAATCAAACGGTCTCATACTTTAATTTCCTCGTAAGTACTTTAGTTCATTTAAAGAATAATTAGAGATAATTATTCGATAATTATCTTGAATTTTCAATTAGATAGAAATAAAAGAGAATTTATAAAATTAACTGGTTCAAAAATACACATTTTTCAATACTTTAAATGATAAATATTTTAAACTACGAAAAGTCTTCCTAGCTATAAAATGCTCGGAGAAAAGGTGAGTCCGGTGTCTAAAGGTTAATTAGCAGCCTGCATGTACCAGCTGTGAAAAGCAAACTGAGGGGGAAAAAACTACGAAGTAAACAAGTGTGATTTTGGCAGGAAGTAAAAAGCTGATGTTATCGTTTGCAGTATTAAATTGAGAAAAAAACTCTCTTATAAGACTATTAATGAATAATTTTCGTCTTTGTTTTCATTCATTTTTAATTTATAGCATCTCATTATAAAATTTAAAAATTCTTGTAATAATTATTTCTGATTTTTCACTGTCAAGTTACTTCGCTGATATCAAAACTTGATTTCATTAGCGTATAATTAAATTATTGTAATATTTAAAATATATATATAATATTTATAAATTTATAAATTTTGCGGAATTTCATACCTTTGGCTTATCACGAAATAATTGCTGAAAATATCACTACTTTCACTGTTCCCAAACATGAAACAAATTAAGTTAAATAGAAGTTATGTATTGAAATTATCTAGATTTCTGACTGCTGATGGTATTCGTAAAGTAAGTTCACATTATTTGGAACTTAGACGTAACATCACCGATAATTCTGGTAGTTATTGGATAGTTTAATTAATTTCAATCATTTTATATGAATTTAAATTTTTCAATGAATAAGGATTAATGTATTAAATTATATTATTCACTGTACACTAAATTATTATTCTAGTGTTATAATGCTTGAATAATTTTAGAATGAATTATTATTGTAATGTTACGATGCATTAATAATTATGCAACAAATTATATTGTTATAATACGATGCATTAATAAGTATGCAACAAATTATATTGTTATAATACGATGCATTTATAATTATGGGATAAATAATTCTAGAAATATTACAATGCATTAATAGTTATGCACTAAATTATTATAATGTTACAATATATTAATAATTATGCATTAAATTATAATTATTATCGCATACATTATACATTACGTATTAAAACACATTTCTGTAAAATATTTCTCGTCAATTTTTGAACAAAAAACTCCCTCACATCTTTATGAAATGTTTGATAATTATATGAATTCGATTTAGCTCGCCCTCTTATCAATGGCCAACCATATATATATATATATATATATATAATATAAAGGCCTCTCATAGAAAAAATCACTTATTTTGAATTCTTGCCTGAGGGTGACCCTTGAGAAAGTCTTCAGGCCGGATTCTATTCGTTGTAGTTTTGATACGGTTGCGTTCTTTTTTGCTTGATTTATTTTTTTAATTAATTTAGATTCATCTGTATTTTAGTTGTAACTGCATTTGAGATCACTAAATACTATGATTGATTATTTTTTTTTAATTTTAATTTTCATACTTGTTTGAATTTGAAATAATGTTTTGTTTCGTTTACATAATTATATTAATTTAGATTTGTTTCCTTAATAGATTCTATTTCATTTACTTTTCATTTTTGTGAGTTTTTAGTGTTTAATTCTGAATTAAATTTTGATTTCGATTTCAACCTAATTAGTTTCGATTTAATTTTTGTTTACTCTGGAAATAAGTTTTAATTATTTTAATGTTTTTATGGTTGTATATATATATATAGATATATATAATATGACTCGATACAGAGAGAAGTGTCCTACACTTCGAAAATTCAAAAGAAAACACCTCGCTAGGATGTCTCCACAGCGTCTACAAAATTCATTCTTTTCTTGGTGCTACTTTCAGCACTTTATGGATAGGCTTTGGATTTCAAACAGAAAGCAATCTTGTTTCGACTCAGTGTTTGCTATCCAATCTTGACTGTTTGTTTATAAAATTCTCCATTTGGTGCCCTCACGCAAATGGATTTTCGCTGTTGAGTTTGTCTCACCTTGCCGAAATAAAAAAAAGTATCTTAGAACTATATATAGGAACAACAAGATATAAATTTTAGAATGGTGGATATTTTTCAAAATCTCGAATTCGAATTTGTTGGCAATTACACTTGTTTCTTTTTATTCTCTTCTCTAATGGTATATGAAGTACAAATTCAGAAAAAAATATTTGTTCATAATTTTTTCCCCTGCAAAGCGTATATATATATATATATATATAATATGTGTGTGTGTGTGTGTTTGGAAGGCGAGCGTACTGGCTTAAGTTTAGCGCGTCTTCTCTCTTTTGTGTTCTATAAGTGACACGTGTGAATCTGTCCCTCTGTAAAAAGGGGTTGTGCAAATGAATATTTGTGTGTTTCATCTTCATTTGAGCAGGAATTCAGACTTCTGCCTAAGGAGGCTCAGGGGTCCTCACCCTTAGAAACGACTGCACCCTTTTCTTTGGAAATAAGTACACGGCATCATCATCAAGGCTTTGATAAACAGATATGTTTTATAGTTTGCTCAAACGATTCAATATGTTATGATTCCAATTAAATTCTAATGAAATTCATATTGAACATTTTGAAAGCCATTTGGTGCATGAGCATTTATCACCCATTAAGTGCCAGCCTAATTTTGATACTTTCATATTCGAAATTGTACCTAAAAGTAAGTTAATCATTCATGCCCATTGACGCTATTTACATATCGCAAATCATCCTAGAAACTTATGCTGATATTCATTTAATTGTTTAAGTATATTCAAAGCATTCCCAAGCAAAATGGGGGGGGCGAAGTAATAAAAAAATCCTTTAGTTATAATGATGTGTAGGAATAGCAAAAGATAAATTTTCTACTTCAGAGAGTTTAATTTCGTATTCAGAGCCTAATTTTTCTATATCAGTTTGTTTAAATTCGATGTAATTTGATTTGTTGTTGTTGTTTAATCGAACTTATCATTGACAAGCCCGCTGACTAACGAGCCATGGCGATTTAATCCGAATTTTGCAACCCTTGTTTTTATAGTAGCGGCATCTAGGGCCAAGAATGAGTTAGTTACTCACGCATCATAACACTTTTTAAGGTTAGACTTCATTCATACATTTAATTCATTTTGCTACAGATCGTAATTGAGACCTGTATCAGAGCACGATCGCCTCTGAACGAATAATCCCGGTGGTATTAATCTCGACATGGAGCACTTTGTGACCACGAGAGATTTGTGCTTGCATCAGTCACCACATACGTGAAGATTCTTCGGTCGGTGGGGTTAGAGCTCACAACCCAAGAGATGCGAGTCCAACGCCCTACCAAAAAGGATATCGGAGATCAATTTGAGTTGTAAGTAATTCAAAGAATGCATTTTACATCTATTTAGCAAAATATTTTAATGTAAAACTCCGATAATGCATAGCGTCAAGATAGACATGGAAACATTTAACATGTTTCGTAAATATTAAATAATATATAATAGCAGCATTAGATCTTCTCAAAATGTCCCATTATGTTCAATATTGTGCTCTCTAATGGCAGAACAGCCCTTTCCACAGATACTCGGAATAAGTATATCGAAATATTTTGAAATTGACTCCAGATATTGGCCTACAAATTTCGCATTGATGTTGGCCATTGAAGAGGAATATCTTCTTTCATGGAGCCTCACAACAAAAAGTAGAAAAGTATAATATTTGGGAAATGAAGAGGCAATCCTTCTGAGAAAAAAAGTACATTTATGAAACATGGTACATCACTAGTACATTTATGAAATCTTGTATTAGAAACTATATTACAAGAATATGAATATTTTCATGCAAGTGCGCCATCCTGCATGTAAATGTCCTGAAAACGTTACTTTTTTGGCATCCATGCTATTGAAATTGTAGAATTATAAAATTCTTCAGCATATTGCCGTACCAATGTCTTACGCCAGAACAACATTGGAATCTCTTTATAAATTTATCCAGACCCCTTCTGGAGCAGTGGGAAGTATACTTCCCACCAAGTTCCTCAATAATTTTATGAAGTTGTATAGATTAGAGTAAGTTCTGAGAGATTTTTCAATATGACAGAAAATTTTATTTCAGGTTTTTTGTCTCACATAAATTGGTGGCTCATGGTTTACTTAAAAAAAATATTCAGACCATTCTCCCAACTCAGATTAAAAGAGTTTTAGACGAAAAGATCGGATACGTGATACGAATGTCTGACTCTTCATTGTAATTATGCGGAAAAATAAACATGTTCATATCAAACTTTTAGTAAATATTTTCTTTTGTTTTCTACTTTCATCGTCTTTTTTATTGCCCATCGGAGCTTGAAAATAGCCCACATTTTTATCATATGGGAATGTAATCCTGTTTTCGTTAGAAGGTTTTGGATATTTGAAGGAAACATATGACTGAAGCTCAAATTCGCATAGGCAATGAATAAAGTGTAAATGGCAACATTCATCAACATCTTTCAAGCGCATATGTTTCCTTGCTTTTACTAGTGTTTAATTGCTATTATGTAAGCTTCTTTGAAAGTAGATGAGTTTTTAAATGGTTAAAGTAGAGCTATGACATCATAGCTGTTATTTTCATGGAATTTAAATTTTTTGGAGGAAATTAAAAAATTTAATTTTTACATGTTCAAAAAAACTTCGCTCTCGTTTGATAACAGTTTTGATTTTATATATATATATATATATATATATATATATAATATTTTCCCCCAGTGGGAAAATAATACTTCATTCATTCTTAATTATTAAAAAACTTAAAGGATTTGACTCCTGTTCTTAGATTAATCCTTTATGAAACTGTTTAAGTGTCTCAGAAATTAGCAGTTTGCGTTTACAAAAAAAAAGTTTTTTCATAAAAATTATATATGAATTTAGATAAGAATTTTTCGGTAAATAGTTTATCATTTGGAAATAGCATATATACAGACAGAGTGATGTAGGGGTATCGTGATTGTTTCAAACCGGTTTAAACTGGTGAATAACTTAAATTGATTAAGACAAATAATAACCTAAAAAATATTCTCACATGATAACTTGAAATATGGGACTTTATTTTTATTATTTTATTATATTTTTCTATTTCTACTGGTTTAGAATGCTAGTTATTTATATTTTTAAGAAAAGTAATGTAGTTAGTTGCTAATGAGTAAAGACATATTGTAAGCAATACATTTTTTTAAAGAATGAATTTTCTAATGTATTTTTTAGATCAAATTTATACTGCTTGGCATGTATATTGAATTCGGATAGGCTATATTCGAAATACGATTCGAATAGCTCATGTCTAAATTTAAATTTAATTTGACTAAGTGAATCATAGAATTGAAAATGTAATTTCAACGATTGGTATTCAGAAAAATAACTTGAGAATACTGTAAATAATAACTCATAGAGGAGTATTTTACAATGTTCGTTTTGTTTCGTCCACTATATTTTCATTAAAATAAATTTGACATTTACTCGATATGAATCAATTTCATAAAGATAAAAATATGGAGGATACAGTAGGTTTATTAAAATGTTTCAATGAAGGTGATTCTGGATATTTTGCAAAGAATTTCAAATTATTCTTCAAAAACTCATTATAAAGTTGATAAAAAATAAGTAAACATTTATAATTTTTAATGCTTTGATTTAATGTTTATAATATATATAATTTAGTAAATTTTCATAATTTTCAAGATCTATTACAGTATTTGAAAAAATATTTAATTAACAACGATAAAGTCCAATTTTTTTCAAATAAGGCATTTTTATTAAGGTGGCAATTGAATCAATATATATAATAAACAAGGGGTATTCAAAGGAAGAAGTACGAAACGACACTGTGGGTATAAAAGAAGACTTTATTCAAAGTATACACAACGACCCCATTGATTAATGAGCGTAAGGAGTCCTTCTTCACAGAATTCCTGTAGCCATGACGAGATCGAGTCTTTCCTAAAGTCCTTGAGTTCGCCATCCGAGTTGAACTGCTTCCCCTTCAAATATTTTTTTCAGGGAACTAAAAGTTTGAAAATCGCAGAGCGACACGTCCGGGCTATAGGGTAGATGGTCGAGCTGCTCGCACTTGGCCTGCTCTGCGTGTGTAACCCTGCAGACGTGTGGACGCACGTTATCATGGTGCAGAACCACATCCTCCGTGAGAAGCCATGGTCTTTGTTCTTGATGGATCTGAGTAATTTACGGATTGTTTCATAGTACACACAACAATCACAGCACACAGAATGGAGTTAATGGTTCGTCTAAACTTGAGTAATTCAGCAAGTAACTTCAAATGGACGGCACTATTTCTAAGAGCCTCTGCAGTCTCCTGTTGATAGGAACTCTTGTGCATGCTCCGATCTACACCGGAGACTGTAATCGCATATCTAGATGTCTCGCTACGTCCGCTCATAGCGGCATAGGCAAAGCAATTCACAGTTACGAAGTTAGGATGTTAATTTAAACAACCCTTGCATCACATTTGATTAAAAATAAAAAAACCTTTGTGGCTTATAAAATAATGATAAAGTAAAAATAATTATAAAATTTTTAAAATACTATTATCAACTTCATAAAATTGATGAAATCAAAATTTGCAAATTCAACAAACTTCATACTTTCAATTGAAGTCTCTAAAATAAATTCCAAAATACATAATACAAATAAGAAGCGTTTTCAAAATGATTTTATAACTTATGATTTTTCTTTTTCTCCTCTGTAAATCAAAAACGCTAAAATTTTTCTAATTCAAATAAAATGCCCCATCTACATGTTCGCCATGAAGTTTTATTTCTTTGAATAAATTTTTCTTTTTTTTTAATCGTTTTTCTTCCGGTATTGCGCATCTAAAAATAGAAACAAACTAATTCCACTTTTACTTCTGTCTCATATTATTATTATGATCATTATTAATATTATTTATATTGTCAGGCATTCTTTTTTGTAATTTCATACCCCCTTCATCCTTCTTCGTTTTTATCTAGTGAAACAGGTTGTTCTTTTTTGAGGTTTTTGTAACCTCAAAACGCATAGAAAACAAATTTTTGAAGCCTCAAAATGCTTAGGCAACAAATTATAGCTCTTAAGGTCATTAGAAAATAATGCAGAATGTTGTCAAATTTGGTGATTTATCGCCAACTAAAGCCACCTGATTTCCAAATTATTCCTTTTCTTGATTCTTGTGAATTATCTTAATTAATTTAAGTCATAACCAGTTTAAACCGGTTTGAAACAAACTCAAGACTATTTAATCACAAAGGTGTTGATATTTAGAAAAACGATGAGTTTATTTTCATCTCAAAATCTGTCGTGCAGTTTGCCAACTAGAAAATTTGAAAATGAAAATTTAAAATAAATTATATTTCAAATAATTATATTATATAGAGAGAAAAAGAGACCGACATTGAAGTCTTGTGATAGTTTCAAACCAGTTTAAACTGGTTAATGACCTAAATTAATTAGTACAAATAATGACTGAAAAATAATGTTCTGACTTGATAACTTGCAAATTGCCCTCGTGGGTTTAATTTTTTTTATTGTTACTATTTTCTTTTGAGTGTCATGATTCTTCCGAATTTTTATATATTCTTTTTTCATGTCTGCTATTTTTATATGAATATGAAAATAGCAGACATGAAAAAATAAACTCATAATAAAATTTTAATTGAATTACCAGAATAAATGCGATGAATTACAGGAGGCTACATTATTATTTTTTTAATTTTTAGAGAAAACTTTGAAGGTTTTTTTTCCCTACTAAGTTTGTCACGCTTTCCTTTTTTTTCAGTTTTAGTATTTGGCATGTCAAAATATTTTTATGTCTGAGAAAATCTACATATCACGCGTCTTCATTAGCAAAGTTTAATGTTGATTCTGCATCATTTATATTTAATTTTATGTTAAAAATCTTTAAAGCATTCCTCGTATCTAGCAAGGCTTTTTTATTTTTGAAAGTTTCAGGGCATCAGTTCAATTTATGATTTAATTATAATGCAGAATGGAACTCAAAGGTAATAAAAATTCTTAAAAACTATTTTTTGAGAGGTTAGCAGAAGAGTTAAAATCTCCATCAACAAAATTAATGGATTCCTCTTCTTTCTCATAAGAGAATTAAACAGTTAACTTTTTCTTAAAATCATTTTTAAATGACATTAATCAGACACATGAAGACACAAACATGATTTTCTTTTTAATATGAATATATTATAATTAACTTAACAAAACTATGATATTATTCCTATGTTTTTATAACTATATAGTGTGTTGAAATTAAAAGGTTCAAAGCGACACCATGTATATAATTGGAGACTTTATTCAAAGCATATACCATAAGACTAAGCATAACGATCCCATTGATTTACGAGCCGAGGTATTCCTTGTTACAAAAATTCCTTTGGCCGTGACAAGATTCACAGCGTCCTTGAATTCGCCATCCTAGTTGAAACAATTCCCTTTCAAATGTTTTTGAAGAAACCAAACGCATGAAAATCGCAGCATGACATGTCCGGAATGCAGGGTGGATGTTCAAGTTTCTCGAACTTGAACTTGGCCAGTTCTGCGTGTATGACCCTGGAAACGTGAAGACGTGGTTTATCATGGAGCAGAATCATGCCCTCCTTGAGTGTAGCCCCGGTCTTTTGTTCTTTATGGACCTTCGTAGCCTTCGGTGTATCTCTCAGTATAAATCGGAGTTAATGGTGCTTCTGTGCTCGAGGAATTCCACAAGCAGCTGAACTTGGAATGTGAACTCAAGAAACTCAAAGTCTGGGTTTCATTCCGGCCACAGGTTTTCTGAGAGTAAGGAGTTATTCAGCTCGTTAACGAGATCATCCTTTTAATCAGCTTGTTAAACAATGAGATCGTTGTAATCAATTGAATTTTGAATAAAATCTTCATTTATACCTATAATGTCGTTTCATAATTTCTCATTTGAACATCCCATGTACCTTTCTCGTAAATATTTATTGCATATGAAAAAGCGAAATTTAAGTTTTTCAAATATTTTACTGAAAATTAGGTATTCGTTAACATATTTTACTTTCAATTTGTTGCAACTCTTATTCGAATACTCAAAAATTGTGAGGGAAAAAAGAATTGAAAAGCAAGTAAATAATCTTCATTAACCAAAAGTTATTTAATTGCTCGTTGGAAATCACACAGAAAAGTATTTCAAGCAGTTTGTGCAACAATGGTATCAAGAAAAGCTTCAGTGGTATTTTATCTATCTTTATATCATTTAAAGAATTTATTCATAATTATAGCCTATGCAAAGGGAGAGAAGTTGTATTTATCATATTTGTAAGATAATATCCGTGATCCTTCGAATGTTTCAATACCTTCAACAGACGCTTTAAACGCTCTGCCCAGCATTCAGTTTTGAGACTGAAAACTGAACTAACGACTCGTTTGAAGTCATGTGATCGAAGAAGGTAGAATTTTCATTCGTTGACGCTATTTGGATAGTATGGTGTTGTGTTCACATTATATAGTTATAGAATCGTACCCAGAGAAGCAAATTCCAGGTTATTTTCAAGACACACACACGAGGAAAATCTATGATGCTATAGAATTGGGCTCCTATTTTTGTTTCATTTTGGTGTTAGTTAAATTTCGAAACTGTAACAGGATTATTTTGAGAAATCTTCAAGCTTTTTTTTTTCAAAAACCAAGATTTAAACCCTAGTAGATATCCCCACGTGACCAATTCAATCTATCATTATCACTCCAATGCATCGGCTGGATTTATCTTTAATTGATTTATCATGAACGAGTCTTTAAAACTGTTCAACTTTTTCGTAAAAAAGAGTCTTCAATTTGGGGCTTTTTATTCGAAGTAGAAATGTTTTCACAAGTCTAACACTTGGTAAATAATGACTTATTGGAATATAAAATTCTTATATTCATTTAAAGTTTGTTTATAAGCTGTCTAGACGTACAAAAAGAAAAAAAATACGAACTTACATTTAGAGTAAAAGCATATAATATCTCACAAAAACAAACTGAAGCATACGAATTTTAAGCCCTTTTTTATCCATTACTTATGATTTAAAAATTGAATCTTGAGCAACATGATAATGGCTAGCCATAGCAATAATTTTAAATTCTATATGACCAGAAAAAAGGGGTTTGTTTTTTACTGAAAATATTTTTTTATCTTAACATTAACACAAGATTTGTTACAATTGTGAATATTTCAAGTGCAAATTCAGAATGTAATTTCCCATTTCTTAAATTAGCACTGGCTTTTATATTATTACATTAAATGATGAATAGCAACTGTGTTACCAATTCCATAAGTGGCATTTGAAAGAACATGTATAAAACATCCAGTTCATAGGATAAAATATTCAGTTCAAGGTAATATTTATTTTTTTAATTTATGAAAGGAAAAAAAGGTACTATTTCCCATATGGAAAAGAAATTTGAAGATATGCCTTGCAAAATTATGGCATAAAAATTATTTTAAATTTATTTTTAAAAAAAACTTTCGCTTTTTTTATATAAAGTAATAAACGTGAAAAAATTCTAGAAAGAATTCTTAAACTAAATTTAGTTATTTCACTTTAAATTTATTAAGGTCATGACAGGACGATTTTAGATTAACCAAGTAGTTTTAATATTATTCATAGAGAAAGAAATCTATTCCTTTTACTACTAATGCCATAAGAGTCCCTAAAAATTTAATTAAAATTTACATACACCTAAAACTACCGATTTTTAAACTTTTCTGTAATCATAGCCATTGGTATAATTCGACTGCAATCTGGGGAACATGAAAATAGTCACGAAACATTTAATCTGATTCATTGAATTACATATAGAGAGACTCAATCTAAGCATAACATATAAATCAACAATATATCATTGGAACTCTATCACCTAGTAATAATTTTTTCCTATAATAAATTATTGGTAAAGTACCGTGTGATTGCATAAAAAATTGGAATTTAAGATATTGATACATTTCCCCATTTTAGATTCCCTCAACTTCGAAAATGCAATTTTTGGCAACAGGTATGTCTGCCAGTAACATATTAAGCAATTGTAACGTAATGGTACATAAATGGTAAGTATTACCGAATTTGTAGATTTACATCAAATTTTTAAACGAAAACCATTCAATGGCAATTTATCTTATCTGTTGTGTTTAATGTAAATGAACATGATAATTAAAAAATGAAGATAGCTGGACAGATAAAATTAGGGCACAAATTCAGCACCTGAACTGTAGAAGTTCATCAAATTTGAAATTTTTCACTGTTCCTTGGTCTGCTTGGTATGGTATAGTGTGTTTTATTAGCACAAGGTCCAAATCTGGACATGCTGCGTCATCCACAAGGATTTTTAAATTATTCCATTATAAAATGTGTAAATGAAAGAAGGATTTATTGCAAAAATGTAAAAAGTTGCGAAGATCTATGATTTAAAATGATTTGACGCAAGAATAAAGATAAATCTCAAGTGTTAATTGCTATGAAAAAAACCAATGGCTTTTAAAAAGTCAAAGTTTTGAGTGAGGTTTTTCACCCGCTAGGTCTCGTAAATTTAAAATAGACTTGGAGTTCACAGACATGTAACCGCTGTAAGAAATTGTGGGGATTTTATAGAAATGTGTAATATAAATATATAGCGGGTTTAAATTAGGTAAAATGCTGCAGGATATCCCATCAGAAAATGACAATAATGAATCAGGAATGGGCAATTAGATATTTTAAAAAAAATTCCATGTAATGTGGTTCAGAGATCAAATATAAGCCTAAAATATCTCAGTCAGTTTACTATTTGAAATATAAAATATAATATCTTTATTTCCATAATTCAAAAAAGATATCTGAGTTGGCAAGAAAGTAGTAAAAAGCTTTAAAAGTAGCTAAAATAGTAGCTACTTTTTTAATCTTTTTCTAAAAGATTTTCATGGAAGTAAAACTTCATAAAACACTTGCTATTTTGTCAAATTGTAATCTATTGATTGCGACGGAACTGTGAACATTTATTACTTGCACTTATTTCATTCTGCTGAAGATGGGAAAGCAAAAAAAAAATATTGCCAGCCGTAAAGTCTTGGATAATAAAGTTAAAAAAATTGATTATTATTTACGCTTCTCCTTTATATATCAATCCATTTCAATGAATGTATTCATTTCCGATACGGAAATAAATACTATTATTTCTATCATCCCTAATTAAACAAGGCAGTTATTTTAAATTTCAAATGGCATTTTCAAAATTATTTCTTCTGCGCAGCAACGCGCCAAGTACCAGCTAGATTCTAATAAGCATGATATCTGTTTAGTATCTTATTTTTGTCACTCTAAATATAAGCCAATGACTTTCCAGAGTCTGCAAAAATTTTCCGCTTTTTTTGCAGTATTAGCAACTGCTCTATTTTTTCACTCCTATAAAGCACACCATCGATGCAGTAGTAACAGCTACTTTATTTTTCCTCTCCTATAGAGCACACCTTCGATCTCTGAGAATGAAAGACGTTTTGTTGTTGTCTTTATTTCTGTTTTCTCCTATTTCATGCGATTCTCGCCTGAAAGAGTTTCCGATATTCTATGAAAGTAGCCGATGGCGAGTGTGAAAGGTGTATCGAATTCGGAAAATAAAAATAATAACATCCACTCAGAGAGGTGAAGTTCTTTCAGGTGAAGTTTAATCAGAACTACAGGGAAACAAATAGCGTGTTAATAATGATAATAATGATGGTTTCCCAAAAAAATAAGATAAATAGCACGTAAGCCGAAGTTTTAGAAATGTATTACCAGGATCAAATTTGTAGGAATGATATCGGTAATTCCATCAAGCACTAATATTTTACTAGCTTTCCGATATAAATTGGCAGATGAAGTCAAATGATGAAAATTGAACGTTAATTTAGATAGAAAAGGAATGTTTAAAAGTTTAATCTATAATTATATTTTTAAAAACTTTACCCAGCACGTTTTAAAATACGAAAGAAGATTGTATTCGAAATAATAATTTTTTAAATAAGTGGCTTTCATAAGAAAACAATTCTGCTTCATATATGCTATAGATAAAAATAACTACTTTGCATATTTTTTCTAGTAACATTTCTTTTTTAAACATTTCAAACTGTAACTAGAGAAAGTAGTCTTCCCAAAACTTTCTCGCAATTTCTCTAATGAAACTTTCTCTGCCAGAGAGGGTCTAACATGGTATTGGCATACAATAATTATGAAATGTTATGATTTGGTGAATATTTATCAAGTATACTGAATTTATAGCGTCATCCTTATCAAGTTATTAGAGGTTATTCCCTGTCATGCGTTAAAGGTGTCCATAAGTCAAATTTGTATTTTAGACATGGTTTGTCAACCGACTGAAATTTTAAAAAAATTGACGAAAAACTCCAAACTGCAATAACTTTCCTGGAATCGTGAAGAAATTCTGTTTGTCACAGGACCTAGTCAATTTCCTTCTTTTCTTCACCATTTCCATTGATCAGAAGATGACCACTGCTCTTGTACAAAGTCGCCGATTCCATCAACTTTGCGATATCTTTCAATTTAATCTTTTATAGCACCTCTGAAAATCCTCTTCTTCGCTATAAAGTCTTGGTATAAAAAAGTCCTTAGTAATTTGTCTTCCAAAAATTCATAAACTGATTAGATTCCTAATTTATCCTGGAGAATTGTTACAGTTGGATAAACATTATTACTTTTTAGAGTATCATTTATTACGCTGCCATCCTGGCTTATGGGTTGCGTGTCTTCCCCATGATCAGGGGTGTCCTGGGTTCGATTTCCGGTTCGAGCAAGGTTGTTATTCTATGTTCTATCCTGAGTTGAGTGGATTTGCCCAGCTGTAAAAAATGGGTTGTGCAAGCGAATGCGAAGCATGAAGTAGCAAAGTCATATTAGTGGCTCTAGTTGGTGCTACTGAAAAAATAAAGGACGCTAATTCAGGCTTAAATCACTGGTAGTTTTCAGTCAGCTGGCTTGTAAAGTGCTATAAGTAACGGTATCATTTAATACACCCCGCATCTTATTCATATTAAATCTTTTAACTTTCTCAAGTAACTAGCTTTTATATTTCACTCATGCTATTAATTATCATGTTCATTCATCCAGTTTCATTGTGCTCCAAATATTTTTCATTCAAGTTTTTTATTATTATTATTATTTCTTGTTATGCTACATGTTTTCGTATTTTGCCATTTGTTTGTTTCTTTCAAATTAATTGCTGCGTAACCTTTTTAATAAAGTTCACCATCATCTCTATCAAACCAGAAAGAGGACCTACGAACTCTAGAAAAGGAGGTGTAGTGTTAAATGTTAAAAACTGCTGGTTATAAAACCCATACCAAAATTAATACATTTAAATCAATCCATTTTTGAGTTACTGAGTTTACATAATTTCGGAAAGTACAAACTGATAGTTAGTTAACTCGCAATTGTCGCTCAAACTTCGGCAGGTGCCTACATTATAGATGTTAGGTCATTGCAGAATTTTATCTACCTTGTTTTTTTATGTTTTATAGTTATCGTGTTAACTTACCTTCGGACAGACGAACTTCCTCCGAACATTTATTGTTCAAAATTTGATAGACACCTCCAAATTTGCTGTAAAGATTGTATGCCTAATTTCAATCATTTAGCTCAAGACATTTTGGGATTATGTTTGTCACAGACAGAGACAGACAAACATTTCCAAAAATGTGTTTTTCGAACTCAGGGAAATCTTAAACGTAGAGATTCCACAAAATGCCGAGTTCGAATTTTTTTATTACTTTTTAAATTCTCTATACTACATATATCAGAAAGTAACAATTAAAATCAATCCGTATATAAAAATCATTGACTTCACATAAAATATGCTTAGTTCATTTAAAAATTCATAATTTTCTTGGTATTTAAGATAAAAGAAAAATTTAAACAATGCCAAATAACGCCTTTTAAATTCAGTAAATAATACCAATTTTTTATACATATTGTATCCTTGATTAAATTGATGAGGTACTGTTTGCGAATGTTTATACGATCGCATTCTTCGACAAGTTACGTAGAGAAATATTATGATAAAAAGATTTAGCAAGCATAAAACTACTGTGTAATGGGTTTATTTTCTAATATACTTAATAATTTTTGTGCTATTTGCGTGAGGAATCAAACAACTAGCTGAAATGAATTCAAAAGTCAAGAATTTAATACAGCATTTCTAGTGAATACGAAAATATAAATAAAATATTCATTCCTTCCTTTTTAACAGATGTATTCGGTATATAAACAAAACAATAAAGCCAAACCAATAAAGCCAACATGAACCAATGAATATGGTTTGAATTACATTGCAACAAAATAAAGTATTTTTGAAAATAGGCCGATTAATATATATTTAAGAATTTATTACTATCACAGCAATGGGAGTGGGGGACACGTGGCAGTTAAATTTTAAAATCATTTAAAGAGTAATCTTTGATTCTTAAAATAGAATAAAATAAATTATGCTCAATAAATTTTGATAGTTATTATTAATAATCGCTTAAATTTTGTTAAATCCAAATCAAAATATGAGAAAATTAATACTAGGAACACATCTTGTTACTCTCTAAAGCTATTTTGTTCCAAAGTGGTAGTTCTACATCAAATCACTCAACCAATTTAGAGACCACATACAAACACAGAGGTTACGACACAAGGCGTTCTTTATTAATAATAGAAACAAAGATATAAGGTATTTATTTATTTGATTGAAAAAATTGTAGTTTCTGGAACAATGAGAAACAATTTTTAATAGAGAGAAATGTCCAGGGAATTTAATAAGATATTTCTGGCAAATGTATCGTAGCAGACACATCTGTTCTATAATCCGGATAGGTGGACATGCATGTAATTTTTTTATTTTCCAGATAAAGATAATAAAATCCATATCACAGATTTGTAGAAATATAATGGATGTTAAAACATATGCATGATGAGCATTCATTTCATTCCTGCACTTGAAGACAATATTTATCAAACTGATTTCGTAATGATACATAACTGTAATTTTGCTATCCTGCACTTCTAATAAAGTAAGAAAGAATGATTTGCAATAATCTGTATTGGATGCTGTCGGTTGTCACGTCAAGAATCCCATTAAATCCCGATCACTTCGAGACCATTTTGGGACTTTGGCGACAAAATATATAATACCAGAAACATCAAGAACATTCTCGATCATTAGGAATCGAGATACGTCCAGATACGTTCTGATTGGTTTAAAAATTTCTAGAACCGCCTTCCGAGAACTATAAAAGGCCGCCCAACTGGAGCTGTGTAATCAGTCGTGGAGACAAGGGGAGTAGCTCTGAATGAAGAGTTGATGAATAGTTGTGGGGAATCGCCGAGAGAATACCAAAGCAACAGCGGAGGCGTGCTGAATTGATGAGTACCGTATCCTGTCGTCGACGTGCCTTGTGTTGTAGCTCGTTGTGTCGTCTTCGTGAACTTACAAATCTCGAACTAAGAAGTATTCGCGAATTGAAGTAGTGAGTTGGCAGCGAAAGCGAAAAGAGATAGTGGAAGTTTCAGCCTTCTAGAGAGACCGTAGAGCAAAGCTCCCTCTCCTGCTGAATCCTATCTGGTGGCTTTATATGCTGTGAACATTGTCACTACGGATTTCTATTTGTAGACTACTCTTGTTATTGTGCGCTACTATCTGCTGCTGCGTGTTGTCCTATGTGTTCGTCTTCACCGTCTGTATTTGTCGTCTGTAAATAGTTGTCTCATCTTTGAGCTGTCCTGTCTTCGTGTAAATAAACTTCGTAGTTGTGTTTTCTGTTCAATCCTGATGATTGTGCTTATGTCGCATCATACACCTACTATTGACAAAAGAACCTGACTGATTGAAAAATTCGTAAAAGAAAAAAATCAAAAATCATTTTTTAAGGAAAAAATGAATGGAGGTAAATATTCTTGATACAAACTGCCACTATGCTTTAAAGAAAAGAAAATTTTTAAAATTATTTTAACGTTTTCACCATCTCTCTTTGAACGAAATTTAACCAAATGCATTCAATGTACCTTAGATTTATCAAAATTCCTACATCTGTTTTTAAAACTTGTTTACAATGTCATTCCTTAACCTCCAAATACCATTCACTTCTTTAGAAATGGATGTTCAAGAGAGGAATGACTATATTTACAAAAAGAAAATGCATATGCATTTTGTATAACATTGAGTTCCTATTACATTTCCGCGAGGAAACGTCAAAAAATGTTGGAGACTTTTTAACAAGAGCTGGTCGATGGAAAACATGCCATAAAGGGGATTTTGATAGGATTACTGAAAGTTTTAGTAACTCAAGGGCCCTATTCTTCCTTTTCCTCGTGTTTGGGAAAGAGTACGATAATGGATGCTAGACAATTTTTTAAAATAAAAATTGGTATTTCCAGTGGGTGGTTAGAATGTCAAAGGATATATTTCATGAAAATTCTATAAAATGAGTTTTTATAGAATATTTTTGCTATGAAGGGATATGAAGATAAAATTTTTATATTTAAATGTGTGCCTGGTTTTTTTCTGGAAATTAAATGTGAAAGAATTGTCGAATTATATTTAAATGTATGCCTGGTTTTTTTCTAGGAAATTAAATGTGAAAGAATTGTCGAATAGTCAATGTAGTTTCAAAAATTCTATTTTTAAAGCAATAATAAATTAGTGTTTTTAAAAACTATTCTTATAAAATTATTTTAATACACTAGATTATAAATAATTTTGACGATAAAGTAGTGGTTCACAGCTGAAATAACCAGACAGAAGTTGGAGATATAAATATTTGAAGTTAGTTTCTAAACATTAAAAGAAAAAAATTAATTTTTTAGATCAATTAATTTAATTTAGTTAAAACTCAATATTTGAAAATATATTTTTAAAATTAGGTTTGTTTCTCACTGGATGATTCCACTAAAACGAATTAATGAATCTTGCTCTATGTTGCCTATAACAAATTCATTGTCTAAATTAAAATTTTGTCTATTGAAAGAATAATTCCTTTAAATATTCATGATTTTATTTGTTGTTCTCTCTTCTAATTGAACATCAAACAGTCAGATTTTTTTTATCCCGTGGGAACATATTATTTTAGCTTGAGATTTTTAGGGCTTAAAAATGTGAAGGTTACAAACTGTTGAAGTCTCAAATTGTGAAGGTAACAAATTGGATATTTATCCTTTTTTATTTTGGAGTTGGCTTTCACAGCATAGCTTTTGAATTTTCTATCGTCTGCTGTTGTAGCATTTCCCTTGGAAATCGCAGTGTTATTAACTAACTCGCGTAACAGGTTTTTAAACCAAAAAAGTTAGAATATTGTTTGTTTAATCAATATTGATTATTGGTTCAGGCATAGTTTTAACTAATTTAAATAGATTATTATAAAATAATGCAGTAAGAAGTCACATTCGTAGTCTTATCGCCAACTAAATTTACAACTTGATTTCCAAATTACGGTCTTATTATTATTTTTTGTTGGGTGCCAAGTTATGTTGGCATGTCGGGGAATGAAATAGCTGATTCCTTAGCTAAGTCTGAATCATGTTTTCTAAACCAAGAACTTCCATACGACGATGTTAAGAGATCGTTGATCTGTCGTATTTTACTGGCTTGGAAAGAAAAGTAGGATTTATTGACCCACAATAACTTGCACTCTGTCATACCGACCGTTGCTATATGGTCAATTCCTCGTATGCGGGAGGTAGATGTCAAGCTAACACGCCTCCTCATACTCTCTGTACTCACAAACATCTGATCTTAAGCCAAAAGTCCCTAGTGTGTCGTCATGCCGACCATTGCTATGTTATCAGTTCTTTCTATACTGGAGATAGATGTCAAGCTAACATGCCTCCGCTTAGGACATGCTCTCTATACTCACAAGCATCTGATCTTAGGGGAAGTGGCCCCAGTGTGTTATGCCAATTATTGCTATGTGCCCAATTCTTCTCTTATGGAAGGTAGATGTCAAGCTAACACGGCTCAGCATAGGACGTACTCGCTGTACTCACAAACATCTGATCTTAGGTGAAAAGGCCACAGTGTTTCAGACGTCTCGCGTTGGTATAAAACATATTTTAATTAAATACTCTTCTTATCTTCCCATTAGTGTTAGGTTTTTCCAAATATCATGCTCCACTCTAACCTTGTGGGTGAAAAACACCGCCCGAATATTTTTAACTTTTAAAAGCTATCCAACTTTTTACTTTTACCTAACTGTTTGACAATGATGCATTATAGAATTTTATAATTATAATCGCACTTTTACATTTTTTAATTTTTTTTCTTTTGCGATTCGACATTTTTAAATTTTATCAGTTGATTGCTACATAGTATATTTCCTGCATTGTATCTCAGTTGGCATTTATTTATAATTCATTGAGTATACTCTTAAATTAAATCATATTACTGGTGGAGTATGGCCTCACATGGCCTTTGTGCCAATACAAATCAAACATTTGTTTAACAGCTAGAAAAATTGTAAATAAAAGTTTTAAAAAATTATCATTATATATGGATATAAAGAAGTATGATTTTTTCAAATTGATTTAAACTGGTTAATGACCTAAATTGGCAAATATTAACTTTAAAAATAATAATGTTCTCACATGATAACTTTAAATTTGCGATAGTAGATCTGATTTTTAATTTTTATTGTTCAGTTTTTATAATTTCTGTTGTCATTCATGTCGAATGTAATAATATGTAACGAGTATACAACTAGTTGACCTTGGCAACCAGTTCAATAGAGCAAATATCTGATAAAAATTGAGTAAAATATTTCGAAGTTGTATGATTGAGTAATATATTAAGTAAAATATATAAAAGCGGAGTTTCGACTTAATGGTTTCCCGACAAAATAATTTCATTTTTCAAATTTTAATAGATGCTACTTTGCGAATCTTTCATTATTTTGTTAATTATTCTATATATTTCCTTAACTTTCTATCTATATCTTTCTACATCTAACTGTAACACAAAAGTTCACGAGTAATTTAAAGTAAGCATACCTTAACACCTTTAAAATTTGATTCAAAAAGCTCTAGAGAGGCTTTAAAGAGGGACATTAATATAAGTGACACTCTGTAGAGCTACAAAAATCAAAAGACTGAAACGCAATAAATTCGATATCTTTAACGAAACCATTGAATTAAAATTCAAAACACGAAACAAGAAAGCATTATGGATTAATTTTTTTTTTCATCTGTAAGTCAAATGCGATTTTATTTTTGGGACTAAAAAAATGTCCCATCTACCTATTCGTAGCAACGACGCTTTATAACTCTACATAAAATATCATTTTACTAATTATCTTTGTTATTATGTGTTTTTGGTATTACTGTGCTAAAAATAGAAAGTAACGAATTTACTTGGCTCTGTTATGTCTTTTATAAAAGCTAACATTCATTCTGGGAGCATGAATTCCCTTTATTTCTTTTTTCTTTATTTTTTTTTACCTCACAGTTTTTTAATCATCTTTGTACATCTTTTGTTTGTGCTTGCTATTTTTTAATGTTACCTTACACCTTAGTTTTACTAAAACTAAAATGCCAAAAAATTTGCGGTTAATCATATGAAATTACATCGTTTATACTTGATTCAAATTTTTAAAAAAATTGATTATTGAATTAAATTAATCATTTTGGTCTTTTTATGCTTTTTCATAAACGGTATCACATTATTTTTAACAATTTTTGCTTTTTTTATATCTTTATTACGCGTTCTCTTTATTCTGAATCATTCCAATTAATTTTTATATTTAAGCAAATTCAGTAAAATATCATTTGTATCCTAAGCACTCTCTTATTAATAAAAAGAAGAAAACGTTCGTTATAAATAATGTTTATAATGATTTAATTGGAACTGAAATCGACTAAAAAATTCAAAACTAAAGAAACAAAACTAATGAGACTTCATGATTCTACCGTAGATTTAAGATATTAAAAAAAACTGAAGAATTTTTATTTCTTAACAGAAAGATAATTCTGTTAATTAAAATTCAAATAATATCAAATAATAAGAATTATATATACTTTAAACATATTTTCTGATGAAACTTCAAGTATTTTGAAAACTTTCTAATTATATATACCTAAGCAAAGTTATTGTGCTGAGGTGCAAAATTATAATCCTCCGTATAATTTTTAAAAATGGGCATTTTATACATAATTAGAAATATTGTTAAACATCTCTCTAAATTTATGGAAACATTAACCAGTTTAAACCGATATGAAACAATTACAACAATTATATATATATATATATATATATATATATATATATATATATATATATTGGATGTTTTGGAAATCAAGTTGCAACTGTAGTTGGTTATAAATCTCCAAATGTATGCACTATTTTCTAATAATCTTATTTTAATTAGTTGAAATGATCTCTGAACTAACAATCTTTATCGATTAAACAAAAATTAATTTACTTTTTCGGGGTTTTTTAAAGCGTTGCTCCAGTTACGAAATCTGTATTATTTCTGATTGTAAAGCGAATAGGTTTGAAAATTATTCGTAGAAACTTTAAGGATATTCGTGCTTCTAATTGGAAACATTGTTTAATGATAATAGTTTAAAATGAATCCTTTATCCTTTACATCATCTGTAACATTGTTATCTTAATTACAGTAGCGATAAAAAAGATAATTAAAGGTATTTAATTAGATGCATTTGTATATATGCAATTGTTGATTACAGTGGTGTCCAAAATTGTGGACAGTTTTGAATATCGCTGTGTTTTCTATCTGTGTAGGATCAAAGAATGTTACATTTCACAAAATGGAAATTCTTAAACATCATTTTAAAGAGAATTGAATGCTAATTTTAATACCAAAAGCAAAATTTAAATGCTTGCAATGCTAAAAAAGTTATTCTTACTTTAATCTGAATAAGTGACACAGTGGTGAAGGGGATTGTAATTTATAACTTACCTGACAAATTACTGTTCTTATTCAATGTACCAATAAAATGTTATTAACTTCTAACTGAAGATGACATGTTTAAAGTTGGAACATGTCGTTATTGGACCTTTTTATTAAAAAAGAAAACAGTTTTTATGTAATTAAAATTTAAGTTAGATATTTTGTTACACCTTTTAATATACAGTTGTAATGTTTGTAAATATTTCTATTATTCAGGCAATAATCAATGGCATCAAATAAAAAAATATATTGGGCACTTAGAAAGAAAGCCAAGATTATGTGTTACATGAATCACTTTCCTATGCTGAAATTGCAAAGCAGGTGGATGGTTCAGTTACTACATCTGGAGTCCTAAGATTTTGTTTGCGATATCAGGAAATAAACTCAATTAACAACAAAACATGTAAGGACTGAATAAAAGATGCTACACATTTGGTGATATCAGAAAATAAAAAATACTATGTCTCCAAAATAAAATAAAAATGTCATCAGCGGTCCTTCGAATCATGCTGACATTTATGTCAGTTTCAAAACAATAAGGAGACAATTATAAGATGCTGGATTAAGAAGTAGAATTCAACGAAAAATCACTTATCTTAATTTACAGCTGTGTATAAAACGATTACAGTGTAAAGCAATTAACTGGACAAAGGATTAGTGGTCAAATGTTATTAGTAAGGATGCAATTTTTGTTATATATTGTTTTTCGGTAGTTATGGCAAAGATAGGGAAGATATAGAATAGGCTAAGAGCTACATTATGACCGCATTCAGACAACTATGAAGACTTCAGTACTGTCATGGTTTGGTCATGCATGTCACAAAACGATATTGGTTTTCCTAAGATTATTGATGGGACATTAAATGCAAGAAAATGCACTGACATTATTCTAGAGACAAAACTTACACTTTCCATTAGTGATCTATTTCTCAACAATGCAAGCTTTATTTTTCCGCAGGATTCATTTCCTTACTACCCAGCAAAAATGCCGGAACATTAGTTTAGTACAAAGAGCACAGAATTGTTATCATAGCCAGCAGACAGTTCGGGCCTATAAAATAATTGAGAACTTATGGGACCGTTTAAAAACTCATGTTCATATGAAGTTTTCGTCAAATAAATAAGACTATTACTGTTTCCTGGCATAATGCAAAATCGAAAGAAGATCTTAAAACTCTTTTCAGCTCAATGAAACAAAAGTGTGAAGCTGTAATAAGAAATAAAGAATCCCCCTACTAAGTACTGATAACTCATTGCAGTCATCAGTATCTAACGCAATTGGATACTTATTGCCATTTAATTTTTCATATTGCAAATATTTGAATTTTGTTTTTTGTATTGAAATTAGCATTAAATTCTCTTTAAAAGAGTATGCAAGAATTTGCATGTTATGAAACATTACATTTTTTATAAGCATACAAAGTTAGAAAACAAAAAATTTCAATGTCCATAATTTCTGCCAATACTCTATGTGAAAATTATTTTAATAAAATGCGCTCAGAATTATTTTGAAAATATGTATAATTACAAAATTAACATCATTAAATAACCAATTAAAAATATTAAGGTTGGGTTAATGCAATTATATTTTCTAAATCTATTAAGGAAAACACTTTTACATAACTTATAAGTTTAAATCAAAATTCCAATTTGATTTGAAATTTCCTTTTATAGTTAACACCTAGAACTGAGGTTGTGTTTGTTTGGTTGTTCAAGTGTTTGGTGTTTAAACACTCATTTTTATTCTTTCATTTCCTTTTAACCATATACAGAAAGAAAGTTAGTCTATAAACAATTGAAGAGTGTGCTGCAAAAAAGCATGTAGCTCCATCTTAAAGCAATTTTGAGTTGCATGCATTATGTTAGAGTTACGTGTGGTCAAAAAATTTCTTGTTCATTTCGTACCCAAAAAATGTAGCTCCAATCTTAGTTCTTGCGTTACATAAGAGATGGAGCTGTATGTCTCATTAGAATTTAGATTTACAGCACAATTTCATTTCAGCTTACTGCAAAATTGTATAGTCGGAGCTACCTCCTTTTCGCAGAAACTCTACAATTATGTCATAACCATTGGAATTGCAAAAATAGAAGATAAAGCAATTTCTGAAATAATATAAAATACTCAAAATTTTAACAATTATATCAAATCAATTCTATTTAAACCTTAACAATGATTATCAGTTGATCAGATTTTTTCATTTCACTTCCGTTTAATCTCTTTATAAAAAAACTTGTTTGTTTTTTTATTCTAATTTTGAGTAAATATTACATTTTGTTCAAAATATGTTTCACATCATAGAAAGGAAGTTTTAATTAATTAAAAGGAATCGCATCCGAATAACATAGCAAATCTAAAATGGTTATTGCTGAAATAAAAAGAATAATATCCCAAATCCAAAAATTACTATGAGATTTACTCAGGTTAAGCATAGATGGATAAAAAAAAAAATTTCTAAAGCAGTTCATTCAGTTTGACAAATGACCTTCTATCGTGCACGATACAAGAATTTTCTTTTCAAGCTTGTGTTGAATTTATTGGCATATAAAGATAAAAATTCATGAGACTTCGAAGATTTTTTTATTATAATGAAGGGATACACGTGTGTCGTAAAATAAGGTAATAACTGTGAAATTTTGTTTCTCTCTGTCTGAGAAAACTATTGATTATTTTACTGGTAAAATTTCGAATCACCTGAAATGTTCACTTTTTTAAAAAAAATTATACATTGTATTTCAGATTTATCAGCAAAACAGATCAAAAATAGGAAATAAACATAAGAAAATCAAGTATAAATATTTTTGTTTGAAGGCATGGAAATGTATAATTTTATTTCAAAATTTATATTTAATTATGCATTCGGTACTGACAAAAAAAAATTAAATTTTTTAATACTTTGACTTTTATAATTTTTTTAGCTCTTAGTTTGAGTAAACTTTCTTCCTTATGAATGAAATACATAATCAATCAGTTAGCACAAGTCTGCTTTAATAACATAAGTTCTAAAAAGTAAAATTTTAAAATGCTTCTGGACTTCACGTGGCTTTTATATCTAATTACAATTCCTTCGATTTACTATTTTCAATTTATAAGTATGGTATACGGAAATACAGTGGAAATTTGTGGTCTGTCTGAGATTATAAAGTTATTTGTTTGAAAGTCTGTAAAATTTCAATCTAGGAATTTCATTTTGATTCCCTTTAAAATATGCATAATTTTACAGTTAAAATAATTCCTATGTAAAATTATCTATGTAAATAAAGATGAATGTTTGTCTTTATATATTTTATGCTTTGCAGCATCGCTCATCCGATTGCGATAAAACTTTGAATACTTATTACTTACAATTATTTGTTTCTGCTGAAGATGGAAAAAAATTGCCAACTCTTAAGTCTGGAATAATAAATTTTTAAAAGGTACATTTAATATTATTTACACTGCTTTTCATTAATATAAAACTCAATTTCAATGAACGTATTCATTTCAGATACAAAATAAATGCTATTCTTTTTTCATTCCTAATTATAGAAGACAGTTATTTTTTTAAATTTCAGACGATATTTCCAAAAATATTTCTTCTTTGGCAGCATCCCCGGGGGTATCAGCTAGTATTCATATAAAACAAATACCCTAATATGACTTCACGTAAGCATCTATTAATTTCATTGTGACTGCAAACTCATTAGGCTCTAAAAAATGGTAACAGTAATATAATGTACGAGGCATACAGTATTTTTGTATTAACTTTTTTTATCATGTGAGACCATGATGTTTTCGTAAAGGGATTTTGAATAGTTGAATGCAACAAATAATTAAAGCTCGAAATTTTGTAAGTAATGAATAAAGCATAAATGGCAATATTCAACAAAATCTTTTAATCCCATATATGTTTACCCAGTTTTATAAGTATTAAATTATCGTTATATATGCTTTTTTTAAAGCAGATGCATTTTTAAAAGGTTTATCTGTTTTTACCTGTATGTTTTATAATTACGAATACTTCTATGACAGCAAATGCGTTTTTAAAATGATGACGCAGATCTATGACACCATAGCTGTTATTTTCATGAAATGTTATTTTTTTCAAAGGAAATTAAATAACTTAATTTTTATAATATGATCCAAAAATTTCTCTAGCATTTAATAAGTTTTGATAACAGTATTTTATATTTCCCCCAATGAGAAAATATCATTTCATTCATTCTTATGTTCCAAGATTAATCCATTATGAAACTATTTTATGATCTCAGAAATTAGAAAATAACAGTGTTTACAAAAACATTGTTTTTATAAAACAATGCTCCCACGAATGAAAATTATCATTATATATAGAGAGAGAGGGGAGATAGAGAACGATGGAGAAGTCCGCAATTGTTTCAAACCGGTTTAAACTGGTTAATAACTAAAATTATAATAACTTAATAGCTAATAATTACATATAATGACTTAAACAATAATAATGTTCTCGCATGATTTGGAATTTGTGATTTTCAGCTCCCTTTTTCTTTTTTTATAAAATTTAAGGTTTTTGTATTAACTTATAGTATTTGAATTCTAAGAGAGGAAGATTTAGAGTAGTGTAGTATATACCAACAGAGATTCAGATATGTCAGCCAACTATTCGTATATGCGCAGTTCCATGCCCCAAGCCCTTACGACATACGACGTTATGGAATCATAAATTATTCCTTCGGCTTTAGTTGGTGGAATAGTGTTCACGAGAGAAATTGCCCACATACAGAGATTTAGGCATGTCAACCATTTCCTGCTATATATGCAATTCCACAGCTCAGACCTTCGTGTAAGTCACCATAAGGTGTTATAAAGCCTTAAATGATTCACCGACTTAGAATGCGAAGGAATGTCAACATGTTGTTCCTTTTATTTTACATAGTCAATTTTGTCCGGAATGAAAACTTGATTTTAGTTATATTATTTTATTTCATGTGTAATAAATTAAATGTGACTTGAAATAACTTAAAAATTAGCGTTTTTCGTACAATATTTATTTATTTTTTCCTTCTTTCAAAGTTTACCATTTTTAATTTTGAAAATCCATAATAATTGATAAGACTTTGCAGGTTTATTCTAAATTGGCTAGTTTTTTCCATCAAGGATTTTTTATTTCCGATTTTTAAAAGAAATCTTATTATACTAGTATATAATTACTTCACTGCGGAAAGCATGCCAATGTTTTTATTACTCTTAACCATTTTAAATATTTCGACTATTCTTTCTCATAATTTGATCACGTTTTCTCATTTTAAAGAAAAAATTAAATCGGGTAGCATACAATGGCCTATATTATTTAAAGAAACTAATATGTTCATTATTTAGCTATGATTTTTATTGTATAGTTCGCCATGATTTCGAAGCTATTTACGTCTTTAAGTTAAGAAGAAATTATTTTGGTATTTATAATGTAATTTTCAAGATGATAGTTATACCTGAGAATATATCCCCAATGTAGTCTCCCTTATTTTTTAAATGGATTGAGCTTCGATGCACCAGCACAATAAAATTCGAGTATCCTTGAAAAATTCTACTTCGAATTGCCAAGCTTCTATTAAACTATTGAAATTTTTAATTGTGAACTAAATATATTTAAATAATTTATTCGAGGACAACTTTCAGTTATCCATTGAAAGATATATTTAATTTTTACACAAGCTTTCAAAAATAAATTAATAAATAAAAAAAATCTCGTTATAAACCAAATATCGCTCTCAAAAAGAGAGTGCAAAATAAATAATAAATAAGTAAACCTGAAGGTGCCTTTTCAAATCACTCTTCATTATTGTTTAGAAGGAAGGACGTCATTGACCTTTGATGAACCAACCTTGAAAAAGAAGGCATAAACTGGAAGTATCATCCTAATATTAAACTTCTAACTAGAATGCTTCTTTTAGAAAGTCGAATTTTTTAACTGCCGTCCACCGATGTTCAAATAATTTATTCGAAGACAACTTTCAATTACCCATTGAAAGATCTGTTTCATCTACCCGAACTTTCAAAAAGAAAAATAATAAGCATAAACATCATGTTATGAATCAAGAATGGCTCTCAGTGGAAAATGCAATGCGAGTAATAAATAACCACGTTATATATATATATATATATTAACGATGCGAGCACTTTAGATATATAAGCATGCATTATGTGACACTTGTTACGTGACTGAAATGAAGTTCTTTTTGCTTTTTTTATGAAATAGATGAATATTATTCGCATATTTAACTTTAAATAACTAAGATATCAAGAGTTTATCAGTAAATTTCTGAGCATTTAAAGTACAAAAATTCAAAATGTTTCGCATATACTAAATCAGCTATATAGAAGATCAAAGGAATGTGGGGTTCTTCCATTATTAAAGATAGCATGCTTTCCTATAGGATTAAATATTCAATAAAAGCAATCCATGAATTTTTCTGTTTTAAGAAGCATGAAAAATGGTACTTTTGCCCCAAGTGGGAAAATGGAATTTGAAAGTGGCATTTCTTAAAGCATGTATTGATAAAATAACCTTACATTATTAAAGAAAAGCCTAATATTTATATGATTAAACTGTTCTCATATCAGATATTGTTCTAAATTTTATCCCTATATGCAATGCTGCACGCTGATACCTTGAATGTAATTTGAACAGTTCCCAATGTTATTCATGAAACAAAAAATATGTTCCTTTGCACATAAAGTCAAAAAGTCCATGTTATCTTAAATGCAATTTACAGATCACGTTAAATGAAAGCGTTTTGTGAGCTAATTTCACTCCATAAAACTGCCAATTTATTGACTTAGCTGCAATCTTCTTTTTGAATTCTAGTACTTTGTCTCATCATTATTTATGCAATAAGAAGGCGGGCGTGAAATATTACTTCAGAAAATCTTGTTAGTATCTTATATTCTCAAATATAATGATTTCATAGATAATCGTTACTAATAAATATACAATGTAACTTTAGAATAACCTATTTTACTGTTAATAAACATCTTATTCTGTATTCATTGCGTAATAAATATTGCCCCATAAATATAGGAGAAATTTTTGCATGAATATCTAGAATTGCAATCATTATAGAAATAAATTCTATATGGCTTGGGCAATTCGATGACATAAAGTGGCGTACACTTTTCCAATACTGTAAACACCGCCAAATGTTGCCTTATCAATAATAGATTACGAATTGCTCTGTCAAATAAAGAAGTTATTGTGGTACTGTCATAGACTTGATGATGAAATATTTATTTCAGATAAATTCGTAAATCAATTGAATCCACGTAGTTGTTTTTTAAATAAAACAAGCAACATCATTTTAAATTAATTTCTACTTTCAAACAAGTGTATTAGAAATTCAATATAAAATTTCAAATTATACATCTTTTATATTCAGTTAGACTTAACTCGTTGTAAAAACAAGCATAAAAGTTGTAAAATTTAAAAATGTAAATTATAATTTTTCTAAGCAGAAAAAAATGTATGTATTCATCTCAGATGTCCGAAATAAATGGTTGTTCCCAAATGAAAAAGTAATTGTTTCGAAAAAAGATTAAGAAAATTTAATGCTACTGATTGATAAAATCATAGTATTAATTTTTTCTTAATCATTATAAGTTAAAATCATAGTTATTAACATTAATTTTAATGTTTTGTCAACGTTCAGAACATTTATTTGTATCAAGCATATTATTATATTTGTATTATATATTTTATATAATATTATTATGATGGGAGCGTTTTATTTTTTATTCTTTCAACTTTACCTTTCAATTGCTTTTTGAATAGCGCTTGAATATTTAAAATTCTTCAGATGTCTAAGTATATATTTATAATATGCCTCAAGCAAGATCGACCAATTATTTCGTGGCATTTCCTACATCTGCCATGGATTGTTTAAAACAACAATATTTTCATTTTAATAGTTCATTTAGTTTTGATGACAAAAGAGTGGAAAATGACATTGTTAAAAGAACATATGATAAAATGTGCCTGTTTTAGTAGTCATAATTTGCCAAGCATCATTAATAAAACAGATTCATTATATAAGGATTTCTGCATTATGAAATTTTCAGCAATTCATTCATTACCTCAATCGAAATAAAAATTAAATTAATTAAATCTTTATCGTTTTAGAATTCCACTATTTCAATTACTTAGAGTGATCACTTATAAAATAATATCCTATAATTATATTTAATCTTCTGATCCTTTTGGTCTAAAAATTCGTAATAAGATATGAAAATGTAAAAGAAAGCTTCAGAAAACTATTAATTACAATAATAAAATAGAATTATCTTTGTCAGGAGAAAATGAATCCTTCAGACGAAACCTTTTAGTATTAAGTTTCATATCAAAGATTTATAAATAAATGGCAGTTCGATTCGAATGTCACTCTCTTTTTATAAGTCAGTTCACAGCTGAGAAGGTCGTCAAAACACAACGACACAATTGTAACAGATGCATAGACATCTGACTGAGGCATTCTTTTCCTATGATTTTCTAGAAAACAAGGCTTTTTTTATTATCTCATCCTTGTTCTCCTAAATATAAATCAATAGCACACCAACGCATCCAAACATCTTTTGCTTTCCTTTTATAGAAGTAGTCTCTACTTTTTGTTTTCACCGTTTCAGAGTGCTCCTTCTATTTCTGTATCTCAGAAAAAGGCCGATGCATTTATTTCTATGGGTATTCCTCCATTTCGCACAATTTCTTCTTCCTAGAATTTCGATTTTCAATGAAAATAGTTCTTGATACTCCGATGATAAGTGGATAAAGTGTAACAAATTCGGAAAATAAACGAAATCTTCTTGAAAGGAGCAAATCGTTTTCAATTGAAGACTAACTGGAACTATGGTGAAGCAAATGGGCTGTTAATAATACAAGAGGTTTTCGAGGAATAAAATGAATGGTGAAAGTACAGTGAAATGGAAAATATAAAATCGCTATAAAAATAAATATATCCTCGATGTCTTCGATCTTCTAAAAATATCAGCCATTTCCGCCATCTTCCACAATAATTTGCACAACTTCCGGAATTTTTCAGTACCTAGAGTTATGTGGTTGAAAAATAAATATAGATAATGAAACTTAGAATTGGATTTAGCTGTAATTTAGAAAAAAGTTTCACTGAAAAGTTTGAAAATTACATTAGAATTTATATATATATAATACAAATATAAGAAACAATGTGAAATCTTTTAGTTACATTGTATTCTATTATTGGAATTTGAACAAAAAGTATATAGAGGGCGATTATAAAAACACTAATCCGATACAGTGAATAAAATTTTGGTTGAAGATATTTTGGGATATGCACTCAGGAATTTTATGGAAGACAACAGTTAACCTCTAACAGTTACGATTACCGTGAAAAAATACAGAATTTGGAAAAAATGGTCATATCTATATATATCGTGTGTGTGTATGTGTGTGCGTCCATGTGTGCGTATGTGTGTGTTAATGGAATATGTACTCCATGATAACGAACAAAAAATAGCGTTGTAAAGAATTCTTTCAATTTTTAGATCGATATTCAACTTTGAAGTATATAAATCTTGAAGAATTATAACATAATTCAATTCCCAAATATTAAATCTTAATATGAGATGAGAAAACATAACAAAAAACAAAAGCAAAGGAGTAGCTGTATAAGCGAAGCTAAAAAAATACCTGTTCGAAATTAATTCTTTTTAACGTCGAATGAATATTTAAAATAATTTTCTGATTCATTCATCTTTTATACGATATTTATTTATTTCCTTTGTATTAAGCAATTTTTCACTTTCGAACAAAGCTTCAGGCAATAATGAATAAAATGATTCAGTAAATACTGTTGGATGAAAATAAACGCAAAATGAGTGGATAAATATTCATAAAATATCTAATGCTTTTCGTAAAAAAAAATTAGGAAACCTTTTAGAATTAGCAGAAGTATCTATTTGGTCAAAGTAAATAAAAAAGTTTTGGTTAATCTTTCATTTACTTAAGTATTTCCAGTATCTATTTTTAAATCTTGTTTAGAATATCAACCTTTTAACTGCCCAAAACCATGATTCCCGGAATAAAATATTCTTATTTAAAACACATATTCATATGCATTTTATATATCACCGAATTTCTATTTCTCCAGGGAATATCGTAAGAAGTCAAAGAAATTTTTAACAAGAGCTATTGGAAAAAAAAATATTCTATAAAGGTTTCTAAAGATTATCGAGAAACGTTATTGAAAGTATTAGCAACCTGAGGGCCGTATTCTTACTTGTCTTGGGTTGGAAAAATGTTTAGCTAATGGATATCAGAAAAAGAAGTAAAAAAACCTAAGGACGTGGGTGGTTAGTATCTCAGAATATTTCATAAAATATATTTGATAAGCTAATGGCTTGCTGTATACATCATGTTTGTCGACGAAGAAATCAGAAAATGAAACATATATATATATATTATATTTAAATATATTCAGTTATTTTGGAGAAAAAATGCAATTTATGACCACATTATATCAACATCATGTTGTTTACCTACACAAAATAGATCATTACAAAAAATATTTATTTCCACAAAAGTACTGAAGTTATTTTTTTAATTTGAAGTAAGATAAGTTAAATAGCTTATAATCTTATATAAGACAAGAAATTTGATTTAAAATCGACTGAATAAGAGAAATATTGTTTAATCACCTTTTTGTAGCAGTTTCATGACTCTATCTTCACTTTTAGATAATAGATGGCGATGTATGATTAGATAAGCATCCTATGGTGCATCGTGATTGTAGATAATGAGATTATATGCTGTTCTGTTAAGGTCAGAGCGTTAATGCCTTGTTCTTTCATGTTTGTTTTATGTGAAATGTGATTAAAGAAATTTCCCGAAAACCTGGGTTATCTTGCTTCTATTGCATGGATCATAACTATCCTCATTCCACTACATTTTAAGTTTTAACTAATCTCATTAAACTTTCAAGCCATTAAAGTTTGAAGAAATTGAGTCATACTTATTTTTGGCTAATTTTTTAAAACTTTTCTCAACGTTGCTTCATTTTTGCATAGAGGGAGTTTTGTAATCAGTCTTGTCCTCAATAATTAATTCAACTTAATTAGCAATTAAATGATTTATTTAATAAAATTCTGCTCAATCCATGTGTTCTCACTTTGCATTTAATTTCAAAAAAAATAATTGCGAAATTGCTCAATATTTATAATAAAATATAATTCACAATTGATTGTGAATTATTTTTTATTATTGAAAAAATTGATTGAAAAAAATTGATTATAAGAATCATTGAAAAAAATTGAAAAGATTGAAAATTGATTGAAAAAAATTATTTTTTAGAACTTTATTACTTTTAAAAAATTAATTTTTCTGAACATAAAAATATTTACTTTTAAAACCAATTTTGTTTTACAATTAAATTTATTTAATAAATAAAGTACCTTAAAAATGATTATATACCAGATATTAGAAAAATTAATAATGGATACCAATAATTTTTGAAATATTGGTGTTTCAAAACCCGATTTCGAATGATAGAAGAACAAAAAGAAAATTTTCACTGCCAGTCAATCAAATTTTGCTCAATTTAAGAATTTAGATTTTTTTCCACGCAACAAACTGAGTGTGATAATTTATTTGTTGTACTGTGTTAATATGAAAAATTCTAATGTCGATTAATATATTTTGATTTTTTTGTGTTTTTGAGAAATGCATATATTATGTATTGCTACATTTATTGCCTTATTTTGTTGGTATATTATAATTAAAAGAAAATATTCTACATAAGTTTGTTAAGATGCTTAGATATCCTTAGATGCATCTAAACGATTTTGTCAAGAATGTACAAGAGAGTAATTTAGTATGAAATTTAGTAATATTATAGTGTAACATTTTTGACAGAAAACAAGCATTCTTCAACTTCCTGAGGGCTTACTAATCAATCCTCCATATGCAAACGAGCAAAAGATTTGCATGTAAACGTACTTATAAAATCTCGTCTACACGTGGCAGGTCTATTACAAGATTAGCCAGATATCATGTAAAGCAATAAAAGGATATCATGTAATATATTTCCATGTAAAGAACGTATGCTAAATTTCATGAATTTAGATTCCTATATTTTTGAAGAATCATAATCATAGAAATAGTGATTAACAAATCGAAATGTACATATTATACAATTTCGTCAAAGCTTCATATCGATCTTTATCAATTTTTATCGTCTCACTTGTTGTGAATGTTAGTGGGCACAGGATTGTTGAAGTCATACTTTATCTAAAAATAGAAGCAGATATATTCTTAACACAGCAATCTACAATTTTTAGATATTCCGGTCGCAAAACAGTAAACATAATTCAATTATTTTTGAAGATAAAAGGAGTTTCAGTGCAGTCGGAACATGGAGACTCATCAGAATATTGAAATACATTTTTTTTAACTTTTTAAATACTAAAATTTCAATTGTAATAAAGATTTAAAGGAATAAATAATTAAAGAATAATTTACATTATTTTTATAGGAATTCTACAGTGTTTGACTTTTAAAATCTTGCTTATAATTTCAGTGATATGTAAGTTTAGACATACGTGAAAAACATAATTGAAAATATCACATTTTTTCTTTTATATATAATTTTTAAAACTTTTTCATGTTTATAATTTCAAGATAGGTGTTTCAACCTATTGAGGGGTCCACTGTGGCCTAGTAATTAGCTATCGCCTTTTAACCTGTAGGGTTTAAGGTTCGAGACCCGATTCCACCAAAACCACGCCGTATAAAAGAGCCTGCTGCATATTAAATCCATCGAGACCAAACGTCCCCTTGCTGGTGTGGTATGGAGAAGAGGATGCCAGGTTAGGCGTCATCCTCTTTGTCAGATCGCTGTTCAAAATAACGAGGTCCATCCCAAATGTATCCCAACGGGACGTTAATGTAACTAACTCAACCGATTGAGATGTTTCCCTCAATGATTCTGTTTTTTTTATATTTTTAACAATGGACACTTTATTTGATTATAATTATGGGAAATTTAGGATTTTATAGAATAAAACACAGTCGGAAAGATCGGTTGTTTTTTATCAACGGTTTCAAGAAACTTAAAGAAATCGTCATCTATTTTTTTCCCTTTGCTTACAAGTTTTCCATGGCAAACAAATTTTAAAAATAGAGAAAAGATTATATATGTATGTATTTCTTGTCGGAATTTCATTAATCTCAGCTGATAACATTTGACTCAATTTTTTTCATGACGTCCTTTGGTTAAAGCTAGGTGTTGAGAAACTTTGTGAATGAAAGACTTTTTTTTATGCCACGTAGGAAGTTCATTAAGTTCCCACCAAAACGAAACGTTTGATACGGTGATGAAAAGTTTGCCGTGTGAAGCTCATTACTTTTGAAAATGGGTTTCAGTACTTCTTTTTCCCAGACCGTTGAATCCCACAAGAAAAAAAAACCGACCGAAGTTCGAAGAAAATCTATCACTTGGAGCTACCAATCCTTATTTATCTTGTGCGCTAAAGTTTTGAATTTAAAGGAGTGTAATTTATTCCACATTTGATTTAAAATAATTCCATGGGAGTCTTACGTCATTGGTTTTTTGACATTTAAGAACAAGGACTTCTCGATCAATTTAAAAGTTTTCCCCAAGCACTCTCTAATTAATTTTCGGAATTTTAATTAATAATATAATGATGGCTAAAATATTCTTTTAGGATATTTATAAAATTTTGTAGGGTTTTTTTTCACTATTTTTTAATTTATTCAATTCAAATTATACTGTAAAAATTTCAATTTCAATATCTTCATAGATTTTTTGGTTCGAAACAGTTAAAATGAAAAATATCTTTTTTTTTTTACTTTATCTTTTTTTTTTCAGTACAAAGTATAGTTATCGTCAAAAAAATCATCAAAGATTTTAACGAATCTCATTGTTTTAAACCATCGTGAATTAAAAAAAACACACTTTTGGAAAAAGTCTGTCTGTATGTATATGACAAAGATAAAAATGCTTTGACCGAGAGGGTTGAAATTTCATATGCAGTCTTTACAAGAAATTTACAGATTTCTATTCAATTATTAATGTGCTGAGAGGAGGTCCGTCTTTTTATCTGTTCAAATATAAATTAGAAAGACAATTACAAAATGAAGAGAACTAGATAGATCAGAATTGGTACAAAGTTTATTCTCTATAGTGTAGACGCCTCTCAAATTTTGAGACAAATCCAATCTCGGGTTGACTTCCTTCACTCTGCTCTTTCAGAAACAAGTAAGCGTGATGATTAAAAAATGCACTGATTCAAATATATATCGAATTTGATATGAAATTTTGCCACTACTAGTGCAGATTTGTGTCACTTTTTTGCTGCAACTGGCTGAGAAAAATATATCTGAAACATAAATTCGATTTTTGGCTACCATTAAACCATGCCAGGTATTAATAGCCCAATAACTCGTCAAGAATCATGTGATAGATTCAGAAAATTTTAAATTCCATCAAAAGTTAATATTTCATTATAACGGTTTTTCGTCACCACTATGTAAGGCATTCTTTTGCTTGGCATTTTTAAAAGAAAGTATGTTAGAAAGTTTTGGGGAGACCATTGCAGCTTATTGTAGTTATGGTCATCTGTCTTTGAGTCAAAAGTCAGCTAATAATAATAAGTCAAAAGAAACTTCAAAAAGTCACTGAAGAAAAGACCTGAATGACAAAAATACAGTAAACTAGAAAAATAATATTAAATACTTATTCATGATATGAAATTACAGAGATACTAATTATTAGCGCAGCGATTGAATAGGAATATTTTCCAGACAAGGTTATTCGATTTTGTTAAATTTAATGTAAAGTCAACCCATTGACCTCCAAAAGTTTCAAACAAAAACTATTCATTAAATTTATTTTAAATCAGGTTTAAAGCACGGAAATCAAAGTATATAATAAATAAAATTTAATTCTGGAAAAAATATATGTTTTTCTATGCTTCTAAAACAATCCGGTTCTTCTAAAATATCCGATTCTAATACGATCCGGTTTTAAGAAATCGAATCTATCATGACCGATCGTATTAAATTAGGCAGCACTGGTCAGAATAAATTTCCGTTGAGCGACCAGTAACATATAGTATGCAAGATTATGAAGGAAAAATTCAATTTACTCATTCTCATTCTTTTGTAAACTTTGATATTGTAAACCCAATAATGTTTTAATGCAATGTTTTATTGTAAAAATTATAGTTTATATTTCGCCGTAGTATGGTATCTTTTAAAGGCAGTCTTCTTCTTGAAGTCATGGTTTTTGATGACAAATGTCGCCAAAATTATTCGTTTGGTGTTAATAATTCCACCCTTGACATTCCAAGGTGAGTCAGAAGCGGCTTCATAATATCAAGAAGTGGTAGAAACACCGAATTGGTTCGTGAATAAGTTCCTTAGCTCTTTCTGTTCTAGTACTAAAGGTGTAAACTGATATATCCTAAATGGAGATTAAGGTATGGCAAAAACAGTATGTTTAATATATTTCTTTACTGTGGGGATTGATGTAAGACCGGAAAGGTAAAAATTCTTTGGTGGCTGAGAGTATAAATACGTCCTCAAAGGGTTAATTCTCAATTCCTTGAATTTTACTAGCGATTAACAGCAGAAGTGGCTTTTTATATGATGTTTTATGAAAAGAAAAATAAATGTTGAAGTAAAAAAATTTGTTTGAATACATTGCAAAAACTTATTTAAAAAATTATTCAATATATGACCCAAGTTCACATTGCTTTTTGCAAATTGCTTGAAGTTGTATTATATACAAACAAACTCGCCATGCGCCCGTCCATAAACTGTCGCGGGATTCACACATTTCAAAACCCAGTAGTAAAGTTGTAAAAATGAATAACTGCATTAGATTTTTAAAAAATTTCAAACTTTTATCACGTTAATTTGAAACTTTTTCCCAAAGTGTACCTAATACTAGAAATTAATTTAGAATTTAATAATATTAACCTATTAAAAAACAGATAATGATGCAGTAAAATGTAGCTAACTTAACCTGAAATTGAAACTTTAACTCAACTACGGATGTTAGAGTTAATTAATAGTATAAAAATCCTTTATTGTAAATACATCATTATAAAATTCGTCATTTATTGTGCAAATACATCATAGGAATGAAATAGAGAATCCTCTCAAAATAATTTATCTTTATTCATTTCGATTTCATTAATTTCTTTTATTTCTTCTAGCAGGAAAACAAAATACTTTATTTGATCAGTAATTTTTTAATGTTAATAATAATTTAAATCTAATCGTTTTAACTACAAATAGTAGTATTTTTTAGATTTGAAAATTCTGACTTCCTTGAGTCAACTATTCAAAAATAAAAATAATTTAACTTATATCAAGTAGTGAGCTTTAGTTTGCAAGTAAAATGTTTGGTTATTAAGTTAAATATGCAAAATGCAAAGAAGAAAAAATATTATTTAGCAGTGCTTATTGTTCGGTGTATTTTGAATACTTGCTTATTTTACCCCATTAATAGAAGAAAATCAGTCTAAATATTTATGTCATTATGAATTTATTCAATTCTTACTATTGGTTCCCAATCTCCCGATATATTCAGCATAAATTTCTTCCGTTTATGTCCACTGAGTGCATTATTCCTTCCATTAGTAGGAAAATCCCATTGTTTGCATTCTTTGATAAATTAATTCCGTTGGCATGTCAAAATTTTATTGATCAATTAGTTTGATTAATTAATGAAAGCATCTCTATATCGTCGCAGATGGTTTAAGAATTCTACGTAGGATATACATGATTATGGGCTTAATGTAAATCACTTTTAAGATTTTCTGATTTTATATTCTTTATTAAAGTAAGATTTTTTCAAAATGGGGAAAAGATTTACCTATTTCTTTGCTTTCATTAATATTTTTTATTTCCAATTTTCATTCTATAGTGAATCTCATCAAAGTTTTGTTCTTATTTAATGGGTTTTTTTTTAATCTTTCTATTAGTTCACACTATATATATTTAAGTATATATCTTGTTCAAATTTTCAATTTTCAATAAAACACTTTTTATTCATCCATTCGAGTTCAAATACATTTTCATAAATTTATAGTTGATGACACTTGATGCTAACGCAGTTTTTTAAAGAATTAGTTGATTGATTAAATTTAATTAATTTCCAATACTTTAAATAGAATTTTAGGAGTTTGTAATGAAAATTGAAATCAACAGGCCGTAGTTCAATAGGTAATATGAAAGGATTTCTGTACTTTTTTACGTGAAGGGGAAGAAAGCGAGTTCAATTCTTGCGTAAATCAATAATTTTTTTCCTAAATTAATTAATTTTTGTATTATATGGAAGAAAATTTTTTTCTTGTATAGCATACTTAGCAGAATATAAATTTAGAAATAAATACCGTCAGTGGTGAAGTGTGAAGATCGCTGGAAAAAATTTCTTTTGCCCTAAATATTGTGAATCTGTGATTTTATGTATACAATTTTATATTAAATGTAATTATTTAATAAAAAGTAACTAAAATAAACTTTTCATTTGTTGACTTAAGTAGAAATTGATTTTTTAAAAAGTTATATATTATATATTATTCTTGTTTTTATACTATTTTTTATTCGTTTCTATTTAATTCAAAATTACTTATTTTTCAGTTTCATAACATTTTTAATTAAAAATGAAAAGTTTTATAAATAAGAGCTACTAATTAAAGACGACAAAACCAACTCTTCACTTCATATGCATAAGAATAATCCGAGCGTACAGTATTCATGAAATAAACAAGAAAAGGTGAAATTCATATGTGAATATTCTTTTGGAAAAGAAAATTTCGGTTAGAAAGAAAGTAAAGAGCCTTTTTGTGCCATTTTTATTAAAAAAAAAAGTTTGAAGCGAAATTTAATATCCGAAAGTAACGCTCTGTTGTTTCGAATATGAATCTTTCGTCTCATTTTAAAGATAACTTGCACATACCGTCCTTTCCTTTGCTATTTTTTGTAAAAGATGCTAAGTGTGGAATTGTAAAGGATGCTAAGCTGGAAAAAAAAATGTTTTCCATACATATTAACTTCTTAACTTGATTACGAATTTCGTTACCACAAGCGATATTTTATACTTCTAAACAAAAAACGGTCTGTATCAGATGAAATCAGCACTATCCCATTGCTTTACAAATAAATGTTAATCCTTTAAAATTATCGCGTGCCTTGTTGATTACTATTCGTCAGGTATAATTAATTGTAACTTTGTGAGATGAAATATGAAAGTCCATTTAATTAAAAAAAACTATTACGCATTTACAAATTAAAAACTTTACACAGACATAAAATATTCACACAACTATTTAATGAAACAATTATTCTATAACTGATTTCTACTAATTATTTTCGTAAAAACATCATTCAAAGTTAAGAAAATTTCAGTTAGAAATTGCTAAGGAAAAAATATATAATGCTCGCAAAAGTGAACTACACTCGTTTATCTCCAACAATATTTTTATTTAAAAAATAGCAGCCTGCCAAACTTGATACATTATATAAGAAAAATATAGAACTATAACTTATTAAAATTTTTTAGCTTATAAAAATGGATTAAAATTACGCTGAATTAAATCTTGTGCAACATTAATGAAATTTTCATCTTCTTTTAGACAAATTATATAAAAATCATAATATTATGCATAAAGGAAGAATAAAAAGATATTGCTTGAATGAAAATGACCTTAAAAGATTTTTAATGGGCGGCTCCTTAATGATAGTGGACACACAGGAAACTAATGTAATTTTGTTGTGCATAAATTCTTCTTAAAACATCCTATGAACCTTTTTTTTTCTTTATTTTGTTTTTATAACACTTTTATGAATATAATTTATAAAATGAATTATAAACACCATTATCTGCTGCATATTATAAATTGTATCAATTTTTTTATGAAATTCCTGTAATTTTATGAAAAACGAACATTGACACAATTCATGCAGTTTCAAACTATAAAACTTTAAAGTCTTTATCACATATTTAATATAAATTCTGAAAAGAATTCAAAATGCAGCGACAATTCTAAAAAATTTATCTTGGAGATATTATAACTTAAATAGTACAGTCGGTATTAGGAATCATAGTTGGGTTATTAATGCTAAATATTTCGAAGCAATAGAAGTTGCCATAGAATTATTAGTTAAAAACAAATAAATAAATGAACAAATTAGTGAATGTTTTCAAAATCTTATATGTAGATAACAAGGCAAGGAAATCTGCTGCATTTAGTTCCGCTGTTTAAATAAAGAAAAAAAACAATTATTTACATTTCTGTTTGCGTGGATTGTTCAACTTAAAGAACAATATTTAATTTTGAAATTGTAGCATGAAAAGAAATTTCTTTATTCCCAAGTAAGCAATTTATTGTATAAGTAATTTATTATTTCGCTTGATAAATTTCATCTTCTACTTGAGTGAGTTGTTCAACTGTTAAAGTACAAGATATTATTTTGTAGTTACAGCATTGTTTTCTTTATTCTCTAGTAAATAACTTATTGTGTTGTATTTAATTCTTTTATGACATTTTCTTTATAAATGTGGAAAGAAAAATTTTAAATCAAATTTATGATCAGCCCTGAAATGTACACATATTGCTTCTTTTCGACAAATAGTAATGGAATTGTCTTCTAAAGTGCATATACAAGGTGATTATAATTAAATTTACCGTATAAACAGCACCCTACAATCGCAAATAGGTGAACGTATTGCAACGAAATTTGGCATATTGATTATACACTATATGTGCTCACGGAATTTTGGCAATACAAATTGAATTCCAAAATGTTCAATAGAGATTGCCTTTTTCCGAAAAACATCGATTGTAACACAATAAACTACCAAAACGGTATACAGAAATAATACTAAAAAACCAGAACAAGAATTATGAGTAGTAAAATATAAAACCGGGAAAATTTCTCAGCTCTAGGAAAAAAATGTCGAGATTTTCATGCTTGCGAAGAAGAGAAATCTTTATTCAAAGCAAGTTTGAATAAGAAATGTTTGCAGTCATCACGTTTCGTGTCGATGTTTCCGTCTCTAATGATGGTGATATCTTGTTGAAATGTTGAATGACTTAAAAAAAGTAACTCTAACGCGAAGCATCAGATTTTATCAGTTGCGATTTACTGTTGAACACACTGTCTATAGACTTGTAATTTTGCAGGTAAATGAGGGTGGTCACATGGAACACCTTTCCCTTCATCATCCTGGACACAATTAACAACAACTCATCTTTACATGGTTCGATCACAAGTGATTAGAGATTTGTGAAAAAAAATTTAATATTTGGAAGTATCCCTTTTCAATCGTTTATTAAGTTAAGTTTGATGTTTTTCTGGAAAAGCACGATTTGGTGAAACTTTTAGAACTTTTTTTTCGAAATTCCATGAGAGCATTTCTTGTATAGTCTTTATACGAAATTTCATTGCAATCCGTTCTCCTGTTTGCTTTGTAGAATATTGTTTTTATGGGAAGTTTAATTATAAATACCCGTATAATAAATAATATGTCTCAAACTTTTTGAGTACTCATATTTATCTCATTATATTTCAGGGAATAAGTTTATGAGATTTTCTTAAAGTAATTATATGAGATAAAGAAAAGTTACAGATGATCAATTATGATTGATGAATAATGATTCATTCAATCTTGTTCAATCTGTTTGGCTATAAAATAAATCTAAGTATGCAACATTGTGTGCATGATATTCACATTTAAGATTTAAGCGCTATTCATTCCTATATGTTGTGTAATGAAATATCGATATTTTTTTTAACAAAAAGTAGTACAAATTTGCACTAATCAATTAGTAACTTCTTACTTTTCTACAATGGTATCAGAAAGTCTCTTTTTTACTTTTTTAACCAAAACGAGTGTCAATTACTCTTTAAAAAATGAATGACATTTATAGAAATTCAAATTTGAAACTTGTAATAATAAAGTGTATTTGAAATCAAAGGAATTCAAAATGTGAGAAAATAACTCTTTAAACATATTACAGAAGAATTTCCTAGAGGAATCTATTTTTTTATTTATATTATCACATGTTCTTCGATGATATATTTCCAATTTATTCCTTGCATTTTATTTATCGGAAAGTTTTGTTGGTCACAGTAAAATGCAAAAACATATTATTCCTTTTCAAATTTTTGTTAGCAAATGAAATAATGTAAATTTATTTACTAAATAAATTCCATCTGAAAAAATTATATCTAAAATAAATATTTCACTTATATTTGTTGTTAAATTATCTTCCACTTAGTTTCTTATTAAAAAGGATTTAATTCGTAGCAATTTCCGCTTCAATAAAAGCATTAATATTCTTGGGGCATGTTAATCAACACTTGTTATTTAAAAATATCTGTTCTTACAACATTAAGAATATTTCTTATCTTCTAAATAAGAACTTCTACACAATAATCTTGTTTCGTATATTTTTTAAATACTGTCTTTCGAACAAAAAGGTCCAAATTCTTAAACTGAATAAAATTAAAACAAAAACTTCGAATTTTTCTCCAAGATGTACACTTATATTTTCAAATATGTATTCTGACAGTTTATCTTTATAGAACCCCAAAATGGAGATACACATACATGGGATTTTGTTAATGTTTTTATCATTTCAGCACAATGTTACGAATATGAACATTCTAAAGCAACATTAAGAACTAGGCTTAAGTCCTAATAAGTAGACAAAAGATGCATAATTACGTAATAGTTCTCTTTGACATTCACATGAATCACTTCACTACGATATGTTATCTCACTAGCTGTTTTCCTCAGATGTTGCTGTTCCAATCTTTATTTTGCTTCATGTTAAGTACAGTTTCTTTAAAGAAAATTCAATTCTTATAAATCAAAAGTTGACTTGATAATAATTATGTGGTTGTGTTGTGACATATGGCACTTTACAAGCCTAATTCACGTCTCTGTTGGGTTTTTTTTCAGTAGCCCCAACTAGAAGACGCCAAGAATACGACTTGTCTATTTCATGCGTCATATACGCCTTGCACAACCCAGTTTACAGGGGGGGGGGGTCACATTTACACAACTCACAGATAGAACACAGAAGGACAACCATGCTCGAACAAAGACTCCCCCGCATTTTGCGCAGATCAAGAAAAAGACACAACGGTTTATTTTACTAATTAATAAAACCAGTAATTTTTAATCATCTAAAATGTTTATTAAAACAATAGTTTTGGAATAGGGCCTATAATCCTTTTTGCCTGATTCATGACTTCTATATATTTGTACTATATATTTAGAAGATTGGACTAGATAATCTTATAAACTGTCATATTGGGTCACTTATCTGTCATTTAAATTAAGACCAGAGTTTCATATTTATGTTTTAACTGAAACAATCAAAATTGTGTGTTTAAAGATTTCATCAAATACACAATATATTTCGTAATAGAGTAAAATAACAGCCTTAAAAATATTTTACATAAAAGAAACCGAGCGTTTTCTAATCAAGAAAAATATGTCAATCTATAAAAATAAAGGAGCCATTTTGAAACAAACCGAAGCATGAAGATAACAAAGAGCTCTAGAGCATAATGGATTTCTTTTTCAAGACTATAATCCCAGAAAAGAAATCTAGGAATTATAAGCCAGAATTGAAAAATACCTAAGATTTTTAAAGTCCTGGAAATAAGGTATTTCTTTATATTTTGATTGCTTCTTTCTAAGAAACAACGTTTACCGAGCCAATTCTTCAAATTCTCCGAGATCAAATTTGAGCATTTGATCTTCAGCTCCAGTTCCCTTCAATTTAATATTTTTCTTTGCAATATATTTTCAGGGTTAAGCACAGATATCGATTCAATTTTCAAATGCATCTGCTAGAATTCAATCTTCAAGTACCTTCATTGGGTATAATTAACTGTGTAAATTAAAACTATAGCTCGGTTTTCAAATAATATTAAATAATGAATTTAAAAATATCTCTTTATAAGAATTAAATATTTTCATTAAAGACATTTTAAAGTAAAGAAGAAATAAATTTAGTTATGTTATTTATTCCTAAATTTTAAGTTTTAAAGAAAGAATAATTTTAAAGCAGTTTCTTTTTATGGAGTTATTTATGCCTAAAAAAGATCTTAAATGGATTTCATCCTGTGTTTTGATTTATAGATTTATCAAAATTAAAGAGGAAATATTTAAGCAAAGGTTGAGCAAATTTTGGAGAATGGAGATCAATCTTTTTTAAGTTGTTCATTTCAGACCCTCGTACTTATCACTTTCAACAAATTATATTCTGTAGAACGCTAATACATATTAAGTAAGAAAAGCACTTTTGCTTAATTTATCAGATTTTCCCTTTTTTTTTTTTTTTTGCTATTTTATTCTTATGTTAGATCTTGTTTCTGAATTGAATTGTATTGTTTCTTATGTTAGATCTTGTTTCTGAATTGTTTGTATGAAACTGCATAATATTTATATATTTTGAAAAATTAAAAAAACGTAATTATCTCCTCCTACATCTATTATATTTTGTTGTTGTTGTTGTGGAGTCAATGTTTTTCACGGAAAGGGGGTGCAGTAGCTTCTGAGGGTAAAGCCCCTGAGCACTCAGAGGGCAGAAGTCCGACTTATAGCTCACACACACGACACAACCCTTTTTAGGGGGTGGTCGAATTCAGTCATACACTCATTCATCCATCAGCAAGTCGGAATTTAGATCCAAATCAGAGACCGACTCATCCCTGATTCAGTAGCCCCAGAGGTATCGTTTTGTTATGGGAACTTGGAGGACTTTGCAGTCTCGACATATTTAACGTGCCCCAACTGTCATTAGCCAACACGGTGGTCTTTGGCCAAGACGAGGACAGAACCCACGACCTTTCGGTTACGAGACTGACGCTATACCAACCAGGCTACCGCAGCCTTATTATATCTTCGTAAAATCAAAAATTGGCAAGCACATACCCAAAAAGGAGAAAAATTTCCGTATCTGGAAATAGATAATATACATGATTCTCTGTCTATGCGGCTCCGATTTCAGAAGTGGGATATGAAAACTCATAATAAGTTACATCTCATTGAACAGCATATTCATTCGTGCCTCATCGTTTCCATAAAAAGTGTCGATGTGAAACTTACTCGTCTTCGCATCGGTCATACTCGTTTTACTCATAAATACCTATTATTCGGTGACATAGCACCTAGATGCCCTAGATGCTCTTCATATAATGTTGATTTTACTGTTGCACATATCCTAGCTGAGTGCCTAAACATTAATTCTCATCGCATGACATATTTTAAGTCAACTTCACTTAACTTACGAGAATTAGTGGGAGAACCTCCCCATAAGAATATTTTTAACTATTTAAAGGCTATTGGATTTTATCATTTTATTTAGCTATTCTTCAAAAATTCACGTTTTGCCTGATTGATCTCTCGGTTTGATAGCTACTGTTTTACTGACTTGATTTTTAAAATACTGTGAATATTTTAACCACACTGAGTCTGAGTCCTAAAATATTTCAAAGCTTCATAGATATATTTATTTAAAATAGCATCTCATAAGCATGAGTATATACACAAATTAAGATGATTTATAAAACTTTCTATGCATATTCAAAACAGATTTTTAATAAATCATTTATAAATCCTGTTCAGTATTAGTCTAGAGTTGTCAGGTTTACAAAAATAATTCTGACATTACTTGTTTAACCACTTAACTGTTTTGCCCGAGTGCGATACGTGCATCGATTTATCAAATTTTAATAGTTGTAAGCAAAAAATAAACCATTCATAACGATTATAATTCACTATTAAAATTATTTCGAATGCATAGATAAGTCAAGCATTCAATACATTTCTATTTGTATCAACATAAGAAAAAACTTCCAGAATAGAAGGATCCATCTTATTAGATAGTAAAGAAAATAAAACTGCTAAGTGGTTAAACTAAATCATATTGTCATCTAAAGTGCTATATTCACCTCAGGAAAGGCTTAGAAATCTAAACATCTTAAAAAGACTATCCATTCAAAATACTTCAGAGATAAACTGTCATCGGGATTTATTAAACGAATGTCCCTATTTAGCAATACGCATTCTATGTAATATTTAATCCAAATAGCTGAAAGACTCAAATAACGATCAGATTTATTTTCAGACATTTCGATGAAACATTAGCTATTTATCAGTCCTCCCACTTAAATAATAATATTCCCCTAGGTATTTACTAATTATGATCAAACTCTTTGGCTATACTTTTTGAAAAATAGTCATTGTTTCAGCAATGAACATGTAGCTTAAGGTATTGAATGATGTTCACTTAAAGTTGATACCTACTGAAGGCTATTATGGTATACGCTAAACAGCGGCCTAAAGCTTACATCATTTCTCTTTTTAATGCATCTGACATTCTCCATTATTAATCTAATGGATTTTATGCATTTGTCATTATTTGCAACTACAGTTCAGAAATTTTAAATAAATATGATTAATTTTAAGTAATCTGTGATAATATATAAGAAGTTAAATGACAATGCGATGTTTCGAAAATAATCAATAGCCACGAATTTGAAAGACATTTATAGAATCTCTGATGGAGGCTGAAAAGTATCCTAATCAATGATCCCTACCTGTGACGGCAGATGTGACGGCCGTTTAATAAATTGGTAAAGAATTTAGCAATTTTGTTAGCCAAAATCGAAAATTCTAAATTTTTTACCGTAAGTATTAATAAATAGAATATGTATTATTAGGAAAGCTATAATTGTAAAACTAATCACGGCAATACAGTGTCACTAATTTGAAAGACTGTTTCACAGTGCATTTAGTTCCGTAATAAAGAAATTTACAGAAGTTCTGGTGGATGCTGAAAAGAAGCCTAATCAATGACCTCTTCCTGTGACGGTTGTTTGATAACTTGGTAAAAAATTTAATAAATTTGGCCCCCAAATCTGAAATTCCAGAAACTACAGAATCTTGCCGATAATTTCAGTAGTTCGAGAGTTTAGAATAAACTCATTCACTAAAATATAAAAAATGGGAAAGACGAAGGTAAAGTCAACTGAATATTCAGACAGTGAGAATATTAGAGGAATGGAGACGAAAATATAACTGTATGAAATATCTTTCCTCTCAAAGTGATACGTGCTATTAAGGCTATTTATTATCTATTTTCTGCTTTCTTCCTGCTATTTACTACAGGCTGTTTTATAGTGTTCGCTGCTTCTAAGCTTTGCTGTCTGTGTGTTCATGTTTTCATTAGAATAATGCCTGATCGTCGTACAAATACACATACTCACCTTTTCCGATATAATACAATGTTCATATCCAGAAAATAATGCCATTCACTTTTTGATCTTCTTTATGCCCACGTATTAAAGATCATTCATAAAAGTTTACTTTTACTTCTTTTTTTTTCTTTTGTCGATTTGTAATATTCGATATTTTTCGTATACAGTCGTGCAAAGCTTTTCTACACGGACGTTCATTATTTATTACGAAAGATACTCGTATATATAGCATAGATGAATGGTTACTATGGTGTGTGCAATACCTTTCCTGCTATTACGCTGTGCTAATCTGCCATTACTATTTGTTTTAAGATGAATCAGATTATACCAGTATGTCGTACCAGCCTTTTGAGAAACTAAAGCAAAAAGAAATTGCTGCCTTTTCTAATGTCACTTGTCATTGACAAGCCCGCTGACTAAAGAGCCATCAAGATTTAATTCGAATTGTGAGTTTCTTATTTTTTCAATAGTGCCACTGTACGAGTTAGCTATTCCCACGTTACAAGCCATTTTACGGGGTGAACTTCCTTCATACATTTCATTCCCTCCTCCACAAATCGTAATTTAGACCGGATTAGAGAACGATCACCTCTGAATCAGTACCGCCAGTGGTATTACTGTCGACATGGAGGACTTTGTAACCCCGATAGAATTTATATGTGAGCCAGTCACCACACACGCGGAGATTCCGGTGAGTTGGAACTAGCAACCTACGGGATGCGAGTCCAACGCCTGACCAAACAGGTTATCTAGGCCCAAGATAAGGAATTTATGCTTATCAGGATAATGTCACTTCCCATCGTACATAAACTCTCATTCGAAAATGTGCACTGGAAGGTACATTTTCCATTCAAAATTGTGTGTGTATTTGCAGTTGACTGATATCCACCTTGTCCTCTCAAATTTAAAGCCTGATTACCTCTTCCGAGATTTCCGCAGACTAAATATCTTTTGAAATTTCACCTTCATTGAGAATTACTATTCTTAGAAGTATCTGTCAAAATTTGATCACCGGAGCATGTATTGACTATATAATTAAAAACAGTGCCAAGAAAGTATAGATATAACATAATATTCACCATTTAATTTTCTACGGTTCCATCAGTAACAGAAACTATTTCATGGCCATTACTTTGATTCCATTAAATCTACTGAAGAGGATTCATATTGAGCTTTAAAGGAAATGCAAGAAAGAATCAATGGAATGTCTTATAAATTCATGTCAAATAAGTTGCATAAATTTCCGACGTATCCCTTTACTTATTTCTCTACCTATGATTTATATCATTTTTCGACAACTTTATACTTTCCTAATTATTCCCCAATTAATATCATTTCATTCAATTCGCCTTGGAATTTATATTTTAATTAAACCTTAATATTGTTTTTAGTAAATTTCTTTAGAATATTCAAAAGAAATGTATTGAAGTAATGAAAAAATAACATATCAGCTTAAACTTTTTTTTCCGTTAGGAAAAATACCTAAATACAGAAAAAAATTCTTTAAAAAAATCATTTTTCGACAATTTTGTACTTTTCCGATTATTCCCCAATCAACATCATTTCGTTTAATTCGCCTTAAAGCTTATATTTTAATTAAATCTTAGTATTGGTTTTGGTAATTTTTTTTAGAATATTCAAAAGAAATTTATTGAAGTAATGGAAAAAATAACATATCAGCTTAAATTTTTCTAGCTCTTTTGAAAAATTCCTAAATACAGAAAAAAAAATCCAAAACATTTCAAAGGGGAATTTTATTAATAAGAATATCCAGTTCAGCTGGAAATAGAGCTTTATATATTATGATAAATATTTAAAAGAGATTACACTTAATAAACCAAAAAAATAACTAATTGAATGCTTTCAGCCAATAAGGTAAGCTGATAGTTAAATACATCAAACTTTCAAGAGCGAATACAAAAGAATAGCACTGAGCAAAGAATCACATACTGTTCATAATTAAATACATTTTCAGGACATTCGAATTCACTAATCAATTAATTGAACTAGTTGAGCAGCAAATTCTGATCTTATGTTAAGAGAATTAGATTATCAAAACAGATAGCGAAGTATTTCTACTGAATAAATTGAGTTTCTGATTTAATAGACGGAAATGAATTTAATCTGCTTAGTGCATGCATTTATAGCTAGTAGAACCGGAAATTAGCTTTAAATATATTCGCGTTCATTATCTAAGTCTTACCTTCATTTAATCTCAATTACTTATTTTCTTGAAAATATGTTATTCCTGCAACAAATTAAAATAAAATTTATTTGATACAACAAAAAAAAAACATCTTTCATTTTCGTGTAAGAGAATATCAGGCATTACAAAAAAAATCTGTTGTATGTAATAAGTGAGTTTAAATTTAAATTTAAATTTCTTTATTTGAATGACTTTAATTTTATTTTAATGTTGATTCGATTTAAATATATGTTTTTTACCTTCTAATAAATAAAAGTTTGGGGTCTGCTCAGAAACGGTAGTTGACCTGCATTTCGTAATTTCATTACCTTCAAACTGTCAATAATCGTTTAGCAAAGGTAAATAACATCCGAAGCTAGGCATGTTCTTTCTCTCCCTGAAGATATTCAAACTTAAACATTTCCAGGAATGCACAAATGTTTGGCCCTCAGGACACCTTTTAAGTTTGGCGGTATTTTTTGGCACCTTTGAAAGTCACGCCATTGATTATAACCTTCAAAATATTCGACGTGGAAATTTTGTTGTTAAAAACTTTCCTGTCTTTAAAACCATAATGTTTGAATTATGCTTGCATGTCATGTCGTTTATCTATATGTTTGTAAACTAGATAAATAAATTTGGTTAAATCTAGGAAATATGGTACTTGGTCTTAACTCAAAAATTGCAAATGACGAAATTTTAGAACATCTAAATAGTTAAAAATATAAAACTTAGATATAAAAACACAAATTATTGTTTTAATTTCTGAATAATATTTTTATAGAAAAGTATTTCTGTCTGCATATATGTGAATGAGAACATAATTTAAAAATACAATCAGTAGCCTTTGTATTATATTATTATTAAATAGAGGAAGCAACAGCTATATATAAAAGGATGAAATATAGCACCTAGTTTTATCATCTAAATTTTATATTTGAATCAAATTTGGGGGTGGGGAAATCATCGAAGATTTGCTGTCTACTGATTGCATATTCATGTAAGTCAAACCTGCAACAAGCTGGAAGAATAAAGACCGTGATATAAAAGAAGAAACAATCGTTAATTTCAAGTCAAACAGTACGAATGGAAGAATTACTCTTCCAAAACAGTTATCTGGATCTCTTCAAGAAATAAGACCTCTCAGATTTTAAGAAATCAAAGCAAAAAGATAACACATAGCTGCTAATTTTTTAACGCCTGGAATCCCGTAAATCTATGAAAAAGAAATTTTAAATTTCATTATCCTGCTACAGAGCGGCTTTATATAATGAATTGTAAGTACTAATTTTTTAGATTACAAGTATTTGGGTGACTTTACAAATACTTCTCAAGTATTTGCTATCCAAAAATTACAATTATTTTATTACTCTGTAAAAAACTGAAACTTCCTCATTTTTAAGATCATTTTGTTTGGTTACAAAATGTTTAATTAAAATAATGGAAGTAAAAAAATCAAAAATTAAAAAATTAAATATCCTTCTTTAATCGAGCTACCCACTAATTAAAATGTTGCTCTCTTCTTCGGTTAAATATTACATTATTTCCAAAAATCTTTATTTTTACTTAAACACTCACCTTCATTTTCTCGAATGACATTGAATGTGATTATTATCACAAAGAAATAAGAAAGAGTAATTGAAAAACAACTTCAACCTTCATTTTAAGCCTTCTCTCAATGTTTTAATAAGGATTTTTTCTTTCTTCTTACATCATTTGATTGACTGCAGCTTTAAAAGCTTAACGAAATCTTCAACATGTTTTTACAACGATAAGTTTCTTTTTCAATTGCTTCATGATTCAGTTTATAAACATGGTGTTTGATCTGCACACAAAAAAATTGTCAGTTCATTTTATTCTCATACGACTGCATGAGTGCGAATTTATTTTTGTTAATAATTACATGAATAATTTTTATTCTTTTGGTCTTTGAGGCATACTCAGGGGAAATTTTGCTAATGCCAAAACATTTTATGTTGCTCTAGGTTTTAAATATGAACAAATATTAATCTAAATGTGCCTTTCTTCTTATAAAAGAACGTGATTTTGAAAAAGCAAATTTGTAATAGATGAAATTCTGCAGGATTTTCATGATGTAAATATACCATCTAATGAGCGAATGTATTCAAACTTTTAACCCGTTCGTGACCAAGGTCTCGTGGACGCGACGCAGCGATTCCACTCTTATTTGCCCAGCGTCGCTTCCACGCGAAGAGCTCCAATTGATATGGAGAGACCAGCGTCGTGTATGCGTAATCGGAAATCGGAAGGTTTTATTTGAATTTTTAAATGCTACTAGATGGCGTTAAACGGCAATGGTTTTCACAACGGTCGACTCGTATGGTATTTGACCTTCATGAACGGGCATTAGTTTCTGTTCTATGCTTCTGTATTTGATATATTTATTGATGTAAACAAAGTGAGAATCACGGCTCTTTAAAGGGCTGGGATTTATTGCGCGCTGAGTTTATATTTTGACAGATAAGTGACTTGTTTATTGCTTTTTTTCGTTAGGAGAATATGGGGGAGTATATTCAGCGGATTATTGCAAGGGGTAAGAGTAAAATATTTATGAATGGTGTTCGGTTTTGGCGGCGTTTTTTTATGTGTGTGTTTCGTAGAAGTTTTGGGATATGGGATGAGAATATAATTTTGTGGATTATAATATGTGATGGGATATAAATTTGGAGTCTTTTTATTAAAATGCTGATTTTATACGAATTTTTTTGTAAAATTAGGCTTAACTGCTTAAAATCCGCGGGCCGGTAGTGACGCTCCGTTTCAGAGCGTTCGGTCCCGTGACTGAGTTTTATTTCCGGCGCGCTGGTCCTCAAGGGGTTTTAAGCATCACTCACATATTAATACAGATTGAAAATTTTGATTCTAAATTTGTTTTTGAATTATAATTTTCGATTATCAGAGGAGGGCTCAATTTACTGAGCTCATTAAAAGAAAACTTTACATCTCTAAATTAATTATAAATAACTGAGCTGAATTTAAATTTCTACGTTGTTAAAAAATTAAAAGGATTTTTATTAAAGCGGGGAAAAACAAATTTAAAAAACATTATCTATCTAATTAGAAAAGTAGATCTCAATAAATGCAAGGAACTATAAGATTTCGGTTAAAATAAGAGATGGGTGAAGTTAAACAGATTTTAAAAAAATTTAGGTTCCAAGAAGAAATTTTTAAGAAGAGAAGTAAAAAGAAAAATTAGCTACTCTGCTAACAGATAATTAGTGCTATTATACAGAAATACTGAAATACTTTTAAATAATATCGAAATTGTTGATCTCTGAGGGGTATAGAAATGTATCTGTACACCACTATCAACTTGTAAAAAAATATTCTTTTTAATAAGCAAAAAATCATCTCAAATTTTTAAAATTAAGCAATATTTCGATCTTTCTTTTATTATTCTTCCTTAATAAAAACTTTATTCTGTATTCTTGATATAAAACTATCTACAGATGCCTTAAATGCCACTGAAGAAGGAGATCTATTTTGGTAGTTTTTCATTAGATCACTGTATAGTTTCGAAATTTTTAATAACCACAGTTATAAATATCGACTTCATAGTCAACAGCCAATTTTAAGTGAAACGTATTGATAGGATGGCGATAAATATATCTGACATGAAAACTTTGTCTTGATCAAATTTCTTACTGATTGCATTAGTTTTATATGCACACTGCTAAAGAATGGCAATTAATTTTATTAGTCCCTTGCTCCAGAAGTCAGAGTTAATGTGAGATAGTTCTAGGGCTTTCTGAAGTATTGACAATACTAAAAGTTTTATCTCTGTAAGGAAGCACATCAAATTAACTCTGACTTTAAGTAACCCAAGTTTTTTAATACAAATAGAAGCAGTATTACTATCTCATTAGATAGTATTACTACTTCTTTTAATTATAAAATTATATATTATGCTAGGATTGTAATATTGCTCCTTTAGTATTTAAATATTTATTTTTTATGGAATAAAATTATAAAATTATTTCAGTTATTCAAAATGTAATATTGGAGGGAGAGAATAGTAACCTTTTGCTTTTAAGCAATTCATTTGATAATGTTATCAAAATTTCTGATGAAGAAGCAGTAATGTATGAAAATATTATACATGTTTTGAGGTGAGAAATAGTTGATTTGGATGAATAATCAGTATTAAAAAAATAAAATCCAAATATTTGCAAAATATTTGCTTATCAAAAAACCGCAATAATTTCCAAATTCTGTAATTTATAAAATAGAAATTAGTACAAAAATCTTTTAAATTCAATTGCTACTTATATCAATGAAGAAAATTTTTATTTTAGTTACTTTTTATTAAATAATTATCAAAAAAATATTATTATCAAAAAATTATTGATTTTCATAAGAAATGAACTCGCATTCTTCAACTTAACGTGAAAAATACTGAAACTCTCATCTCATCGATTGAGCTACTGCCTTCCATTACAAACTACTAAAACTATATTTAAATTTAATTAATGAATTAATATTTTTAAAAACTGTATTAACATCGTGATCCATTACAAATTTTAAAATATATATTTGAATTTGAATGGATGAATAAAAAGTATTTTATTAACGATTGAAAATTTGAACAAGATATATAAATAAAGTAATAGAAATAGTGTGAACTAATGCTAGGAATTGAATAAAAAAAGATCCTACTTACACGAGCGTTTTCTGACAAATACGTTTTACAAAAAATACGTTAGAGTTCATTTATATCTACATTACTTATATGCATGCATAATGTTCAAGCATACCAAGCATAGAAGCAAACTGACTCCAATATTTCTGCATATTCTGTTTAGAATTTTAAGACACACGAAATTTGTAGTTTAATTATAAGTTTCCCTTGATGTAAATAATCCTTTTTGATTACTAAACTAAATATTACATCTACCACTCTGGTGAAAAAAATATATGTTTAACTGATTGATCTGGAAAGTACAATGACAATGAGACATGAATATTGCTTGAATCTCAGGTACCATTTTTCCTTTTGGAGAATCCTTTTTTTATATGTGGTAGGGAAACTTAACTTCACACTGTTAGTAATTCGATTAGAAGGGTGAGAGTCAGTCACCAATCCGACATCTCATCATTCCCTAATTATTCGTACAAAAGTCTCAAAAGTGGGCTTACTTTAATATCTGCTGCGAAAAAGTTGAAATAAATCTGTAGGTGAGTGCTAACGGTCATCCCTAGCTACAGTATAGCTTATTCTGTAGGAAGCCTATATATGTCAATGTATACTAGAGAAGCCACGACCACTCTGTTATATATAAAGAAATTTTTATTTCGAATGCGAGCTTCATTATCTTTATATATAATAAATTATCTTTTTGAAAAGCTCTTCTTGAGTCCTTATATATAATACTAAATTGTCGTTTAGTAGATCTTTACAACATTGATTATTTTTGGACAAAAGAAAAATATGCTTCCATTTTTATCAACTTACTGTAGCGCAGTGATTCTCAACCTGTGGGGCGCGCCCCCCTCGGGGGGGCGAGCACACTAATGGGAGGGGCACGAGCATATCCAAGAGAAAATGTTATTTAAAAAAATTGATAAGTGACTGAAAGGAAAGAACACACACACATACAAAACAAAATACATTTCGACATATTTAATAATTAACTTATTAAACAAATTTAAACAATTTACTAAATTAAAAACAAACTTAATAATTATTAGTGACTTCCTTGGGCCTGTCTTGCAGAGCAAAGTTTTTCGAAGTAGGGTTTAATATTATAAATAGATACTCTCAGTTCTTTTTATTTATTTAGCTTAGATCTATATTTTGTCTTCAAAGAAGCCACCACAAAAAATCTAGTTTCACAAAGGTAAGATGTTGAAAATGGTAGTAGAATGCAAAACGCCCTTTTTTCAGTGCAAAAAACTCAACATCCATTCCTGCCCAAAATTCAAAGAGTGATTTATTACTAAATTGTCTTTTGGTTTCGCCGCTTGCAGTGAAGTCTATGAAGGTTTCTTCCTCATCAATTGTGAGTCCTTCGGGAGTATTTTGAAATGGATCCCTCACCCACTTGTAACTTGATATCAGTTTGTCGTCAGCAAGAAAGTACTTTTTAAAATTCTTTGCTAGCATTGCTAAATGATTTTCAATGGTTACAAAAACAACTTTTACATGTTGTTCTTCAGCCTTGTAAGTTTTAATACAATCATTCAAATTTGCAAACATTGTTAAGTGTTCTTGCTTAAAATTTCTGCTCCACAATTTTAATTTTCTAGAAAAAGCATTAACTTTATCACTCGTATCCAATATATGTGTATTTGCACCTTGCAGATGAAAATTCAAGTTATTTAATTTCTCGAATATGTCGACCTTGTAGCTCAATTTCATCACAAATAAACTATCACGAAAATTCTCAGCTTCCGGTCTGTTTTCCTCTTCTTAACGGCGAATTCTTCTCTTAATTCATAAACACGTTGCAAAAATTTCCCTCGTGATAACCATCTTGTCTCGCAATAAAATAGTAACGCTGAATGTACTGCATCCATGTCTTTAAAAAGTGCGGAAAAGATTCTTGATTTCAGGGGTCTCATTTTTATATAATTTACTACGGTTACAACAGTGGTTAACACAATATTCAAACCAGAACTCATTTCTTTGGAAGCCAAATCTTCTCTGTGGATCGTACAATGTGTCCAGACGCACTGTGGTGATTTTTGTTTCACAAGTGCTTGAATACTTTGAAATCTCCCGGACATAGAACGAGCACCATCGGTGCATATTCCAACGCATTTTTTCCATTCTATGTTTGCCTCGTTCATAAAATCATTTAAGATCGCAAATAATGCGAGTGTTGTTGCTTTGAGTTCTATTGGTTTGCAGAAAAATAACTCTTCTACTACTGATAAATCATCACAAAATCTAACATGGGCAATGGAATGAGCATCTTTATTACTATCTGTTGCCTCATCGAGTTGTATTGAAAACAATTTATCACGTAACTTCGGCAAAAGCTGACACTCTACATCTTCAGCTATATCAGCAATTCGACGGGCAATAGTATCATTTGAAAGAAGTATAGACTACAATTGTTTTGCAAAATTATCTCCAAACATAATTTCTACAATCTCAATTGCGGCTGGCAAAATAAGCTCTTCACCAGTGGTGTGAGGCTTTTTACATCTGGCTATTTTATATGAAACTTTGTAAGAGGCAATTAAAGCTTTTTCATTCACAAAGTCTTTTTAAACGATGATTTTTGCTTTTCATATGATTTAATTTTAATTGGAAGAATTCTCTGGGTTTGTTTGCGTACTCACTATGAAGCGTTTCCAAACGTCGTTTAAGCTTATTAGGTTTCATGCTGTCTGCCGCCAACATTTTTGAGCAAATGATACACAGGGGCCTTTCTTCTTCCTTTACTTCAGTACTAGTGAACCCAAAATTTAAGTATTCTTGAGTATATTTTTTCATTTTATTTTTGGAACCACGCTAGCCTGTGTACTTATTGATGCTTGTCTATCGTCTAATGCTCGCTTACGCCCGCCTAAAAATTTATCCATGATTCTGCATAAATCTGCTGCCGTGAATATTTAATATGATGAATTGTAATTACACAAATATATATATAACATACACATTCAGAATAAATTCAATAGCGATAGAAGGATCGACTCGAATGAGATTGTCTGGAATTGAAATTGGTGTCATAGAACTTTCTCCTTCTCCCTTTGAGAAAATGTTTGTTCACATCTGCGCACGTTCCTAACTTAACTTTTAAGCTGACCAGACAAATTCCAGACAAATCGAAACTTCTCGCGAAACCGTGAGAATGGCCGACATGGCGGGACGCAAGAGTAATAAAAAGGCTTTGGATTCTTGTTTTTTTTTCAATGCTGAGGATCGGTGTTGCAAAATGTCAATAAATTTTCGTATTCTTGGTAATTTGTAAAGTTTAAAATTAAGGTTGTAGTGTAGGTTTACCGCCAAAATACTCAAAATACATTATTATTGTATACATTTTATTGTATGTGGTGGAAGAGGAGTGGGGCGTGAGGAAAATTATGATTGAAAATTGGGCCGTGAATACTAAAAGGTTGAGAAACACTGCTGTAGCGTCTTTTTTAACAGATTACGGTGTGAGCAAGAGAAAATACTATAATCTTTAACAAAATATTTTATTTCAAGTTTCGCATAGATCCAAAATATCTTAACTCTTCTATTATTGATATAATCTAAATACTAATGTCTTAGCAGTTATGGAAATAAAAGTTAAAACATTGTAACGAAACTGATAAAAAGATTTCAGCTGCCGAACTTGGAAAAAGACTACGTTTTGATTCAATTATAAGGAAAAAGGAGATCGTGGATATCTTTAGCACATAATTAATATGCTAGAAATGAATTTTAAGCCTGGATATACTTAAAAAAAACTCTTTTACTAGAGTTTTTTCTTAATCCACATCACTCTTAAGGAAATACACTCGGAAAAAAATTATAAAATAAAAAGACTAATAATTTTAAAATGATATCAGCACCATTTCTCATTTAAAATTTATTTAAAATTTTATTTTAACTAGCATCAAAAGATCAAGATGGAGGAAAAAAGCAAACAAAAGAGAGAAAGGTTCTTCTAGGTTATAAGATTCCACAAGTAAATTAATTTAAGTTCAAAACTTTAATTCATAGTATTTGAATCCTAAGACCCACTGCCAGCTAAACGCATCTTCACCTTTGGTAGAATATTTCTTTATACGTGGTAGGGAAACTTATCTTCATGCTGTTATTACGCCTATTAGGAAAGCTAGAATCAGCCACGACAGGTTGTACAAGTCTTTCCGAAAAGAAAGAAAACATTAATTATCAATTAATCTAAGTTGAACTATTCAGCTAACATAAAAAGGAGTGATAACACACAATATTTTTTATTACCTGAGGAATCGATTGATGATCAATGATTTACACCAAAAACCTACAGTATTATTTTCTATTTCTAAAGTAATAGTTAATTCTAATTTAATTCTAAAATTAACTATAAAATTGCTTTCGTGGGTGAAAGTTGACTTAATCTTTCCAGCGGGTGTATAGCAAGAAGTTTCTCAAATTCTATAATGAATTACCCTGCTTCACAAGAATAGAGGACCAAAGTAGCACCACAACATAGTCAAAGTGTACAGAAAGACATCATTTACCGAAGATCATCATCACTTATGCAAATAGTGAATCACTAATGAAATAACAGTACAGAACAACATCGCTCAGATTGCAGTCAATGTTCTCTCTGTGGTCAACAATCCAAAGAATCAGCTCATTTGACATTCTCACTTTAATACTCTGAGGGTTTTATAGGCTTCATAATTAGGCACAGAAATTTCTAAAAATATCTATGAAAAGATGATTGATAATTACATGGCAATGTCGCATACAAATCGTTGTATCTAAATGGTCACCACAGTGTTATACTCACACCCATATTACAAACGGTTATATAAAAATTCGTTGAGAAGAATATTATTTTCCTTTAATATTCTACATTTCTAAGAATAAATACACTGAAGGAAAAAGATCCCAGCATCAAAAAACGACTTGTGTTAGACAAACAAATTTGTTAAGGATGTTTATACATCTGAAATATAAGAACGATTCAAATTTCGTACTTCACGCATAAGGGTGGAGCAAGTAGCTCCACTATGAATATGAAAATCAGATTTTCTTTAAATGCTTGTTGTAAAGCTCGTGAACGTTATTTATCTTTGAAATTAGACATATTGATATTAGCTATGAATGCCCTTTAGAAGAATTTTTAGCAACAGCTCACCGTATTTGAACGAGGTCGAGTAATATGACTACGAGAAGGTGTACTTTCCGTGATATTACAGAAAGACTAGGCTGGAATTTATCCCTTGTGCATGATTTTTGGGAAAAAATTTTAAGGGATGATACTCTCTCAAGAATACAGGGTTTCGGTCGGCCATGGAGAAATACTTAGAGGCAAAGACCGCCTTATTCAGCGTACGATTGGGGCGTATATGCACTGCGTCTCTGACAGAAATCAGAGCTACAGTTGGTACTACAGTGTTAGAAATTGATTACTTCTAAAACAGCTCCGAGTCAGGTGCCTTGCAACTTACATTCAACTGACTTCAAGACATTGCCGTTTGCTAAGCCAGTGGTGTCACTCCCAAACTCATTGGATGACGGAATCTATTGTGTTTTCTGATATCTGAATATCTGTTGTGTTTTCTGATGAAAGTAGGTTCTGCCTTGGTGCCAGTGATGGTCTTAAGTAGGTCAGAAGGTGGCCAGGGGAACGCCTGCGACCAAATTGTCTGCAGCCTAAACACACTGGAGCTACACCTGGAGTTATGGTATAAGGAGCAATTTCCTATAAAAGAAGGATCACGCTCTTGGTTATGCTAAAAACATTGATTGGAAATTTGTACGTCAGTTTGTAAATTCAACCTTTAGTGCCATTCACCAGCAGCATGCAAGGGAGAGTTTTCAAAGCAGTGTATCGCTCCCCTCATACTGCTGTTGTAACACAACGTGCTGTAAGGAATGACGACAATTTACCTTGGCTGCGATATCTCTAGATATATCTCTCCAATTGATCACATCTGGGATATCATTGGACGACAACTCCAGCATCATCCACAGCTATTGTATTATCTCAGTATTGATAGAACAAGTACAACAAGCATGTTACTCCATACAACAAAGCTATATTTGTATGACACAATCTATGCACATTACATTCAAAATTCTGGAGGGTACACCAGTTATTAATGTAACAGCTTTTCACGTTTGAAATGTATTTTCTTTAACTTAAATTAACCTGTGATCTTGAAAATAACAAGACAAATGCATAATCGAAATTTCATTACTCTTCAATAATTGTTTCTTGTTGGAATTTTTTTCCGCCAGAGTATTTTAATTTAAATTTCATCTGTATATTAGTTTTTTACTAAAATAGAAAATATTTTCTTTTCTATTAGTAAATTTCCTACCCATTATATTCTTACATTCTTATTATTTCTAAAATTCATCTTTTCATAGTATTTTTAATTTTTTTAAAATTATATTTAATATATATATTTTTATAGAACAAAACATGGATACCAATTCAAAACCTTAAATGAATGAAAAATTTATCTTGAAATTTTCTAAGCAAATTAAAATTGTAATCATGTGTATAATATATATGTTAATTTTTAATAAATATTCGACAATTCTTTTCTTCTGATTTCTCTAAGTTATAATTTCTTCATAATAATCTTTGACTTTCGATGAAAATTTATTATTAGTGTATGAAGCTTTTTTATTTTTATTATTTTTAACTTTTTAATATTCGATAAATTTCACAATTTATCAAGGCCAAATAACCATTATCTTAAAAATAATATTCTTTAAATTAATTTGAAACAGCTGCCATCTCTCTATATTTAACTGTTAATGAAGAACTCTGAAATCATTAAAATATTATATTGTTATTGGAAATCAAAAAAATTGAAAAATTTCAGAATTCCAAAACATGAAAAAATGAATGAAGATATCAAATACAGAATTTATTCCTCATAAATATGGAACATGTTAAATTAAGTAAAAGTTTTTTTTAAAAAACCTTCCTTTCAAAGCTTTTAAGAAACAAATGTCAGTAATAATTTACATTTCAAAATATTTCTTCGATTTTCCACCATTATGTAATATTTCCTAGAATGTTTGCAAATGACAATGTTTTATTCTAATAAAAACTGCTTATTAGCTCCACATCTACTTTTATAAATAATTTTAGTAATGAAACTATGGTATTTCTGTTAATACTTCAAAAGAGGAAGGTAAATTATTAAAGAAATATGAAGTTCAGGAATAGATAAATAATAAAATATTTTTGCATTGGGTACTCAAAACGTCTTTACCTGTATTGACTGCTGTATCATTATCTACAATGTAATCTGGCCAGCAAGAATTTAATACTTCTTTCCCAACTTGAAAGAGCTACTTCTACTTGAACTTTTAATTTTGTTTTGTTCTTTAATGTATAAAAATATATACCCTTGTCCTTATTAAGATGTAGTAACGGTTTTTGGAACTCTGAACATTTAAGGGAATCAATCCATATCTCCATAAATGTTTCAACTGTCAGAAACCAAATTGTTATCAAATTTTACAAACTCCTTTTTCAAGGATTATTCTCTAATTAATTGATTAGTACATTCACACATTTGAAATTAATCAATTAATAATTTCAGCAATAGCAAATTTATTTAAATTTTTTTTGGAATCTATTGAAATTTTAAATAAAACTATAGACCCTGAGTTAAGCATTGCATTGAAGGAGTAACACAAATTCAGCTCACGTTAAATGTCTTAATTTGCATGTTTTAGTTATACACGGATATAATACTGCAAAAACATAAATAAATAATTATGTTACTAGTATTTTTCTTTTTGTTAATTTAACAAATTTTTTCAGATTGTGTACCATTTTGATCAATAGTGTGAGTAATGAAAGAAAAATCATAGAATTCTTGAGAATAATATTTTCCTTCCAAATACATCTCTCTCTAAATCCTCACAAACATAGTCTGCATCAAGTAGAGAAAGTTTTAATCTTTATAAATGATCCTATTGTATAATTTTTGGAATAAATTGAATCTATCCAGATTTAGAAGTAACTCAGCTATTCCTATTTAATGGTATCTTCAAATTTATCTCTTTTTTTACGCTTCGTGAAATATTAGAATCTATCCTCAAAGATGTCCTTTCAGCACCAGAAAATAAAGGGTTTCTTTTTATCCTCAAGTTTACTCGAGAGGAATTCTGCATTTACGAACTGTTCAGGTGTGAAATCTGAGGAGATTCTGTACTGAAACCTTCATCTTATGTATCACTACATCAAAGAACTGCAACTTTTAGATTGTTGCTTCTAAGGTTTAGTAAACTTGTTAAGTAGTGCTTGAACTTTAGTTGCTAACTAGGAGCTCCAGTATTTTGAAAATTGTAGGGCACTAGACCTTATTCAGCAGTATCCAGTGGCATTGTTTTTCTACGCTGTTTCAAGTGATTGATTTTCTGTTAATTAATTATTTGATGAGAACGTTTAAGGTAAATATAGTGAATCAGGAATATCATATTCTTCAATTTTTTATATTTATTACAACGCCTCATAAATTTCTTTCATTTTTATACAAAATAAATATACGATATTGTTGATTTGTTGCATTATAAAGGAAACTATGATATGCTATCAAATTATTCCACGCATTTATTCCTTATAAATGCCTATCACTTCATTCCATCTTTTATAAATCCACGTTGCTCCCCCTTTTAAAATTGTTCATATTTTCTTGCAAAATTTCTTCTAGGTACCTATTTCTTTTTTCACCTACTTTTTACCATGAAAAGAAGCATTTTAATGAACAGGAATAATTGTTAGTCGGATGGAGCATGATATGGAGAATTCAGAAAATGTTGTGGTAAATTGCGGTGAAACTATATCAACTTTTCTCTCTCATTCATAACACAATATGGGATTTTTCAATGTCGTGATGAAAAACGGCGCCTCAAAGCCATTTTGGTTCAACAACTCTGTGCACTTTTTTTCTTATACTGATTTTCCATTAATCAAGCGGATTACAGTATTTAAGAAATTGATAGATAGGTTTTAAAAAATTTTGTTTCTTCTTTCGCTCTTTTCAACTGAATTTTTTAAAAATCTAAACGATATAAGTATATTTTTGAGATTTTTTTTGTTGATGCATGATTAATTACTGGTTAGATAAAAATTTCCTCTTATCAGTACTGTTTTTTTTAATTTAATATACATATAATAATAGCTACTTAAATTTAGTATTATGTTTTAATACCTAAAATTTTAACATTTTATTCAATATCATCTATAAATATTGATTCATATAATTATTATATTACATTTTTCCATATTTAATACATGTGTTAAAATTTTCAGTCAAGGTAATTAGTAATTTGTTTTGTAACGAACACAGTAATTTCAAATACGTACTATGAATTTAAAAGGGTTTTTCCATTTTGTTCGTTTCATATCATAAACATTCTCAAGATCATCCCTTTAATTATATTTTTTCTACTACAGAATAATTTTAGAAAATGTGTATCTTATAAATATTTTTTAATGAAAAAAATCACACGATTTGATAAAAAATTTCGAAATCGTTTTCATTTTGTAAATCACATGGAAAATGGTTAAATTTGTAGACACCACTGTTTCAAACCGTACTAATTTTTAATCCATTATTGAGGTAATTGTGCTATGTCAATTATTAAAAAAGTTTTAACATAAAATAAAAATGCATATGTTTTCACATTAATAAGTTATAAGATATTTCATTTATTTTATAGATGAAGAAAAATGGCCATTTCTGGTATTTTAGATATCAAGTGTCAGAAATGTGAAATGAAATTCATATATATAAGACCTAGGTTTGAGTATATTTGATAAACTCTATGCATTGCATTTTTTTTCTTTCATCTTATCTTTTCCCCTTTATTTATTTTTCTCTAACACGCATATTTTTTCAAAATTATTTTTTGAATTCATAAAAGAAGTATTAACAGTTAAAACCCTCAGCTATTCTGAAATGAAATAATTATATTCTTGAATGAACATAGTTACTTCCCTTATAAGAAAAAAAAGTTAATTGGCTTTCTAACATCTTTTGGAAAAAAGTCGAGTTGTACATCAGTCATACCTGAAAAAAATTCTTCATAATGAAGTTCACTTCATGTAAATATTCTTTTAACCTGTTAACTGCTTTTAAAAAGTATACTCGCTATGAAAAAAATACAACATTTTGCATTCTGCGAGTTTATTAATCAGGAACAGTAACTTGTAGGTTAAAAGACAATTTTAGTAAAAACTCAAACATAATTTTAAATTTCAAGAGGTTTAAAATATTTTGAGGGCAACTTGAAATCATGAAAAGAAATAAAAGATTATTGTGCGTTGTACCATACTTAGCTCAATATAATTCTCTAACAGCAAAATAAAATATTAAGTTAATTTTTTTATGTTTCTTTTCGTTCAAATGTAAAAAGTGTGTGTAAGCTTAAATAAATAAATGTGATTATTGATATAAAAAATAAAAATCATTTCATTAAAACATAATTTTATATTACACATACTTGTATTTGACGAATAAACATGCCATCTCTAAATTTCTGCAAAATAATTTACGTATGCATTTTCAGAAGAGAGCGAAACAGTTAACTGGTTAAATAGCTGCAACCTATAATTAACTTATTCTCGGGTTAAATAAAAGCCTCGGTGGCCTGGGGGTAAATCCCGGCTTCGGAAACGGAGGGTTGCAGGTTCGAGACCCGATTCCACCGAAAAATTGCCGTGTAAGTGGATCTGGTGCACGTTAAATCCCTCGGGGTCAAACGTCCTCCCGCTAGTGTGGTGTGGATGCTTGGAGTTAGAAGGGACCATTCAGGTATCGTCCTTATAGTCTGACCACGTTTCCAAATTCCAAGTTCTGTCCCAAAATAACCCTAGTATGGCTTTAAAACGGGACGTTAATATAACTAAACTAAACAGTATTCTCGGGTTAAATAAAATTTTCAGTATATGCAATGTAAACATCAGGTATTTTATATATTTTTAAACTTTAATATAATTCTATCAACCATCTGTCTCTCAAAAAATACCTCTTTTAATTAGTCTTGTACCTTTTAATCAATAACAGCTTTTAATAGTTAATGCCTTCCAACAAATTTTCAATTTTCTTAATTTTTACAATAATTTTAGTTAACATTTTTCTATCTTTAGATTTCAGTATGTTTCGGCTATATTTTTCCAGCAATACTTGAATTTATTATCTATTGATGCAGCCTTAGAACAAATACATAGAACTTAGAGAAAACCTTAAAAATAATGAAAAAGGAAGAGTTTAGTAATCACACAATGAAACAATTGAAACTCTTTCAACATTCTAAGGAAAATAGTCTAGTCTCAAGAAATAAAACTTGAGATAAATATATAGAATCAGGTCTCGGAAAAGATTTACATTAATCAGTGAATCCCATATATCTGGCAAAGAAATCTTGTTTCCGCTTTTAAATAGTTTCCGGGGACTTCTAGATGACCTGATTAATTAATGGAGCTAATTGAACGGCAAATTTTGAATTATGTTGATGGAATTAGTTTATCAAAGAAGGTGCTCGACGAAAGTTTTTACGCTACTAAATTGAGTTAGGACTTAATGGAGGCAAATGGATGTAATCTAAAGATTCTGTAGGCTTTTGTGCTTTGAGTTTTAGAATAGAATAGGAAATAAGGCTTTAGAAGATTTTTTCAATATTCAAATTTTTTTCCTCTACTAAAAATTACTTGAGTAAATATATTTTCTGTATAATATTAATTCTGAGTAATCACAATCTGTGTTTATTGTTATATTGATGAATATTAGTCTATATTAATATATTGTATGAGAAAATAAAACAAGAACTAGTTAATATTAAATATGTTTCAGCATTTCGCTTTGTTTTGTGCTTTTGATAGCATTTCGAATTCTAGGCATTAATAGAATTCTAATAAATCTACATATTTTGGAGATAAATCCTTCACCGTTTGCCTAAATCTTTGCTTTATCTTCCTTTTTGTTGTTTTAGAGAATTGTTTTAATATAATGTAACTGCAATCAAAGCTACATTGCTCATTGAACAACAGTAATAAAAAAGCTACTTAGCAATATTATCTACAATAGCTTGCAATCAATAGTATGAAAGAATTCACTGAGCCACTATTAAATTCCCAAATTAGCCATCATATTAATTTAGAACTGTTTGTACAAATATATGTTGACCATTCCATTTTACACAAACAGGGGGTGTTTTTCCATTTTATAAGATTTAACCAATTCCTACGATCATAGGCTGCAGTAGCATGTTGGTAAGGTCTCGGCAGCAGTATAGGACAGTTGGAGACCCAATTTCACCGAAGTGGCTCTGATACACGTTAAACCCATCTTGGGCAAACGTTCTTCCACTTTCGAAAAAAGGGTTCTCCTCATCTGACAATGGTTTCAAATCACGAGGTTCGTCGCAAAACAGCCCTAGTGTTGTTTTAGATAGGGGGAACTCAAATGACGTAACGCACCAAAAAATACCAGAACACACAAGTTCTTTAAAATAAGATCAATTTTCAATACTTCTTGACAACTTCAATGAGAACTCTTATACAGAAGAGGTCGAAAATCAAAAGCAAATCTCGCTTAAGTTTTAGCTTAAAGTAAGTTAAAGAATTAGGTTAAGCAAACATATATTCCCGCATTCTATAAGAGTTATCTGAAGGCCTCTATTTCTCCTAAATCCATTGCAGCGAGCATCTATAACGAACAAAGTACACATCACGGATATTCATTTATACCCATTTAATGACAGGGAAGGATTAAAGTGTATTTGGGACCTTTTTGCAATGAAAATTAAAGAGCACGTGATCAAACATGGTCGTTGTCCACATGATAGGTATTCAGTGGAATCAAGTTTCACATTTGGAAGCCACTTATTTAAAAGCAAGAATCCTTCACACTTTTTCTATTCAAAGTATACAAAGAAAATGTATAGTAATTGTTAAGAAAATTCAACTCCAGAATCTGAAACGTCTTCATATTTAAAATCCTCTAATTCAGAAAAACACAAATCAGGAAACCCGCTTCAAATTAGATGGAGGAGATTTGGTATACAGACTTGAAGATTAAATATGGATTTCTGTCGAATTCTCTGCGTACTCCATTACGCCCTTTTGTCTTAGTGAACTCGATAACTAAATAAACATAAAGATTTATACAGATAAATTTTGGTGCACAGGTTTTAAATCTAAAATATAAATTGTTATTAAATTTTGAATCATTTTTGATTAAAAATTTAAATTTTTAAATGTATTAATATTAATTAAAATTTTAAATGTAATAATAACTAACTTTTATAATGATAATTCTATTGCTAATAAATTTCATTCTTTAGTAAGATTATTAATATGCATTAATTTATATATTTTTTAAAGAAAAAAGGCCTTTTTATTTTAAATCCAGTGCTGACAAAAAACGAGGTAAGCTGTCCACGTCTTCTTAAAAAGTAAACAAAATTAATCATATGACGATGAGTTAAATTAGGTAGAAACGAAGTTTCATAGAAAAGCAAACAGTATCGTCTTTTTCATTTAAAATGTTGAAAGGGTCTGCGATACAATATTTTGAATAATGAAGACAATATGTCGAACAATTGATGAAAATTTTTCTAATGCAAATTAAAATTTTAAAATGTCAATGGCAGAACCTTACAAAATCAATCTATCCAAACTTGCTTTCAAATGCAAATTAAAAATTAAGAAAAAATTAAAAATCAGTTTAATATTTACAAGAATAGATATACACGTACGGTAAATGTTTGTGAGATTGCTTGGGTGGAAATTTTTAACATCTTGTTTTCTTTTCAAATAATTTGAGATTAATTTTTTGGATGTAATTTTATTACTTTGCTTAGTTACTTATCTCAAGCAACATATCGCCTATAAAACATTCAAAACTAATTTTTCGGTTTAATTTTTTGGAATGGTAATTCTCAGATTATTCAACTGCCTTATCATTTCATTGTATCCCCTTGTTTTTTTTTGTTTTTTACATTTACAAAATATATATTTAGTTCAATTAATTGTGATTAATAAAATTAACTAAATATATATCAGTGATAACAATGCAAAATAATGCCATGTGATGTTCTAATCCAAATCAAATTATACGGCATAATCCTTATATTTATAAACTATTTATAAATTATTTATAGTTATAAACAAAACCTTTTTATCGTTAGCTTTCAGAAACAAATAAATATCCATTGAATACTTATAAATTAAGTAAAATGTTTTCTGTGTAAGGAATTTCCCGTACACACTTCAGTAGATTTCCGTAGTCTTTAAACTAATCGATCCCGCGTATATATTGGTTATTCCAAGTATAATGACGAATTCCCAACCTTTCGATTGTTAGTTTTCGAACTTTCACCGACATTTGAAGTGAAAAAACAATTAATAAATTTCTATTCAAAGAAAGCATAGCACTTAATTTTTTTTAATTTTATGAATTAAATTTGTTCAAATAATGCCCAATATAATTGGGAAAAATATTATGAACTAAATTACACTAATAATAACTTTGTATCGAGAACAAAAGTCATTAAATATAAATCTTTATCATGAATTTAGACCACTTTTACTGAATATTTAAAGAAAAAAAAATGGAAAAATCCGCTTTAAAAACAAATATAGGTACTTAAAAATATTTAAAGCAACTTTAAAAGAAAAAAATATGCTTATAAAAATAAATAAAAGTGGATTTAATTATTTTCCAAAAATTATTCTAATAGAATAAGAGCAAGAGTATTAGCATCCCCTCCTCTCAAATGTATAGTCTACAATTCGAGATAACATTTAAACTTAATAAAAGAGAAGAGTATGTTCAACACTAGTTCTAAAAGAACGAATGTTTTTCTGTTTCTTAGGACGGAAATAACGCAATCGGCCGCCTACGCATTGTTTGCTACATATATTTCTGAGTTCAGACATCCTTTCAATTCGAAATGAATAAACTCCGGTTACAAAATAAAAAAGATTTACTTTTTAGTTTAGAGATGTTATCCAACTTCAATTCGATCAGTCATCTATTTATAAAACGGCAGAAACATAAATGAAATTTCACTTAAAGTGCTTATCATTATTTTTATCCCTTATAGAATTAAAGAATAAAATGTATGTCTTCTTTAGAGTGTTTTTTTACCAACTGATAATTTTTTTTTGTTTTAATGTAATCCAATAATTTGATCATATGTATTTTGTCTACGTATACATACTTGAATAATGAAAGCTTTTTTTTAATTCTAGAAACTAAAAAATATGTATAAAAACACGTAATCTATAACATTAGTATATATAATGGTAACATTTAATCTTTATATATCCAATCATTACTATAAACCGCGTTAAAATTATATTTGTAGAATTTTTTACAGTCAATATCCTTTTAAATAAATAGGCCCCAATAGCCTGGTAGTAAGGTCTCGGCTTCGAAACCGGAGAGTTTCAGGTTCGGGACCTGATTCCACGGAAGAACAGTCGTATAAGCGGGTCTGGTGCAAGGTAAATTCGTCAGGGCCAAACGTCCACCCACTAGAGTGGTGTGGAATTTTGGAGAGGGATGCCAACTCAGGCGTCGTCCTCGTCATCTGATAATGTTTCAAAATTACGAGGTCCATGCCAAAATTGTCTACAGTGTGTTTTATAAAACGGGACATTAATGTAACTTAACTAAACTATTTAGGTAAATAAGAAAAAGAAAATTTTTAATTCAGTATGTTTTCCAAACGTATTTCAATATCAAATTGTTGTTAGAATAATCAGATGTGTTTCCATAAACAGTTATTTATTAATGATAGATTTACGCTATTCAAGAAAGAAGACATATTATAAAATTATACACTCTAACATCCTCAACATCCGATGAAGGATTTTTATCAAATGAGTAAAAGTAATACACAACAGATAGGTAATTTAGGATTTTAAAGCCTTTCTTTAAAATGTTAATCAATATATTAATAAGTGCAAGCTTCTTGCAAAAAGAAACAATAAATTTTTAATATGATCTAGAAATATTGTCCGTATGTCAGTGTTTCTCAACCTTTTAGTATTCACGGCCCAATTTTCAATCATAATTTTCATAGTGCCCCCCTCCCCACCTCATACAATAAAATGTATTTTGAGTATTTTGACGTTAAACCTATAGTACAATCTTAATTTTAAACTTTACGAATCACCAACAATACGGAAATTTATTGACATTTTGCAACACCGATCATCAGCATTAAAAAACCAGAATCCCATGCCTTTTTATTGCTCTTGCTTCCCGCCATGTCGGGAATTCTCACGGTTTCACGAGAAGTTTCGATTTGTCTGGTCAGCTTAAAAGTTAAGTTAGGAGAGTGCGTAGATGTGAGCAAACATTTTCTCAAAGGGAGAAGGAGAAAGTTCTATGACGCCAATTTCAATTCCAGGCAATCTCATTCGAGTCGATCCTACTATCGCTATTGAATCTATTCTGAATGTGTATGTTATATATATTTTCGTGTAATTGCAATTCACTGTATTAAATATTCACGGCAGCTGACTCATGCAGAATCATGGATAAAATTTTAAGTTGGCGTAAGTAAGCATTAGACGATAGACAAGCATCAACACGTACACAGACGAGCGTGGTTCCGAAAATAAAATCAGGGAAATATTCTCAAGGATACTTAAATTTTGGGTTCACTAGTACTGAAGTAAATGAAGAAAAAATACCTCTGTGTATCATTTGCCCAAAAGTGTTGACGGCAGAAAGCATGAAACCTAATAAACTTAAACGACATTTGGAAACGCTTCATAGTGATTACATAAACAAACTCAGAGAATTCTTCGAATTAAAAACATGTGAAAAGCAAAATTTATAGTTTAAAAAACTTTGTCTGTGAATGAAAAAGCTTTAATTGCCTCTTACAAAGTTTCATATAAAATAGCCAGATGTAAAAAGCCTCACACCATTGGTGAAGAGTGTATATTGCCAGCCGCAATTGAGATTGTAGAAATTATGTTTGGAGATAATTTTGCATAAAAATTGCGGTCTATACCTCTTTCAAATGATACTGTTGCCCGCCGAATTGCTGATATAGCTGAAGTGTCAGCTTTTTTCGAAGTTACGTGACAAATTGCTTTCAATAAAACTCGGTAATTCAACAGATAGGAATAAAGATGATCATTTTATTGCCTATGTTAGATTTTGTGATGATGTGTCAGTAGTAGAAGAATTACTTTTCAGCAAACCAATAGAACTCAAAGAAACAGCACTCACATTATTTGCTATCTGAAAGGATTTTATGAAGGAGGCAAACATAGAATGGAAAAATTGCGTCGGAATATGCACCGATGGTGCTTGTTATATGTCCGGAAGATTCCAAAGTATTCAAGCACTTGTGAAACAAAAATTGCCACTATGCGTCTGGACACATTGCATGATCCACAAAGAAGATTTGGCTTCCAAAGAAATGAGTCCTGGTTTGAATATTGTGTTAACTACTGTTGTAACCGTAGAAAATTATATAAAAATAAGACATATTCGAGTATTCGCGACATTCGTGACAAATTTGAGTATACTACATAGTCGACATATTCGAGAAATTAAATAACTTGAATCTTCAACTGCAAGGAGTAAATACACATATATTGAATACGAGTGATAAAGTTAATGCTTTTTGTAGAAAATTGGAATTGTGGAGAAGAAATTTAAAGCAAGAAAACTTAACAACGTTTACAAATTTGAATGATTGTATTGAAACTTACAAGGCTGAAGAACAACATGTAAAAGTTGTTTTTGTAACCATTGAAAATCATTTAGCAATGCTAGCAAAGAATTTTAAAAAGTACTTTCTTGCTGACGACAAACTGATATCCAGTTACAAGTGGGTGAGGGATCCATTTCAAAATACTCCCCAAGGACTCTCAATTAAACAGGAAGAAACCTTTATAGACTTCACGGCAAGCGGCGAAACCAAAAGTCAATTTAGTAATAAATCACTCTTAGAATTTTGGGCAGGAGTGGATGATGAGTTTTCCACGCTAAAAGCAAGGGCATTACACATTCTACTACCATTTTGAACTTCTTACCTTTGGGAAACTGGATTTTCTGCGGTGCCTTCTTTGAAGACAAAATATAGATCTCAACTAAATATAGAAAAAGAACTGAGAGTGACTATTTCCAATATTAAAACCTCCTTCGAAAACTTTGATCTGCAAGACTGACCCAAGGAAGTCACTAATAATTATTAAATTTGTTTTTAATTTAGTAAGTTGTTTTAATTTAATAAGTTAATAATTAAATATGTCGAAATGTATTTTGTTTTGTATGTGTGAGTGTGTTCTTTCCTTTCAACCCCTTAATCAATTTTTTTAAATAACATTTTCTCTTGGATATGCTCACGCCCCCCCATTAGTGTGCTGGCGCCCCCCTAGGGGGGCGCGCCCCTCAGGTTGAGAATCACTGCCGTATGTAATATTCTCTTATGAAGCACAGATATTTCATTTTGCAATCATCATCAGTTTCCATATTAATTAGAAAACTTTAGAGTTTATTTTTAAAAAATCTGGTATATATTGTCATTAATTATTTTCACAAAGTGATAAATTTTTTTTCAAAACAGATGATAAACACAGAAAGTAATACATAATTTCATTAATATTTTCGAGTAATCTTAAAAATTACGGACTTCCATATCATGTTTTCTAAGATGCTCTCTTTTAATAATAATTCTTAAACATAATGTTACAACAATGAATGAAATTGGTGTGCCATTGATATTTTTTACAAGAAATTATGATAAAGAATTTTTTTCAGCTACATTTTTTGATTATTCCTTTGTAATATAGAAAAGGAAGTACGCAACTATGTAATACCAAAAATAATAAACCGTTAGTGTCAAATAATACCAAAGAAATGTTTAGAATTTCAAATGTCAAACTTTTACCTTTAATAATCTTAAAAGACATTTGATGGCAAATTTATACTTGAAATTCCATATTAATGTATGCTTTTAGCCATAATTGTTTCCTTTTTGCACAAAAGCTAAATGCAGATATATTACATTGTCTTCTTCTCGTCAATCTAGCTTCAGGTGATGTCATTTTTAATATAAATGTTTATAATAATGATTTCTTTAATTTCGAGTAATTTTTAAATATACTTTTTCTGAAATTATACATATTGATCATGAGTATTGGATTACACAAGATAGCAAATTTTGCAATGAAAAATAATGGAGTAAATTTAGAAAGTATCGAATTTATTCCAATCTTTAAATTTACACCCATTTTCTTGTTTAAGCAATTTCGGATGGCATACTCAGTCTCGAAGAAAAATGGCACTAAGAATAAATTCCTGAAAGAAGTTGTTTCAAAACTGTAAATCACTTAGCTATGAAAATTCTATTAAGCAACACGCGCATACATTATATGCATTCACGCGTAACACGTCCATATTATTAGCTATTAAATCTTTCACTATATTCTATTTTACCGGAGATATATCAGAAAAAAAATCAATCTGCAAATGTATGTTTGGGTTATTAAACCTGTAAAATTATAGTTTGATTTTAAAATTATTTCTAAGAAATATGACAGTATATACATATTTTTAATTTAAAGGTTAAAGAGTAAGAATGTTATTTTTTTTTGGTCTATATAACGTATTTGCTCGATATTCACATTTTTTAAAGAAATATAAGTGAAAAAAATCTAGCTTTAAATGTAATCTGTAAATAATTACAGTATAATTAATTTGACAAAGCAAGGAGATAGCAAATCGTTTAACAGATGATACTAATATCGTTCAAAGTAAACTAAGAAAAACTTGCTGCAATATTAAAACTTCGAAGAGAGAATAACTGAATCACTGCAAATTCTCGATTTTATTTTGGTTTTCTGATTTAGCTTAAGACCACATGAAATTTTCTAATAGAATCTCAAAAACTGGATTTCTAATTAAGACAAGAATTAATTTTTCCTTTTTTTTTTACCAAAGCCGATATGTCCTGGTCTATTAAATCTAAGACTATTGACCTGACATCATTTTATTGCCCCTAAAGATTGCCTGTGAATCTCTCTTTTCATTGAAGACTCTAACGTAGCAAGAAAGCAATTTTACAGATTCGTAGCAAGATGAATTACAGAAATTTGTAAAGTTATAATTAGAAATAAGAAAATCGATGACTATGAGTGGAATGAAAACCGCAAGGTTTTAAAGGGTTGAATATACACGATAAAAATGATAGGGTTAATATCCTACATCGAAAATATGTAAGACTTATAAAAGAAAGTTTTAATGATGAAAAATGCGTTTTTTGAAAAAAATTAGATGATTGCTTGATGTGGCTTAAGAATCATTTTCTCTCCAAAAAAATGTAAAGAAGAAGCAAAATAATTACAACTCTTGCAATCATAAACAGTTGTTAAATCATTTTTATACTCAATTGCAAGTTGACTCAATTGTAAGTAAGTTCAAATAGAAATCATAAACAGTTGTTAAATCATTTTTATACTCAATTGTAAATTGACTCAATTGTAAGTAAGTTCAAATAGAAATTTTTTTATATTAAATGTGGTGCGATTGAATACTGGAACGTGATTTGCAGGATCTGTATTTGCCTTTTTTATATACTTTCATTTCATCAAGTCTTACCTAGTCATTTCAAGTCATTTCATCAAGTCTTATCTTAATTAATGATTCTTAAAAAAAGAGTATTTGAAAAAAAATTAAAAACACGATAAAATGTCTTGTTTTAGTTTAAATTGCAATTTCCCTCTGTATCTGTAACTGCTTCATCAAACGTTGAATTTCAATAGGGGTTTTTTTTTCTAAAATCATGATAAGATTCTTTCTATAATGAATTTTTAAAATATCTTAGCATAGCTCATTAATTTAGAATTTCAATAATTATATATATATATATTTTAAAAACATTGGCGTTTCCTGTTTTGACATTCAATTATAACAAAGAAACTATTTTTTAAGCTAGTTTTAGTGAAGTTTAAACGACTGACACGATTTTAAAAGTTATTAAATGAGAGCATCTCATAAATTCCATATTTTACATTATTTAATCTTTGCGCAACTCAAAGAAGAAAAAAAAATTTAGAACCCAAAAATGGAAAAATTAGAAACATGTAATTGTTGCATTATATTCTAAAACTATATATTGAGTTCAGTAAAGAAATTTTACTTTTCTTAAGAAACAATTTTTACAGAACGTATAAGAATTTAGAGATGTTTAGATTTTAAGAATGGAGAAAAATTCTCACCCTGCATAATGCTTGAAAACTGTATTTAAAACCTGAGTATTAAAATTTTCTTTTGGCAGAAAACAAAATTTCATTGTTTTTCTAAACAATTTTCAATATATTTTCTTATAAAACTAATAATTTATATTTTTGAACTTATTTTAAATGATAATAAATTTCATTTTCTTATTAAAATGTAATCAGACTTGAAAAGAATTTTCTTTTCAATTGCAAGCTAATACAGGAGTAAAAGTAAGTTTTTAAGATAATGAAAGATTAGACTAAAAAATATTCCTCATTTCTTTTTTATTCAATTAAAAATAAATGTATTGAAATGTATTATAATAGAAAATTTTATCCTTGATTAAAAATCCCAAACAAAGTTAATGTAATTGAGCTAAATGATAAAATTTGCACTTTTTAAAAAAGGAATGTTTCAATGATTTTGAATTTTAAAAATAAATTTGAATTTTATTATTAGCTAAGTTAATGGTTTGTTTTTTAAAACACTTTTTAAATACAAAAAAAAACAGGGAATTCTTATTAAAAAGTAATAAGATCGGAAAATAATTTTCTTTTTATAAACCAGCTAATATGGGAGATAAATTAATTTTCAAGGTAATGAAGGTAAGGATTAAAAGATATATTCTTCTTTTTTATTTTTAAACGCTAAAAATATTGAAACACTTCACATTACAAAATCTTATATATTTCCCCACCCTTGATTAAAAACCAAAAGCTAATATCATTGAAATAGCAGTCTCAAAACGAGAAATTTCAATTTTATATTTTGGTTTCTAAGAATTTTACGACATATTTTATTCCAGAAATCCGTTTTTTCGTATGAACAATGATTTGACTTTCTTAAATTTAAAATTTTTCTGTTCATAATAAAAAAAAAATACATAAGGTTAAATAATAATTTCTTTGGAGTTGAATATCAATTAAATATACTATGATGACAACTGAATCTTAATGATGTTGAGTTCATTAGAAGTAAATTATTGAAAAATATTTGGCAAACAAGTAGCCGTATTTTGGAGAATGATGTCTAAAAATGATATGGACCTCATCATAAAAATAATAACAGTAAGATACTATAAAATAAAATATTCGAAGATTTTTTTATTATGAGTTTCCTAACAGTTTTATCAGATTTCATATGATTTCCATCATTCTATAATAAAATTTCCAAGCGTATAAATTTAAAATAAAACATCAGAAATCATATCAACCACATCTTTAAAAGCTTCCGTTTAATGGAAAGAAATTTCGTAGAATAAAATTTGACACTGATCTTCAGTTGAAATCACTAGCTCGTAGACTGAATTTTATAGTTTAGATTAGTTTAGTTTAGTTATATTAACGTCCCATTATAAAGAAATGCTAGAGCTATTTCGGGAAAGGTCTCGTAATTTTGAACTGTGATTAGATGTCAAGAGCGACAACTAAGTTGGCATCATTTTTGAAATAATTAAATCACTGCTATCGTTTTTATATGCATTATAGACTGACAAAAAGCCAACCTGCTGTTGAATATTCCTCAAAATTGAATAGATGTCTACACTATAGATGTTAAATTTGTGTACCGAATCTTATTTATCCTGCACTTTCCATTTTATGGTTTTCTTATCAACTTAAATTAGAACTGCCACACATTCATATTTCCTCTAAACAAATTTTCGCTAAGGTTTGACAGCAATTTGCAAATTTGGTTTATAGATTTTCTTTTTTATTTCATTAACCTAGCTCAAATCGTTTTTAGGTTATCATAAAATAGGGTCATCTTGTGCTCCCGGTGCCTACAAAACTAAGTTATCTAACCAGTTAGATGAGCACAGATTGGAAGTAAGAGAGAAAAGAAAAAAAAATTAAGAAAGAAGACGACAAACCATCCAGGTATCTCCAGAAGAAATACCATCGCTGTCAGATCCTACACAACTTTATTCAATTTTTGGTGAAGTAATAACTAGATGGAGAAGTAGAGAGTAGTTAAACAAATGGTGTCTATGGATTGATTTTACTGGGAAGGTGAATGACATGCGAATGATATTTTTCAAAAATTGATTTTTTCGAATTCGCAAAGGTCTAAAACGTCGGGATTCGCAACAATTTCGAGGGCCACATTTTTATGATTATTATGCTTTATTTGTACAACTTATTGAGTAAAGTGACATTCCTACGACCTGTCCGCCTACAGAGGGGGGCCAGAATGGTCACGGATATAGGGATATGAGACCGCGTTCTGTTCTGTCTGTTTGTCAAATACTCACTCTTTTACCCGATTTTCCTTCTCTTCTGATTATCTGGTGTGCTCTAATGTCTGTCCAGTTTACCGACAATTTGTCTATAAGCTAGATAGGCAACAAACACCCCAGAAAACTGCAAGAAATGGTCAAGGAGAGAATGTGTGCTCCGTCTGAAGAATCATGGGTCAAAGGGACACAACTTAAATAGTTAAGGCTCTTCCAACGCCCGAAGGGTCACGGACAGTGAAAAACAGAATGACCAGACCGTCATAATAGCAGCATTGGCAAAAACTATAGTTGAATCCTAAGGACCATCACCGACTAAAGTACAACCCTTCCCGAAGGAAGTATGTCACGTTATCGATAGGAGTATCCAAACTCCCTTCTTATTTATCTATCCTCCTGGATGTCGAGATCCAACCTCCATACCAGAAGTATCTCATCCTCTTTTAAAATTGCCCCACCGGGAGACAACGTATAGAATAGAGTAAACTAGCTTACGTAAAAAACGTAAGTAAAAAAGCTGGAAAAATTCTTTTACAAGGCATATGTTATTCAGTCTTGAGAAGACTCAACGGTGTTTATTTATACAATTGCCAATGCTATAAATTTCATTCAACAATACGAATAAATCATCTCTGACAGTAAAAGTAATTATTAATATTAAAAAATATAATTTAATTTACAATTTCCTAGTATTATCAAAATTTTCTTCAAGATGCACCAACAATAAGAATTACTAAAACTGAAACTTTTGAAAAATTCGTTGCGTGTTTCAGCACATTCCAGCAAGAATGTAGCATTTCTTTTCAGGTCTGGATCCTTTACAATGGCTGAGAAAACACTTGATTTATTTAACGAGCTTAATGGGGCAACAGCAACTCAGCTTTTCAAAAAGTCTCGAACTAATTACAGGCATAATCACTTGTTGTTAACGAGGGAAACCATCAACTGAGGGAAAAAAGCATAGAATATTTAAAAAATAACAAGAGAAGAATAACAGCAAAGTCTGGTGTGCTTGTCAACGCCGTGGAAAGTGAGATGTTCTTTTCTAGGCTTGAGAAAAATTAATAGTGACATTCTGCGAAAATTTCTTAATAAATTAAATATTGCGCTGGTAAAAAGTCTTTGGTAATTCCGCCCTTGTATATATAAATGTTAATTATTTTGCCATATGAAAATATAATTTACCTATACTTTCTTATAATTTGCTTAATTTTTTTCTCATATATGTTGTGCAGAGAATCTATAATAGTAATTCGATTGTAGCATGGGGAATGTATAATAATAATTCTTTCGTAGTATAGAGAATTCAATACTTGTTATAAAGAATGTATGATAATAATTTTAACGCATTATATAGAACTTAGTACTTGTTATAGAGAATGTATAGCAATAATTCGAACATAGCATAGAAAACTCAATACGTGTTATAGAGAATGTATGATAATAATTCGAACATAGCATAGAGAATGTATAATAATAATTCGAAATTAGTATAGATAATGTATAATATTTATTTATACAAGATTATAACAATCAAATACTACATGTAATAATATTTATTTATTCTGTTAATATTTATTATCTTAGTTTTTTTTAAGTGAAATTTTTACCGAAAATCAATGAACTCCCTTCACTGATTTGAAACATGGAAAAATCTCCTGATTCGTAAAATTGGACTAAATACAAATTTTTAATGATTTTTAAACAAATTTTAATGCATATGTTTATTTAAATGCATATATAGAGAGCAATAAAGGGAAATTAATTTCTTTAAATCTTTTTCCCAGCATATTCTAGAATCAGAGTCTCTTCAATTACCTGTCGGTTGAACTGGTGTAGGCGAATATTGTTTTTGAGAGAAAAAAGCTAAAAAATATATACATTAAAAATATACGTTAAAATATACATTCAATAATAATATTTAAGATTTTAACTTCAATTTTAAATAAATTTTTTCCAAACTTTAGTTAAAATGCTATGTGAATATTACAGTGGAGGGAAAATATCTTTCGTTAAATTTTATTTCATATAAAATTTATAACTTCTTTTGAAATGTCAGTTGAGATGTTTTTAATATATTTAAACTATATTCAAGATGTCTAGCACAGTGCAACCACTTATTTTGTAATATTTTCAGAAGTATGCAGTAAAAATCCTCTTTCGTAGTATCCGGTACAGTGTAACAACTGATCATCTCCATTGCATTAATCGCAACTTCCCCATTAATTCTGAGGGTGATTTGATGCTCAATTACAAATGAGATGCGGCGTCTCTTAGGGGAGATATAATCTGTGAGAAACATAGCTTTTGTGGACTTCTCTATCACTATATATAGATACAATGCAATTTGCTGCCTGTTAATATAGATGTCATAAATGTAGGATTGGGATTAGGCAGTTTATGTATATGTGACTCAAACTAAAGCTGTTTGATTTTCTTGTCAGCTATTTTATTGTGAAATATATCGCCTTTATAAGCAAACGCAAATCGGGATACGGTTACCTACACTAGTTGTCTCTTTCTAAATACAAAAATATCTGCCAAATATCAAAGTTTTATAGCTCAAGTAATGTAAGGTATGAGCAATATTAACAAGATTGTACGTATAAGTGCATATAAGTATCATTTTTATGCTAAGCAACAAGGACATTAAAAAAAATCATTCAGAATGCGGGACAAATTACAGGTAGACCCTTTTTAAAATTTTTCAAAATTTGTCATTCACTGTCATTTGTACTTTTTAGTGCAAATTGACTATAGTAAAGTTTTCAAAATTTTAGTTGCTTTCTTTATTTTAATTTAATAAAAATATTGATTTTTTTTTCATAAATTACTTTGATGAGGAAACTAAATATTTTTGTTCATTAAAAATTAAATAATTACCATTTAAAATTATGAGTTCTATTTTCTCGAAATTTAATTTTCTATTTTTATAAACTTTCAAATTATTTTAAATAAATTTTAAAACAATACTGTGTTAAAATTTAATTTAGTTATTGAATTTATACTTATGCACCTTCAGATAATTTTAAATACTGTATTTTTATTCATATTATCTCTATTATATATTACGTATGTTATTTTAAAATAAAATGGATGAATTAAGCCGGAAACATTATGATGCTTAAACAATTTGTAAATATTCGATTCATTAAACGAATTAATGAAGTATTGAACAATATATTTTATAACAACAGAGATTAAATTTCATATGCATATTCTTCTAAATCAATCCAAATAAATATTATATATTTTTTTTAATTTTCTAATTTGCAAACTAGTTTTTAACGAATAAAAAAGGTAAATTTAAATAGCAATCTGAAGAACATTACACCATCGAAAATTAAAGCTACTAATTTTATATAGTTTAGTCTTATTACTACATATTATGATTTAAAATAACACATTTGCGTTTCAGAATAGACTCTTCAATCTCAAACATTGGACAGAAATGAGGATTGCTCCTGAACCAGCTGACCCAGCCTCTCCAAATATTTGTTTTTCAAAAACGGGGGAACGCTTCATCTTCGACGAATGTAGCTTGATCTAGCAGATACACATGTATACTCTTACACACAGCGGATCTTCCATGAAACAGAATAAGATACCATACCCATTGACTTCTTTCTCAGAACAAAAACAATTTTCAGGTGGCTAATTACGTGGAATCATCTCTTTCTAAATACTATAATGCTTGCTACTTTTCCTTTTTTTATACTTCTTAATTCTTTGCTATATAACTCTATTCAAAATAGAGTAATGTATTTAGATTGAAAGTTTTCATCAACAATATTAAAGTGCACTCTTTCCTCAACATAAATCACAATACCTGAAAAGCATCAGTTTTCGAATTTCATTGCTTGCGATTTCTGGATTTTTTTTAAACAAATAGTAGGCATTTCATAAAGTGTAAAGTTTTTATCTCGAATTTATTTTAGTAATTCTTACATATTTCTCTTGTTTCGAGGGAGGGAGACTTTGAAGGGAGGAGGATTTGCTCTTTGTATGGTGGTTGGATCTCGTATCCCTAGTGGGTACATAAACAGGTCTGGCTCCTCCCATCGATAACGGGACTACTTCCTTCGATATGGATTGTTCCGAGGCTGGTGACGGCCCTTAGGACACAACCACATTTCCCACCAATGTTGCTGTTGTGGTGGTTCGATCGTTCAGTTTTTATTATCGAGTGGGTCAGAGAGTCAATGATAAGACTAGCATCTTTCTCACTTCGTCCATAAATAAATTAACATGTTAAATACAGGGTGCGAGAGAGAAACTTACTTATTTGAAAGGTCAATAAAAACAAAAGTATTTCAGTTATTGTTTTGTTACTTTTTATTTGAGTTTTAAAAATGACATCCGTTAAATTGCGACCCAATTGCGTATACACTGATTAAGTCAATTTTTGAAGTTCGTGCCCACTCTTTGCAGCGTATCAATCGGTATGTTGGCAATGGCGTTACGAATGGCGTTCTTGAGATGAGCTGTTGTCCGTGGTCGATCGACATAAACCAGGGATTTCAAAATGAGCCTCGTCACTGAAAAAAAGGCCACGTCTTCAGTCTGGTTGTCAATCAGCATTTCACATGCAATTTGAAGGGCAACAAAATCGCGTTCAGTTAATTCTTGAATAACAGCCAGTTTATAGGGATGATATTGAAGGTCTTGATGGAGAATTCGTCGAAGAGTGGAATTAGAAATTCCCAGAGCATCTGCGTGTTTGTTAGCCGAACGCCGGGGAGCCCGCAGAATTGACTGCCTCACTCTTTCGACATTTTTAGAGTTCTGGTGGTCCGTTAATGTCTCTTACTGGGTTCAGAGACACTGCCTTAATAAATTTACCCACGACAGAATCGAATTACGGCCAGAAACGGGTCTGTGAGGAGGAATTTCAAAGTGAGCTTGAAAGACACGTTATGTAGCAATAAGTGACCTTTAGAAAAGAAGCTCTCGTCAGCTAAGGCTAGCTGCCCTCTAGACCAGAGCATGATGGCAACCAACTAGAAAGAAAAACAAAGGTGGGAACTTTTCCCTCCCGTTATACCACCTATCACTCCTCTATCCACCCAACCCACATCTCGGGAGTGCTTTCAAATAAGTAAGTTTCTCTGGCACATCCTGTAGTTGTATAAATAATACCAGAGGTATTAATAAAAGACAATCCCTTAATCTACACAATTTGAAATCATTAAATGAATACAATGCTCACTGATTATATTTTTAAATATTTCTAATACAAGCTTTTTTTTAACTAAAAAATTGTTATCAACCATTTTTCTCTTTTCTTAGATTTATTATGTTTTTCTATGTAATCAGTTTTTATATACTTTTACAATCTTATCATTTCTTCTAAATTATGGTTTTCCTTTTAAAGTTTAAGCGTCATACTACTATTTAAATTACTTAATTATTTTTATGTTTCAAATTAGAAAAATTAGAAAAATTAAATTTAAAGTTAGAGTTGTTTTTTTAATTTTGTGTAAGCTAATACTACAAAGCTATACCACATAAAAAGAGTATTTAAACACATAAATATTCATTTTAATATAAAATATATCATTTGTATTCATTCAAGAACTTCTATCAGCTTTCGTTTTTCAAGCTTTGATCAATTTAATAATGAAACAAGAATTAGGAAATAATTTTACTATAAAAAATTATCTTATTTTGCCAAATAAACTAATGATTTCTTCATTGTAGAAACATTTTTATTGATTAAGATTTTCAAATTAGAAATCAAATCGCTTAATTAATTCATATCAATCACGGAATCAAGTCCATTAAACCCGATTGCTGAGTTTTAAAATTTTAAAAGAGACTTCCAAAGCACTGAAAATTAATTATAATAACTAGTTTGCAAGTTTTGACTAAGCTAGTCGTAATATTCAATCAAAGAATACGAACACTGAATAAACTGTGAGTCAGTTGTGAGAAAGTCAAATGAATTTGGTTAAAAACTCTATTTAGTTTCTCGACTTCAGTAGTAATGATCAGAAATGAAGGTTGAAAGTTTCCGATGTCTGTGTACATTTGACTAGCTCTAATATTTCCTGAACTGTTTGAGTCCATACGAATATAACACATTCAATTACAGTCAAATTGATCAAAGATCTATAATCATGAAAAGTTATCGATTAGCTTATTCATGTAACTTAAAGTGTTTCAGATTTTACATGAAGCTGTAGATAATTTTGAAATAAAATAGATTGGCACGGAAATAAATGTTGTTTTAGTCCACTTTAATTAAATTTAATCAATGTGTAAAGTGATGGAAGTTTATAATTGATTCTTAATCACTTCCTGATGCCTAGATTGGGAATTTTCGTATACTCTCTGAATTTTTACGGTATTTTTAAAGTAAATTAACAACTAGTCAACCAACCTAAGAAAAATTGGATTTTATCAGTTGAAATTTCTAATGAATTTGACAATTAATAGTAATATAGAACGATAATTATAGTAAAGATTTATGACTTAACGATTCAGATCAATTAAATAAATAAAATAGAATTACTATATTTTATTTTTCTAATAAAATGACCTTTTTAAAATTATTTAAAAGAAATTTATTTAAATTCATGTCACAATGCCGATTTAAAAATGAAAATTGTAAATACTTAATTTAGATTTTTTTCTTATATATCTCATCAGCATCAATTAAATAAATTAGATAAAGAATTTTGGTACAATAATTAAACTGTATTTTAAAAACTGTTAAGCGAAATTTGTTTCAATTGAAGCCCTTTTGTTGATTTTCAAATTAAAAAGATTTTATATCCAATTTAAATTTTCTTTTCTTTATATAACTCGTCAATAGAAAGCCAAAAACTAATAATAATGCTTAATAAAACTAAAAAGCCAGGAATTCACTTTTGTCGTCAAAACTTCCTCGGGAATACGTCTTATTCTCGGTCCATTGTTATAAGTCTGTAAAATTGCTTTCCAGCATAGTCATCAGTATAAGATGCTGTTAGGTGTCGCAGCAAGGATCCCAGAACTTGGCGAAAAAAATTGGTTCTTAACTTGGTAAGAAAGTTTGCGACTTGGCGATAAAAATTGCGACCTTGTCAACAAAAGGAATTTTTGTTTCAATTGAAGCCCTTTTTCGATTTTCAAATGATAAAAATTCTATACACAATATAAATTTTCTTTACTTTATATAACTCGTCGTTAGAAAGCCATAAGTTTATTTTGGAAATTGATGGATAGCTGCTTTGGAAATTGAACAGATCTCGTGATTTGAATTCATTATAAACTGACATAAGTAATGTTCTAAATGCTGTTTTCTCTACAAACTTTAATACACCCCACTGGAATAAAATTCAACTCTCAATGATAGGATGTCCCTTAGGCCAGCAGACACAATATCTCTTCGAATTTGAAAGCAGATATCGATCATTTGATAGTCTGTTCCTTAAATTGAAACTCTCTAAATATCTCTCTTTACTAAGGACCATTTTTTTAATTGAAATCTCCAATTAAAAATTTCAAGTTATCCTGCGAGAACATTTTTTATCATGTGATTATATCAATGCGCACGCATCAACTTTTAAAAAATATACTTTTTATTTTCTTTCGAGATTGACGAGAGCTCAAAAACTTTTTTGCCAGCCAAGGAAAAAATTTTAAATCAAAATTCCGAATTAAACCGATTGAAAATATATGACATCACACACATGCGTGAGATTTTAAAAAACGATGCTTTTTTTCAATATTGACGAGAGCTCCAAAACGTTTTTTGCCAAACAAGAATCGGAAAATTGAAAATGAAAATTGCCATTTGCTATATTCATTTCATACGCGATTTTGAGCTTCAAACCTCCTAACCAAAACAACATCATTGTCTGCGCTGTAGAAATTTTTAAATTACGATTTCTCATCTAGAAAGATAAGTAAGAAGGGACAACCCCTTTCATTAGTAAATGTAAACTAGAATAATTGGCACGACACTAAATTTAATTTTATAACAACATTTTATCAACATTCACATAGGGTGACACATAACATTCAAGAACAGTATATAACAAAACTTAATACGAGAGCAACATCATCGAGATCAAATATCAATTCTCTTCACTTCAGTTCGCTTTCTGATAATCATTTTCTGTAGCGCCCTCACAATAATGTTCTCACAGCATAAAGTTATAATTATTATAAATAATTTAAAAGAAGCCCATAAAATTTTATTTAAGAGTAAATAAAAAAGTAATAAAATTTCTCTTTACAGGAAAAAATATTTTCAGCATATACCTATTGCTTTTAAAAGGTGACTTTCTGAATTAAACTCCGATTTATGTAATTGTTAGAGGTCGTGCATTAATTTGTCGAATTTTACAATTGTAAGCAAAAAATAAACCATTCATAACGATATTAAAATTACGTCGAATAAATAAATAAGTTCAATGCATTTCCATTTGAATCAAAATAAGAACATATTCCCAAAATAGATGGCGTCATCTTAATAAATAGAAAAAAAAGAAAACAGTTAAGTAGTTAATATTTATTTTGCAAAGTCAAGTTTTAATAAATTGTATATCTTAATAACTAAAAAATATTTAAAAATGAAAATAAATGCAGGTTATTATGACTAATTGACTTGGATTTCATAGAGATGAATTCTGTCAACGGAAAAATCTGTTGAATATACCGATTTCGTTTATTTTTATTTAGATTTTTTTAACTTGATGAAGCTGTTGCTTGATACTAATACTTGGCACTGGACGTGATGTCTACCAGAAAAAAGGCAAGCAATCATTGATAAAACAGAGGTTGGAATTTTAGGTATCATATCTTTTTACCTTAAAGAATGTACAACGAGGGAGCATTTTTGAGATTTTTACACAAAATGATGGAGCACAGGTGATTATTCATGAATGTATCTGGAAGTTATCAACTTTTCCATAAAATAAAAGTTGTCAGAATCAGTATGGTAATTGGAGCTGCCCGTCAAGGGGGAATTAATTTTTCTTATAAACATTTTTTCCCTCAATTGTTTTCAAGAATGGCTGATAATTGAAGACCATTTATTGCAAAACTGAGGATCATAAGTTTTTATTTAAAAAAACAGAAAGTGCAGAAATCAGATAAGCATTCTTCTGTTTTGATAATTATATTTAACATATAAATTAAAATAACTTATCAAAAAATCATAAAATTCTTTTTTTTAATTAAATTCAAAATTTCACCGATAAAAACTACATTTTTTTATTATAAGTAGAATAATTTTTTTCTTTCAACTCGTGACGCTATTTATTTCTTAGGTACTTAGATAATCCATAGTTAAATACAATAACCGAAATTTAAAATTTATGTAGAAATGATTTTGTAAATGAGATTTTGAAGTATATGTGAAAGAATTTTGAAATAAAAAAAATTCAAGTGAATCCAAATGTGCACAAATGCCTTTTCCTTTTAAAATTCATCGGTTAATCTATATATTCTTCGTAATTGTTTTGTCATCGTTTGTATGTGAAAATCCATTCATGTAATATCTATGTTTTCATGCGTAAACTATCATCATCATCATTTTCTTCACACCAAGCTGTTGCACGAGAGCCCAACAGCTGCTCGCGATTTCATCCAATCTAACTCCACCTCTTGAGCGCATCCCTAACCGAGCCATCCAAAAGAATCTCTTTCCTCGATAGTCAGTAGGGTGCTTGTGGCATTTAGTCTTCATTTTACCATTCAATAAACATGTGGGCTAATTTTTGGATTATAGTTTGGCGGCATTCGAAGTATATTTCCATTCCATGTCTAAGCTAGATTTGTCTTAATTATGCTGAAAATTGGTACAACAGAGCAATTATTATAGTACAATTTAATATTTGACATTTTATTTGAATAGGTGTTAATCATATATTATTATTAGAAGTTGTTTTATGAATACACATAAATTATCAGTGGAATAATCTAAAAAATTGTTTTCTTTTACCTTTTTTTCAATTTCTACTTTTAATTCACACTCTCCCTATATATATTTATATGCATATATTCTGTTCAAATTTTAAATCATTAATAACTTTTATTCCTCCAATCAAGTTCAAAAACATTTTTTGAAACTTGAAAGAATGGCACTTGATGTTGATACAGTTTTTTTTTCAAAATATTAATTCATTAACTAAACATTATTAATTGTTAAATACAGTTTTAGTAGTTTTTAAGGAAAATTGAAATAAGCAGGCAATAGTTCAATTGGTAAAATGCGAGGATTTCACTATTTTTCACATGTAGGTGAGAAATCCGAGTTCAGTTCATATGGAAAGCAATTTTTTTTAAATCTTTAATCATTTTTTGATAATTATTTAATAAAAAGTAATTGTACTAAAAAGATTATTTGTTGACCTAAGTAGGAAATGAATTTTATGTTGCTTGTTTCTTTTAATCAGTTATAAGAGTTATGAAATTTCCAAAAATCTATCCAATCCTGTTTTAAAATGTCTGACCACAATAAGAAAGAATAGAAGCTAGAAATATCATTCTTACAGATTTACCCAAAAGCTGTTAATTTCTTCATACCTACCACACAATAATTTTGTTAATTATTGAAATTTTAATTGAAAATTCTTTTTAGGAAAACACAATAAAAAAATTATTTTAATGTTTTATGTTTACGTCTTTCAGTACTCGACTTTCTACATCCATATTTAGTTCTATCATCAAACAATAAGTTTCAAATCAATTTTGTTACTCAGAATAAGCATGAATATTTTTCCAAACTCTTTTGATATTAACGAAACTTGTTTTGAAATAATTAAACAGAATAAACATAATTCAACATAACTTTTTAAATCAAAATCTTCGGGAATTCTTCTTGAAAAATCTTCACTCCTTAGATATTTTAGTTATGAGGAAAATACATTTTTAACACTGACTTAAAATTGACTTTGCCTACTAAAGTTATTATAGTGTGAGACATGATGGTGTTTTAGTTTGAAAATTTTTAAAGCCTCAAAATGAGTAGGCAACAAATTGATTATTAATCGCTTTTTAGACATCTATTTTCTTCTTTGAGACGTTATTAAAAATAATGTAGAAGGTTGTCACATTTGACAACTTATCGCCAACCAAAGTTAGAAATATAAACTATTCATTCCCAGAATTCTTACGAATTGTCTTAAATAATTTAATTCATTAATATGTTTGAAACAATCACGAATCAGATTAAGCATACTTCGGTATTTAGGAAAAAGTTTTTTTTTTTTTTTCAAATCTTGAAATTGGTAGAGTTCTAAAAAAAATTTTGCCAGCTAGAAAAAATGAAAATGAAAGTTCAAACAAATTATCATTATATAGGGAGATATAGCCCGATAGCGAATTCTTGTGAATGTTTCAAACTTGTTTCAACTGATTAATGTCTTAAAATAATTAGGACAAATAATGACTTAAAAAATAATAATGTTCTCACATGATATTGAAATTTGTTACACATTTTCACAGACACCAAGAAGAGAAAATCTTTTCCAGAGGTAATACAATTGATATACAGCTTCAAAAAATAAGATTTACCAAGAACAAGACCAAATGTCTTATCATTTTCTAGAAAATCATAGAAAAAAAAAGTATAACCATTGCCAGATTTCTATGCAACGTCTGCATTGTATATCTTTATGTCAACAAGGATCTATCCAATTCCATATTATTGATATTCGGATTTTTAGAAAAGAAAACTATCACTTTTATTGAAGATATTGCTGTCCAAACCTCAGTTTCAGCTGCTGTTTGTTCACAAGACTTTAAAACTAGAAATCTAAGACAAATAGATTTGTCAGATAGATTTTTTTAACTTAGGGCTAATGGAATTTTCCACCATCTTCTTTTATATTTTGTTTTTCCGAATTATAAGTACTTTGATGGATTCGGTTTTGGTTTATTATTTTTAATTTATATTCTAGATTTTTTTTTCACCTCCATAATCCTTTATTATCATTTATAATCTTCAATTATCTTTCACATTTTACACGCAAACGAAAAAAAATCATTAAAGAATGGCATCACACTTTTCTTAAACTGTACAAATATTATTTTGACGATTTAATTCTTAAATTCTTTCAAATGCAATGCTTATTATTTTATTTCTGCTAAATTGAGCATTCTGTGAATACAACGAACCGGAAATTTGTAACTTCACTCTAAATATTTCTTGGATTGCTTTTAGTTTCCACCGCATGATTTTTTTCGTTAAAAAGATATTGCCTGCATTTTGTTGTAAAAAAATAAAATTTCATCATATGAAAGTCAATAATTTTTGCCAAAAGAGAAATTAAAATATTTTTCAAACATCAAATCAAAGAATGAAAAACAAGTCCAATTTCTTCGCAAAATTCTAAAATGAAATTTAGCTTCTGAATTAAATTCCTTTATGACTAATTATTATCAATTATAAAATATTGACAGTATAAGTATTTTATTTATACTACCTTTAACAAAATATATTTTAAATTTTGCGCCGAAATGGCTGATTTATATCATTTGATGCCCTGGCAGTACCAAAGCTTATTGGTACTAAATTCAAGAAGTCACGATTTTTTTAATTGAAATTTGTGTTTTTAGAATTTTTTGACATTAGTAAAATTAAAATCGTGTTCCAAAATAGTATACTTTTCATTACAGCTATAATTAAATACAGTTTTCCATTTAATAACAAAAATAATCATTTGATTTTCAAATTCTTATGTCATTATGAATAAATGATACTTTTTTACAATTTTAAAAAAATTTATTCTCCTTTGATGTTTTGAAGAATGTATTTTCCGGACGAATTTCAATTTAGTTAGCTTATTTAGTTTTCCAAAATTTAATTTAAGAGCTTTTTATGACTAAGCTATTGTTCTGCTCTCTTAAAATTAAATATTCGCGAAAAATTAGGGACAACGATGATTTATTTTTTCTATCAAGACACTTTTTAGGCTAAAACTATTTTTTGGAGCTATACAAACCCGCTGGCAGTTATCTGTCGGTGATTTAAGCTGGAATGAGTAACTCTTTTTTTTCCAGCATCGCCGACTAAGGCCAAGAGTACGACTTGGTTACTTCATGCATTGCATTCGCTTTCACAGACCTTTTTTGCAGGGGGCTCTTTCACGCATTTCACTCGAACCCTGGACGTCCAGATGACGGAGTATACACGCTATTCCTATGCCAGGCTACCAGTATTATGCCAAAACTGATATTTACTGTGCCGATTTCATCATTATTTAAAGGATGAAAGCATTGTCTGAAAGCTACATACTTTTCAGCAAAAGATGTAGATATCGAATTGATATTCCAAGAATTATCTTGAGGTGATTGAAACAAATTGTTTACATTCAGTTAAGTAATTTCATACTATCTCAAAAAAATTGTCATTTCATATTTTTTAGAAGGTAGAAAAATTAAATCTTTCAAAGACACATTACTAACAAGTAATGTAAAAAAATACTTAATTCAATTCCTACTTAGGTCAACAAAGAAAATTTTTATTTTAGGTATTTTTTTATTGAACAATTATCAAAAATTAAGTAAATATACAAAAATTAGTGATTTTATAAGAAATGAACTCGTATCCTCCAAATTCATGTGAAAAATACTGAAATCTTTGCATTTTAAAGATTTAGCTGCTTCCTGTCAATTTGGATTTCCATTACAAACTGCTAAAACTCTATTTAAAGTATTAAAAATTAATTAAATTGAATTAATATTTGAAAAAAATCTATAATAACATCGACAAAAATTGTAATAAACTGTATTAATTTTTTAAAAATTTTAAAAATGCATTTCAATTTGAATGGATAAATAAAAAGTATTTTATTGAAGATTGAAAATTTGAACAAGGGAGATTTCAAGGGAGATTGTGAACTAATAGTAGGAATTGAAAAAAACCTAGTGAGATATTCACACTACTTTCCAGCTTTAATTCCGAGAAATTAAACCCAATGTTGCATTCTTCAATAATACTCAAAAGCAAAGGAGCTTCTTAATAGCAACAAGCTATGACATCCATCATTAAACTAAAAGATGCAACTATTTATAATTTCGTATCCCCATTGCTATTAAATAAAAGAGAATTAAAAGTATGCCATTTTTTTAAATTGAAATATTTATATGAATCTAATTAAATAACTAAACATTCTCCTTCCCTGAGGAATCGGAAATTTAACTTTAAAATGGTATTCATGAAACACGAAAACTTCTACGAATCGTTCCTCAAAGGAAATTTTCAGTTCGCAATAATTTGAGTAGAATTTTATTCGATATTCTGAGAATTTCTATTCCAAATTATCTATTAAAAATATTCATTTGATATTTCCTGAGGAAAAAGGAATTATGAAATTCTGTTGAAACGAAGGAAAAAATAACTCCTATATTGAAATTCTAAATCAAATTGAAGTACGACATCAATAAAAAGAAATCTATATGCAATATTGTTTTAAATAAATATAAATATTAAAAAGCATAAAAATTGTGTGTCTTTGTGATTTTTAACAATATTTTTTAATTAGAAAAAGGATAATATGGGTATATTTTCCGCATTAATTTCTTTTACTGGTTCTGTTTATAACTTTGTTTTATTTGTTTAGAATTTTTATTTTATTGTTCTGATTCGACTCCATTTAGAATGTTAACTTTAATTTTATTATTTTTGCTTTTAGTATTTACTTTAAAAACATTAAAATTTCAAATCATTTTTTATAGTTTATAGTCACCTTACATATTTATCGTACAGTACATACAGTAAAATGCTACGTGTTTGATCAGAACTTATTAAGAAAATTAACTTAAATATAAAAATGACTTTTAATCTCCTAAAACAATAATGTATTTGTATAGAATAATTTATAATAAAATTATTATTTGCATATAATAATTCTAATGTATATTCATTCCTACTTGGTTCCATGATTGAAAAACTGTATAGATGTTTGAACAGTTTCAAAAAATTTATCCTTTTCCTAATCCATCTAATCCTAAAGATAGCAAAAAGTCTGTTCATTTGCATTGTCATTTCGTAATTGGTCTATCGTTTTACTTTCTAGTATGCAAAGACGAAAAAAAATCGAAATTGAGATTTTACTAATATCTACAATATTCATCTCGTCTCGTCCGAAAAAGAAACATTTGGAGTTATGTCTGTTTGCCCGTATAAATATAACTCAAAGGCTTTTTGCGTTAAGTGGAAAAAATGTTTGTCTGTAGTTATAGAATAAATTAGATTTTATAAGTTGTGAACGAAATCTATTCATATAAAGATTCTATTCTTGAGTGAAACTGAGTGCAGTAACTTCAAACTGAAAGCAAGTAGATTAGCAAAAAAAAGCAAAGCTTTGTAACATTTTAAACATAGATTCATGTCAAATTTGAAACCAAATTCGTCAAAGAAGTAGACCATTTATTCTGAATACATAAATCCGATAACTCAAAAACAATCCTAAATAATCGTATGCCGATTATGGAAAATCTTATTTCGATTAATTGCATTAATGTTTGCATATTTAAACAATCATAGCCTTACATTTTCTTCTAATCAAAGAAGAGAGACATCAAGCATTATAATGAAATGAGATATTGAATTTCCTAATAGAAAAGTTTAAACACGTCATTTTTTTCGATTATAAATAAAGAAAAATATTCTTAAATTTATTTGTACTTTTTGTAACGATTTATAAGAAGTCAAAAATTAAAAGATGATAACTGTACAGAGTTGCGGATTACTTTTCTTCCATTCTTTCGAACAAAAAGTTACACATATAATCATGGAAAACTTGCAGCCGTTAATTGCCTTGTTTCACCAGTTGGGATAAATATTTCATTTAATAAATATTGACTTCTAAAAGTTTTAAAATTATTATCACTTGTTAAAATTGACGGCTTCCAGGGATAGGGATATCGCGTCTTCCCCTTAATCTGGGCTTCCTGGATTCGAGTCCCAGGTCCGGGCATGGCTATTCTCTACCCTATATTATATCTTTGAGGTGTTGGAAACAGACCCCTCTATGAAGCGGTTATGTAAGTAATCAGATGAATGTCATCTCATTTGATCTAGAAATCAGACTTCTGCCCAGAGATCCTTACCCTCAAAAGATCTTTACCCTCAGAGATCTTTACCCAAAACTTGGCTTAAAAATAGTGACATGACGACAACATCAACAACTTGTTAAAACTCAATACATTTATTTCACAAAAAATTCCAAACCTTTTACGCCTTCAGATACTGAGAGAAAAATCTGTATTTCCTCGGAAAATGGCTATTTCATTTTGCATATCAGAATAGACATTCATTTATCAAGTACAAAATCACAGTTCAGGAAATCTCTTTGAATATTAAACCTTCTTCTACAGACGTAGGAAGATTGAAATAAATCTAAGAATATTTGAATGATTTCTTTTATCTTCTGCAAACTTAACTTTTAATAGAACTTAATTCTAATAAAAATGTCAAATCTGTTTGTAAAAACATCAATACTTCCATTATGCAATTGACTTATTTTTCAGAAAATGAAGAGGGAAAAAATTTTATTCCAGAAGCCAAGGCAAAAAAGTGGCACATTTTCCAAAAATTCATTAAAAAATAAAATTCGTAATCTGATACCTAACATTTTCTAAAGCTTCCTAAAACTTGTTTTCATGTCTTCTCAATGCGAATATGAAAAAAAGTTCTATCGTCGAGAGGAAAGCAATCACATTTCAATTCAGAAATTGCAATTCAACCTCGATTCAAACTCCTGTTTATTTACAAGATATGTTGTCGAGTATCTAAGACAAATAAATTTCCGCTGATGGATTTTCCGTCGATTTTTAACAAAGGGACCGAATTATTTTTTCTTTTGTCTTTTTTTTACTTTGTTCCAACCAAGAAATGAATTATTTGGAACTTTCTACTTGTTTTTAGTTTCTGGTGCTGTTTCATTCTTTAATCATGTATTATTTCACTACACTAGACAGAATGTGATCAATATTTATTGAATTCTCTGCTCAGTGAATACAAAAGTGATTAAAAAGTGGTTCCGGGTAGAGTGCTGCAATTGAAAATGCATGATAACAAATAAAATTAGTGTTTAAAGTTAATTCAAACTATCATAATCATTCTAAAGAAAAGCAAACCACTAAACTATTATTTTAAAATTTTTAAAGAAAATATAAGGTGCAGTAAAATGAAAACGAGACAGACTATATTTTAATTATATTGCAGAAATTGGTGACGTAGGAATGTTCGTGAATAAAACTGCCATCTATTGGAAATTAGGAAGGTACAGAGAGAATGTTCACCGCTTTGTCATTTGTATGTTAGATGTGCTTCAAATGAAGTCAGAGAGGCGTGTGTGCATTCGAAATCATTATGGAAATCAGAGAAGTAGTACAACACTTTTTGGCTGCAGAATGATTATCAGGAGTGAAACTCAGGGCCGGGTGTTTTCTGTGAATTACGAATAAACATTTCGCATATTTTCAAGTTTGAGTGAAATAAGTGCTATCGGATAAACCCTTACACATACTCCATGCAGTCAAGATATTTCTTTTTGTTATTTCCATATTTTTGAAACTCCGAATAAAGTTATGCATGGCCCTACATTCATAAAATTGACCACCTTATTTATTGAAGCTTTGTAACTGAAAGTATAGGTCCAGATTCAATATTCTGATAAAGAACAGCACACCTTGATACAATCATGATTCCATAGGCAACAGTAAGCTTTTTACTAAGAATGTAATGACTATCGTGTCTTATAGTGAGATAAATTTATTAATAGTATGAAGATTATTTTTAAAATTAAAAAATAATTTGTTTAATTTATTTCCATCTATGCTCATTTTTACTTACATGGAACATATGAAACAAACTGAGAAATGATTTCGAAAATTCTATCAGGAACTAATTAAAACAAGAATTCATTATTTCTCTAAGAAATTTGATATATATAAATATCATCAAATAATAAATGCAATATCAACTAAAATAGATTCTTAAAAGGAATAAATCAGCAATTCTTTCCTCAAAAATCCCAAATGTACATTTTATTTAGAGAGATAAAATTATTTAAAAGCAGCCACTTTATTTACGAAAAATTATCTAAATCGCTGTTGATATCAATTTAGGCAACTGATGGACATTAATATATAATTTCAAAAATAAGTAAAAATTATAAAGACATAATTTATGTATTTAAAAACAAAATTTTGAAATTGCTGTCCAACCTCATTAATATTTCTTATTATGCTTTCGCTATCAATAAGAAAAAAATATATCCTTATCATATTAACATAAAATGTATCATTTTCGACTTAATACGATGTGATGCCTGTTTGATGAAAATTCCTTTGACGTATAATGTTGAAGTTTCGTGAGGCATTTTATCTTTTTACTTCCTTTTTTAAAAAATATAATAATCAAAAAATTCGAATTAGGCTTCCTCATACTCATATCTACCCTTTCATATTTTCCTGGGTGCGAAAGATCATGTTTGGGCTTCAGACCATCTGTCTGTCTTCAAAAATATTTTGAACGAGGCGGATACAATTTTGGTATATGAACTAAATTTATATATTTTAAATTTTGAACAAATCCATTAAGATGAATTATCTCTATCTAACTGTTATAGTTTAAGTGAAATCCAGGTAATTTGTTTCCAAATAATAAAAAAGTTCTATATCAAAAGGAAATGAAAAAATGTCTTATTTCCCAGGCACTCATTGAAAAACACGATCTCAGTAAGATACCTAATATCTTGAACAACAAATGTCTTTGTGTAGACAAGGATCTTTTGAACACTGTATGAATTGCTCCACTATATCGAAAAGAAAGCAATCAACGTTTGATTCAGTGATTGCTATACAACCTCGGATAAAGTAGCCAATTTCTTACTAGAGTCCGTATTAAAAACTCCCAGATGAATAAATGCTCTCTGAGGGATTTGCTATCTGTTGAGGATTGAACGCAATGTATTTCTTCCCTTTTCTTCAAACTTATTATCAGAAAGAATAACTATCTTGCTTTTTCTATTCATTTTTTTCTGTTATTACTTCCTTCTTGAAAAGGTTATATTTTTATTGCAATGGTTTAAGAGCTGTTTCTAACTTCATCCAAAATATGGTTACATTTTAAAATTATTTCCCCAAATATATGATATCTATTTAGAAATATTACATCTGCAGTTAAATGGGTTAGCTTTATTGACAATATATATTCATTAATTATAAAATTCATTATTCATAAAATTGTTTAATTTCATGTAGGATCTATTTTTATCTAGAACCTCTTGGAAACACATTATATTTATTCATAGCTTCCCCTCTCAATGTATTCTTGCGTTACTGTCTGTATATTGGTTTGATATCGTATATCTTCATTGCAACTCAGTTCTATTTCCTTTAGAATCCTCGATTTTTTTATACTAATGAGAGTTACTTTATTTTACAAAAAACACCATATTATATTGAATGCAATAAAGTCCCTTACTGGAGTGGCCACCACAAAAACGAGAATGAGAAGCTTTCAGTAAGGTAGTTGACTCTCGCCACCTTGTTCTCTACAGAAAAAGGTAGGGGTGGTTATCTCTCCTCAATGACGGGACGTCCTTCTGAAGGGAATGTTTGTACCGTGTCCGATGACAGTCCTTACGACTAAACTGTAATTGTTGGAGTCGGGATGGTCTGGTCAATCAGCATTAATACGTGTGCCTACGGAAGGATTTGCAATAATCAATTTGTAAATATATCAATGAGAGATTTTCACATGATAAAATAAAAAATTAATGTAAACTAAATTATGTGATTATGTATGTGTTTATAGTATAACCAATTAATTATCTTTTTAGTCATAATTTTCTCTTTGGATTCAAAAACCTTAATTTTTTCACCCTCATTTTATTCTTTGGACATACGAATAGTTTCAACTTAAAAATAACCTCTTGTTTCATTTCCACCCATTTCTATTTTTTTTCATTAGACAAGCTATCAACTACAATTTTAAATTTATCACCAACATTCTGCAAATCACCAATTTGCTACCAAATTTCTAATAACATTTAAATCACATTTAAAAGTTTATAACCTGATTTTTTTATTAAAATAACCAATAATAATTCCTCGTGCTTATAATTATTAATTTCCATTCAAATGTCAAAACTTTTATTGAAATATTACCATTGTCACTAACTACTATTTACAAATTTATTTCCTTTTTCCCTTTAAAATTGAAAAATAAAATTATTAGTGATTTCAATTTACTCAAACTTTAATGGCTTTTATAATTGTTTTAAAGACAAGGGCTTTTACAATTATGGATGTATTTATTCATACGGCTATTGTCAGGACGTTTATATAATTTTTTGCGTAAACATTATTGTTCCATAGTTAAATGAGAATTTTTAAAAAAATTTAAAAATGTTATGTTTCTATATTTTGAATTACAGAATTAGAATTTCTTTTAAATTTCTCTCTTTCAAAATTATGTATTATCTAGCTGGAGAATAGACTGAGTAAAATTTCAATATAGGAAAAAACAAAAATCACTATTCCATTATTTATAAATAATATTCAAGCATCTTCCTCTTTATTTACCACAAAATGTTGCCTATATTGTACACAAATTGCATCCCATATTCTTTGAATATGTTCCAAAGTAATTAGAGACAGAATTTTAAAAACAGACAAATTGTGAAAAATGTACACCTTTAACAGATCATCAATATAAAAGCAAAAATAAAGTGTCCTATTACTTTCAGTTTTCAAATTTGTAATAATATGTTTTTTACTAGTACTTTATAAACGACGCTAATTAACTGAAATCTGAAAAGTTAAATTTGAAAGAATGTGAAATTTCAACAGAAAGAAAAGTATAAAAATTTGTCAAGTTAGTTTATTTAATGCATCGTCTTGTTTTCTCTTACTTCCATCTCAAAAATGGAATCTTAAAAGTTAACTTTTTAAAAATTTATAGATTGCAACTAATTAAAATTATTCGACATTTCCAACTTTTGAAAAATTAACTACTTAATAAGGAAGTTTTCAACTTAATAGAAGAAAATTTTAATTTCCGAAAATTAAGAAACTTGTCGCATGGAAATCCACGGAAAATTTCAAAAATTGTTTCTAAATTAATGCTGATATATAAAATTTTCAGCAAAAAGTACTTTAATCTAGGAAATAAGGCTATTATGGGAGGAAGTCACTTATTAGAATTGAAGCAATTAAACTAATAAAACTGTTTGCACTTTTATTCACAAAGATAATTTCTGTCCTCCTTGGAATTTTTGCTTTAACAGGTATCGTCTTCTACATTTTAATTCATAATCTATGTAATTATTCCCATATCATTTTAGGTGATAATTTATTTTATTACTTTTAAGGAAGTAATTTAAATAAAGTTGTTTATTATTAGAATTTGAGAAAAATATTTTGTATTTCTTTTTATTTTTACTAAATTCTCTCTTATCAGTAAAACTGTATCTTCTATTAAAGTGATATAATGAATATAAGCTTTTTTGCGTCAATTTAACACACTTGCTTAGTTCTATTTTATATTATGGTATTCATAACAATGGTATAGTGTGACAAATACCAAATTAATTATTTTTACTCTAACAGATTGATTCAGCAAGAATAGCTTACTCAAAAATTTCTTGAAAAATCTCTAATAAAAATGCAAAGTTTCTCTTCCTCTGCATAAAACTGCCGGTAATGGAAAAGGCCGAGATCAAATTGCGTGTTCAGGGTGTCAGATTGCTTTTTCTTGCTTTATGCTACAATAAGGAAAATATAAAACTCCTTTTAGACAAATTTTTATGCGCTAATTGAAATTAAAATTTTACACATACCAAATTTCATTTATTTAATTCATAATCTTTTTCAGTAACTGCTTTTCCCTGGGTGCTAAAATATACACCAGCAGACGTTCTACATCTTTGCCATGACAGATTTTGATCAAAGTTTGAAACAAATCGATAAAAGTTTACATTTTAGAAACTCAATTTGCCTTTCCTTTTTTTCCAAACTTAAGTTTCGTTATATTAAGGTCCAGTTTTGAAACAACACGAGGGCTATTTTGGTACGGACCTCGTAATTTTGAGCCTCAGTCAGATGACGAGGATGACATCTGAGCTGGCACCCCTCTCCAAACTTCCATACCACACCAGCAGGAGGACGTTTAGCCCCTAGGGATTTAACGTGCACCAGGCCTGCTGACAAGGCTGTTCTTCGATGGAATATGGCCTCGAACCTGAAATTCTCTGGTTTGAAACCGAAATCTTACCACTATGCCACCGCGGCCTATTTTTTTCCATTTATGTTTCATAGTTAATTTTCTTATGACTGTATCGAGTTACGTGGAACAGGTAGCTAGACAGGCAATTCTTTCTGATTGCATTTCAATCGAAACTTGAGAAACATTTATAAATTTGTTGTCCCGGTCAAATTTCATCCAGCTTGCTTAAAATGTTTTTATTATATTATTCACAAATAAACATGATTCCAAATCTTTGTCTTTCAGACATAGGGAGACATATTTCCCCAAAAATTAATATTGTTCAAAATTTAATAAAAGTCTACAAATTTAATCGATAGACAAACTCTAATTAGACTAGCTAGTTATTTTGTTCACAGAAGGAATTACAGATCTACCAACATCTTCCAAAAGTGTGAAATTGTGTGGGAATTTCCGCACTCGGTGAATGCGGGCTCAAGATAATCCAAATCTTGAATACGAATTTTTGATGATTACATATTTTCTATACCAGTTTCCTCAAAAACTTTGACCACGGCTTTTATTCCTTAAATAGCAGACATGTACTGTAAATTATAAATTTGAGTTTAAAAAATGCAAAGTGTTAAGAAGTCGATTAAAATTTTCAGCAAATTAAACTTTAAAAAATAAAAAATAATTTGCCAGTGAGTAAAATGTGCTCCATCCTCAAATAAGGTCATGTACAAAATTTCAGAATTTTAGCAGAAAAATTCTCAAAGATATGTTAAAACAAAGTTGATGAAGGGTCAACCACAAATTAAATACAAGTGTTTACAGCCACAATGCAAATAAAGGGGCTCAGGAATTATTATAAGGAAATAAAATACGCTTACATTTTTAGTTCTAAATACAAATTCTTATATGCTTCTTGAAATATACTTTAAAACTTTATAGCACGAATTACAGGATATGACATAAAAGTGGAACAATTAATGAACTTGTAAAAACATTATGTAATCTTTCCTTTAGGTTATTATTCCAACAAATTTTTAATAATTTTGAATCGAGAAATCTTAAAATTATTATTTATTTTTTTAATCATTACTTTCTCTGTTAATTTGAATACGTTCCCTAAAACGCGAACATCCGACATGATATTTCGTCTATGAGAACTCATAACCAGGCATCGAAAAGTGCTTTAAGTCAGCGTTTATGTAGTTTCTCATTGTTAAGAATTTTTGTTATAAAATTTTGAAATTTCGTAAATGACCTTATTAGAAGATGGGGTTCATTTTACAAAATGGGAATTTTTTTGTACAAAGTCCGTATAAAAATTTAAATTTGGTATTTTTTAAAGTTTAATCCCTTGAAAATTTTAATCAATTTCGTAACATTTCGCTTTTTCTCTTTTTACTCAGATTTGTAATTAAGTGTATATGTCTATGATCAATATTTAGCGAATAAATACCTGTGTCAAGATTTTTGAGATACTCGATGTATACTTCGTAACGAAAGGAAGGAAATTGTATAAAATTTCCAGGAATGAGTAAAGGAATGGAGGAAAATTTATTTGAATTAAATTCTCTATTATAAATATTTTTGAATAAACTACTTGTATCGTAATTTCTGAGCTGAAAGGTAATCATTTATGCCTGGAAACTTGAACTTCATTTATATGGTTTTCAGAAGACGCTTCTCGACCTGATGACACATTTTTCGTCAACTACAAAATATTTTAAAACAAATTTTAGGTATTTAACTATAAGCTCATCTTTTCTTTGAATTTCTTACAAATGAGACAGATTTTTTACTTATTTATTTTCTTTTAAGTATAAAGCTTTATACTTCGGTTAGAATTATCAGATGAACTATAAAGCAACGGTAGTTTCTTCCCTTTCAACTATATATTTTTTTAATTGAGTTATTTCTTTCTATATTTGTCAATAAGTTATTCGAAAAACTCTTATATTTTCCTCTTTCCACTGTAAGAAAGTAGGGATAAAACCAAAATGTTTTTTGTTGACAAAATTCACTTCTTAGTGATGGGAAAGACTGCAATTTTTAAAAAAGTATTAATAAACAAATAAAAATATTAAAATGACATTTCGCATAGAAAAAAATGGGAAAAATATGCTTGTTATCAATTTTCGAAATTTGTAATTGATTAATTAACATAATCATTTACCATTAAAAGTTTCATATCTTATTAAATTAGATGGAATAATGTACTCAGATTACTTTTAAATGTTCATGTTATCGTTCTTAAGAGATAATGGTAATTAACGAACACCTCTTATGGAGTATTAAATGATATTTCTGGTGATCTGATAAAAAAATGGATATATTTTACTTAATGCTACAAAAAGATGCTTTTTCACATCTTACAATTAAATTCCAGATTTGTGGATGACACATAAAATAACATTAAAGGTGGCACTGAAATGATTAATTTATCCTGTATCACTTTATTGGCACCTACCAATGCTAATATAAATTGTAAGTTACAGAATTAATATTCAAAATAAAATAAAAATTCCGATAGAAGATAATTTTTATTTTAAAACAAAATGCTATTTTCAAAATAAAAAGATCCAATTTAATTATGTGTAAATGAAATTATTTTCCATTTTTTTCGTCTTCGAACTAATGATGTTTTAAGATGGTCTTGACATTTGAATTCTAAAGCTATCGAACAAAAATATTAAATTTAATAAAGAAAAATAGTAGCAAGATTTATTTCCTTTGTTTTGAATAGTTTCTTGCATGAAATCTTTTTGAAATGCATGCATTTCATTACAAAAAATAACAAATAACTAAAAAATATAAACCAAATTATTTTTAAATAAAAACAAAGTATCATTTTCAGCAATATTCGTGACTTTAAAAGAAATGACTCTCTCGATAAGATCTCACTAAAAGAATTTTTAATTTAATATTATTAAAAATGAATGCTTTAAGATATTTTTACGAATCTTGAGACAACGTAGAATTAAGATAGATATCGTTTGACATTTTATTCATAGAACAAAAAGCAATATTAAAATTAATTAATATCTGGAAGGGTAAAAAAGCAGACACTCTTTTTCCATCACCTACGAGAACTTCTTAGTTTAAGGTAAACTACTAATTAAATCTAGGAAGAAAAGAAATTGCTTTTCTAATTCTTTTACTTATATTTTTCAGTACAGAAGTAGTCTTAAAATTTTATTTCAGTAAGCTCTGTGGATGGTATCCACATGTTTCTGCTTATTTTTTAAAGTTTTTGTAGCTTTCATTTTTAGTCTGAAATAAATACAATGTACAGTTCTTGCACCTTTTTATTAAATAAATGTTTACTTTTAGTAATTCTCCGCCCCAAATAGTATCGATATATTTTTAAGATTAAGTTGCAACGAATTACAATTATTTTAATATTCGTAGAAAATTCTGAATGTAAAAAGAAAAATTTATTTTCCATTTAGTTATGGTTTCTATAAAATCCATGTTTTTTTATTGAAAAAATTTTAATGAATACAATGGCATCCACCTAATTCAATACTATGGACAAAAAAATAATTTTTACTTTGTTTGAATCGATGCCTTTGCAAGAAGATTCTATTTAAAAAATTTTAATCTGGACTTGGTGAGCCGAATTGTTTTATTTGAATTCCAAGAATAATTTTGCTTTTTAAAGTTATTAGAAGTATTTTTGTTTATTGAGAATTTTCAAAGCTGCAGATTTTTTAAATGCCGAACAGTTCAAACAAATGACATAAAGAAGTATGGAATTAAAATTCGCAATTGTTTTTCTGCAAAACGTGTTCCAATTTCCTTGATATCGGTTTTAGTTGCTGCTCTCTAGTCATATAATGTTGAGTGCTATGTGATTCTATGTCTTTCAAACGTCTCCATAAAAAGTCGCATAGTTTAAGATCCGGGGAGTAAGGTGATCACTCCATAATATAGCCTTTTTTCGTAATGGAAATCCACCCGATCTGTTTACGGTGAAAATACTTCCACTACGAGAAGTTTCGCTGAGTGCGATGAGCTCTAGCACCATCTCTCATAACCAATAATGGCTTATTTTTTGTGCGTACATTTTATCATCGTGCTACTCTTTATGTTGTGTTGACTACAGTCACATTGGAACGCTTCTATATCGAGAAGGAATCGTATGCGTCATAATTGTGAATAGAAACTGCCAGATTCATAATTAACGCGTTTCATGTAATTAGACTATGATGCTATATTTTTGGACTTCACATTTTGTACATCAAAACATTCATCTTGACTTGTTCTATCCGAATCTTTAGATAGATGCTGTATAGAAAAATTAGACGTTGTATACCTTGTGGTCAGCCTGTACTTTAAGTTTAACAAATTGACACATTACATATAATTTAAATGTAGTTATTTTTTAATTATTCTTATATTAAACCTTTGAGTAGTCTAATAAATCTTCACATATAGATTTTTATAAATAAATAACGAAATAATATATACATCAACTCTTATTTCACCATTTACAATGCTACATTAAACATTTGATGCTCTGATATAAGTCAACTTCATAGATAATTATCTTTAGCTTCCTAGAAATACATGAAATTCATCTCACGTCTTAAAATCAATTTATTTCATAGTCTCTTCATCTCTAGTGCGATCTTCGATGCTGAAAAATAAATCTATATATAAAATGAAAATAACTAATTTATTTCATGCATCTGATACAGTTTATCGGTTTATCAATAGCCGTCACAATCCCTCATCGAAATCGCTTTTTGAAGATTATATATATTTCAGGGTGTATAAGAAAATGAATCTAAGAATATTCAGCAATTTTTTGAAAAACACATTCATTCTAAAAGGTCATTTATTCGAAGGTAAAATCATTCAAAAAGGTCATTCATTCAAAAGTAAATGGATTCAAAAAGGTCAATAAAAGCTTCAAAAATAAAAAGCTTACATCTCCTCCATTATTCAACCGACTTACTTTTCAACGAAACAAAAGAAAAAGAAAAAGGAGTCATAAAGAAGCCAAGAAACAAATTAATGTTTTATTTCTAGAAATCGGAAGAAAAATAAGATTGTTATCGAACACCTACATATCATCTAAAACATGTCTTTGTGCTAGTGAGCACCTTCTGAATTCAGCCTGGAAAGAAATTCAATTGCCGAGAAGAAAGCAATCACGTTTCAATTCAGAAATTTCTGCTCAAATCTCGGTTCAAGCTTCTGTTTATTTACAGGATCGGTTGTCGGGGATTTAAGACAAATAGATTTCCACTGATGGATTTTCGGTCGATATTTAACAAAAAGGAATGATATATTTTCCCCTTCGTCTTTCATTCATTGTTTTGAACTAAGATATAAATCCTATAGTAAGTTACTTTTCCTTTTTATTGATATTTCTGTCTTAATTTGATATCATTTATCACTTAATTTGACATTTAAAGTTCAGTTATATTTTAAGAAATTAGTAGAAATGTGTTGCCAAATACAGATATTTTTGGAATATTTATTTATGCCAAATTCATTTTTCATGATTTAAGGTAAAATAAGAATACGTAAGATTTTGGAAACAAAACGTGAAAAGTTCTTTAAAAATTTGATTTCGAAACTTATATAGTCTCTCTTAATATTGCTTTTGAGAATTCAAGATAATATTTATATTTAAAATTTCAATGAAAATAACAGTTTATACTATTTAAAAAATGGAATACTGAAGGTTATTAAAAAAAACTTACTGAGTATTGAAAAAACGTATTACTTTCACAAAGTGCTGATTTTATTGAGCACATATTTTTTATACAACGGATGTTTACATTTCATTATTGAATGAGGATTTAAAACATTATCTAGTTAGTCTATTACTGAATTGTATTGACATCTATACTATGCAAAAAATACTCTAATGACAGTGATATATGCATAATATATGCCCTACATTACTATATAAAAATTTCTTGAGTGGTAGTATAGCACGTATTATTTAATTCGCACCCCCCCAAAAAAAATGTAAAAGTTTATTGGAAATTAGACGAAAAATAAAGACCTTTTTTGAAATTGAAATTTATGTTAGTTTTCATTTAAATGGTTTTGAAGCCTAGTATAAAACTTTAAAACAACCCTATAAAAAATCTAATCTAAATTATATTACATAATTAACTTTAATTCTTTATAATAAAAAATGCCCCAAGAAGGCGAGGAGAGAAACTCTTCAAACTAAAAAATATAAATACATAACAATAAAACTCAACATAACATAACAATAAGTGTCGTTCCTAGGACCTGTCAGCCTGTAGACAAAGCCCGTTTTTCCTTGTAGAGAAAACAGGGGGAAAAGATCTTCGTCTACAGGCTGACAGTTCATATTAATGCAACTTGTTGTTGGAAAACTTCAAAACAATTGCTGAAAGTAGAATGACTGCAAATTTAACTTCTTACTGAGGGGAGTAACTGCCCCCCTCCTTGGGATAGTCCATCTCATCCAGAGATATACCAAGAATCTCTGGATGTTAAACCCCGTCCCTGTTGCTCAGTTTACTGAGAGTTTAGCGGCAAACTAGACAGGCATCAAAGAAATCTAGGAAATGGCAAGACAAGGAAAACTGGGGCAAGCTTGCTTCATCTATAAGACGACTAGTCATTGGAACGGGGTTTAAAAGGGAGAACAACTCGAAAGATGCACGAGCCCATACTCAATGTTTTCATATACCAAATCTCCAACCACCAATAGACTTACCCTCATTGGTTAAAGTCAAACAATAGAAAGAAAGTAGTAAAGTACGTCTCAACCAAGCATAGCTATGTTTCTCCAGAGTCTACACATGCCACACCTTGGAGACACCCTCACTACCACCCCATCTGGCAGATACATCCTTATTGGAAGAAAGACAGAACCCACTCTCCCACCCATGCATTTTGCACGAAATCAGTACGAACTGGAATTCATTCCTAACCACTTTGCATCAAAAGGCACATCCTCAGTAAAGACTTTACTTTACCAGGAAGGAGATAACCTCTTGAAAGAGGCGGGAGCTCCTGAAACGCCAATATCAAAGATGCTTGAATATTAAAGAGTTAATTCTCACCTTAAAATTTGAAAAACCAAGTTCCCTTTGATTTCAGTATAATTCTCTTTCTATTTTTCTCTCTAATTAAAATTAATTTTATAATTATTTATAAATAAGTACTTTCATTGTTAGAATTGCAGTATTTGCATTCTCGCATGTTGCTGAAATATTTAGTCATTTTTTTTGTACAAGCGTTATCGTTCTATAATTAAAAATCATAAGAATATTATAGAAACAGAATAATAATAATAATTCCATGTTTAGATATTTTGAATTATAAATTTGTACTTTCTTAAAATTTAAATCATGTATGCTACGATAAGCCAAATCACACTGAATCACGATTAAGAAGCTATAAAACGAAATAATAATTGCCTTATTATTTCATAATTATCGACCGTTAAATCATTAACAAAAGATAGATGAACTAACCACTTTTATGTATCCAAAATATCAAACAAATTTCATCCCGTGCATCTTTTATTTCAGTACCAAAGTAGCCAAAGAGACAGAATTTTGAAAATAGAAAAGGGGAAATTTAATCACTTTTAACAAGTTACTCAGATCAACGGTCAAATAAATTGCCCTGTTGCCTGAGCTTTGAATTTTGAAATAATGAATTATTTTCTAACACATTATTAATGAAGCCATTTTGTTGAAAGCCAAGTGATCAAATGGGGAAAATTGCGAGATTTCAATATTAAGAATGGGATAAATTTTTAAAATTAATATATTTAAAATAAAATTTTCCTAAAGTTTCTTTTTTTTCTGATGAAATTCTAAAATTCTGAGAAGTAATGAAAAATATCATTACCAAAAAATCACAAAAGTGTCGGGTGGCAGTCCGTTAAAAAGAAGCTTTAAATATTTGTTTTCTAAATTAATGCTGCTACATAACATTTCAAAAACTAATTTAGTTTTAAAAGTAAACCTATTAGTGCTGAAATCAAATTGGTTTTAGGACCAAAACAGTTTTTGGCTAAACAAAACAGTTATCAAATGGCTTACCAATTTTGTTCACAAATACAACTCTAATATCATTTGAGTTCATTATATTTTCACTTACAAAATCACTTTTTTCTGTTTTTTATTTCATTTTTAAAGCATTTATTTTAATATTATTTCGAATAAATAATTTCTTTCAAAACTTTTAAAGTGGAATTTTATAAAATTTATTCAAAAGATTGGAAATCGTGAAAAATATTTTCAATTTGTATTTCCCATAGGTTTCGAATACATCAATGAAAGAGCGCTTTATATTATAACAAAAAAAATGAATTAAAGAATGTAAAGGTTTTTTTGGGTGGATTAATGCATCGATTTAATTCTAAATTACACTTACAAAATTATTTTATAAAATTAAAAGTGGGAAAGTGCTTGATAATTATGTTTTGCACATAGTAGTCATAAAACTATAATATTAAATAACATAAAAATAAGACAATCAAAGTGAGTGGTCTCTTCAAAACTTTCTTGCATATGCTCTCATAAAGGTGTTATCCTAAAGAAAGCCTTCTAACTCTTCCTACTCTGATAGAAAATTCTGCATATATACTGAAAGTCTGAGTTCTTTAAAAAACTTTCAAGTTTTCATAATCCCATTCATCTAATTGCATTGAAAATTCTAGCCCTTTTAAGAAGCCTACAAAATAGAGACTTCGAAATTCTTTTTTATTGCTGTTGGATTCCGAGTCATGTAGGAATCAAGGGAAATGAGCAGTCTTACAACGCTGCAAAAACAGCATCTTTACCTTTGACGAGAGGAGCACCATATTGTGATGCAAAAAATTCATTTCCACCCTCAGTGGGAGGAGTCATGGGAACATCAAACTAGTAACAAGCTCCATTTTATAAAACCCACAATTTCATTTTGGCCTTGTCATTCAATGCGGGAGCTCGATGTCAAATTGACTCGACTCCGCATTGGTGATAATTTCTTGACCTTCAAATACCTTTTATTTGGCAATCCAACTACTTTGTGCTCAAAATGCCAAGGGATTTTAACGAGTCGGTATGTTTTTATTGAATGCCTCAATTTTAATTTCCACTATTTAATGATTTTTAACTCCATGTCCCTGGATATGCGTATGCATTAGGAGAAATATCACCACAAAAATGTTTATAAAAATTTTTTAATATTTTTATTTGATTTCTTTCATCATATTTTTCTATAGTTTTATAATGGAACTTTTTACACCGTTGGTTTTAAAATTTGCTTTTTGAATTTTTATACAATATATACCTTCTTGTTCGACCATATGTATGGTGCAGTACGGACTTTTCTGGCTCTTGTGCCGATAAAACCAACCAACCAACCTAGAGAATGCCTTGCATGGAACTAGCATACTCTGAGAAATATTGTCTTTTGGCGTGATTTTATTATTTTTATTGAATCATTTAAAGCTCCTTGGGCAATTTTGTAGTTATCTATGTAACAAACAGACATTTTCTAAATATTTGTTGATTGTACTCCGGTAGGTCTTAAAACATGGACGTAGTCAAAATCATCGAGTTTAAATTTTTTTATGATTACTATATTTACTTTATATTTCATACAGGAAAGATCAAAAAGGAGAAGATGACAAATATAAAAATATTTTTCTTTTGTTTAAAAAAGTGAAAGAAAAGGAATTAAACTTTTTCAACCAAAAACATTTTAATTAATGAAAATCGATTGACCTAAAATCCCTTTTTGTAAACACGCAAGACCGCACAAATATCCACATTGTGCGTTCGGAAACCACCTTATCTCGTAAAGCCAACTTCATCTCAGAATAAAACTAGCAGAAAAATGTACATCATCCTCTGTGGCGTCAAGCGGCCAGAGTGCGAACTCCATCCGTTTTGTGATTTTCATGAAGACAGATTACCTGTGACCCTATATTTTTTGGTAATTTTCCATCTGTTTGTTATCTATTATCCTTGTTCTGTATTTGTCTTCCAAATTTGACAATGAACTCTACGAACATTGATACTAATGTTTCAGCGATGTTTATTAGTTTTCATTTTAGTTTCCTTAATTTGCCTTTTTAACTCAACAATTCTCCCACTACACGCTTATATTAAACTCCTTACATTTTCAAACTTTTATTTTTCTTCAAATTTCAATATTTTTCCAAATATGGATTCTAGACTGTTTTTTCTTTTTCAGTAATTTACGACACCCTAGATCATCAAACTCGCATTTATCAGAAAGAAAAAAAACTTTGAAGAATAGGCTTTCATTAATTAAAATTCACAATTCAAACTATATTCGTTATTTTTTTATTACTTTTTACAAAAGTTTTTCGTCTCTATATTTTTGCTATTTTCACCAATTAATGTCGTTTGGAAAGCATCTTATATGGTAATTCTACATCCTCCTGATGTCTACTATCACCCCTCTGAATTTGTCGGTGGTATTCCGCAACAACCTGTTTGTGCTCAATGTGTCATTTCTCGTTCAGCAGCACAGTTTTCCGGAATCACAACGGTACGAAAAACAGGCTACTGGCAACAAATACAATATTCTTTTACAAAATTATTTCATAATGTTACGAAAAGTAAATCTTCTCATCCAACAACTGCAGTTCTGCTTCGATGACGATGCGTAGAATATTTGTAAATTTGTACTAAACTCAGTGATTTAATCGAAATATTTTTCTCACAACAAAAATTATGGTATTTAATACTATCAATAATATTATCTATAAATTATAGTTTTGAAATAATAAAAAACAATTTCATGTAATAAAAATAGTTTCGTTTTCTCCTAATCTTTCCTTCATGCACGTCTGATATTGAACTTAAAGTAATTTGGCAGGCATTTGAAGTTATTTTTTTAAACCATTATGTCACTAAATCATTAGTTTCAATTCTAGAAATTATGGTGATATATTTGCAAATATTGCAAGATTTAGAGCTTTATTTATTCTATTAATAAATAATAGTAATAATAAACTCAGATTATGAACTGAAATATTTGCATTCAAAATAGAGTGTCTGTTTCAGTGGTCTTTTAGTGGATTATTACAGGAAAAATTCATAAAATTACACTTGATGAACTTTTAATTTATATTGCTATTAAACATCCAAATCTTAAATTATTTCTATAGATATCAGATTATCATGAGATTAAAATATCTATTATCTCTCTTTTATTCACAGAAAAAAAAAGTTAAAATTGACATTGAAAAGTAAAAAAGACATCCTTTCTCACCACTCATGAAAAATTTTGTTTTGCATAGTTCTACTGATTAAACTAAGATAAAATATATATATATTATCAGCTTTTATTTTACCTGAATATATAACTTATTTCGATTAATAGTATAAATGGAATCCTTATTTACTTTAGATCTTTCATTTTGTGATTAAGCTAAATATTATCTGAATCGATCCATCCTTTTTTTATGAAATAATTCTTTTATTTCAATTTTTTATTTCAAATTAAATTATAATTCTCTGAATATAAATTAAATTTTGAAACGATCCATAGAAACAATCCAATTAAAAACAAGAAAAATGTCTATTATTTTTAATCATGATTTTCCGAAAATTTATGTTTATTTAATTAAGATAATATATAAAACTAACGAACCATATTCCTCTTTCATTGGTAGGGTTGAACAAGCGAAAAACTTTTTTTTCTTTATCTGATATCTTTAATAAAATATTGTTTTGAAAATTTTAAATGTATTTCAATAATATTTTTATATTCTGTGATCTGAAAAGATTGGTTCGCGTTTAAAAATTATTACTATTGTTATTATTTGTTTTAAGATATTTTTATAACGCATTAAAACCCATTTCCATTAATTTTGAACTTTCGAAACGTTTTACACCCTTAAAGGGTTTTCGTGACTCTATTTTATTAGTTCTGATATCAGTACTTAAGCAACTAATTTTTAAAATTATTCATTGAAAATAAAAATGCATATTATAGATTTATTTTGCGATCCTTAAACCATCCTTTTGCGAATTTAAGGAAATTAAATTGACAAAACTTCAACCGGATATTTACATCAGTTTTTTTTAATTCGAAATACAAAATTAAAGCAAAGGCGTTGAAATAAATAACTATAACTACAAATTCATTGATAGAAACAATCAAGCAAATATTCTTTAATCAGAAATAATTTTTAACATTCCGAAACTTTTTCTCTTTTATTTGGAAAACGCATTTTGAGAAAATATATATATCTGTCTGTCTGCCTGTCTGTGACAAAAATCACTCAAAAATGCTTTGAGCCAAACGGATAGAAGCTGGCAAAGGGTCTATACACCAAATGTGAAGATTTCTACAGTTCAATGGAAATCTGTCTGTCCAGCTGTTCAAATATAAGTTATAAGGATTGTTCAAATCAATCGGTACGAAACGATACCACAGATGAAGATTTTATTCACAGTATATGCGATAGACCGGAGCACAACGATTCCATTGATAAAAGAGCTGAAGGATTCCTTGTTCTCTGAATTCCTGTGGTGGTGAGGAGACGCAGCTCTTCACGGCGTCCTTGAGTTCGCCGTCGAAGATCAGCTATTTCTTGAATTCCTCGAGCACAGAAAAACCATTAACTCCGATGTGTACTGTGAGAAACTCCGCAGACTACACAGGTCCATCAATAACAAAAGACCGGGGCTATTCAAAGTGGGTGTGAATCTTTTGAATGCACGAAACACTCGCCAAGGATTGCATGATAAATACAGTAAAACTGATAAACTCGTGCCAACGGCTAGTATTTTGTAACTGTTGTACAACAATAACATGCAATTCGTTCACTGGAATAACATCTTTATTGGTGTATGCGAGAAAGTTGAGGAGAGACCACCCCCATTGGTTTTAAGTTTTCCAAGTTAATAGTGCTGTGAACCTATAATGCTGCTTTTCCTCAAGAATAGTGCCATCGTAGAAAAGAATTATTTCCAGTATTGGATGCTACCAGATGTCGCATTAGTACTCCCACTGCTTGACGATGAATTTGGCGACAAAATGTATAATACCCGAAACATTGAGAATGCAAAGACGACAACTATATACAGCCGAGACGAATGCACATGGCATCACAGCAGCACTCTACAGCAGACAATAGTCTACACGTTGAAGTTTATTAGTAACAACGTCCACAGCACACAAAGCGGCCAGAAAGGATTCAGTAGGAGATGGAATCTTTGGATCTTTGTTCCACGATCTCACCAGATGACTAAAATTTCCTCTGTCTATTCTCGCATTCGTTGCGGACTCAATATTACAATTCCTGACTACTCCATCATCAATTCAAGATTTTTCAATTTAGAACTACTATCCACAACCACCACATCTAACTCCTACTATTACTGGTAATTCTGTAGACAATTCCTCTAGCTTGAGATTGCCGGCCTTTACAGTTGCCGGGAAGCAGAACTAGAGGCTTCTGGACCAATCAGGGCATATCTGGTCGTATCTCGGTTCCTAATGGACGAAAAATTCTTGATTTTTCGGGTATTATCCATTTTGTCGTCAAAGTCACCAAATGGTCGCTAAGCTAAAGGATCTCTGATGCGACACCAGGACTCCATCCAATACAGATATAAGACTTTGCTATGATAACATTAATCATGCCGGATAGCAAAATTACAGGTTCGTAACATTATAGTAAAAAATCTAATATAAATAAGCTATGCCGGATTTCACCTTAAATCCGTATTTATGGAATTTTTTCTTCTATTGTTACATTACGAAATAAAAAAATATTTTTTTTCCATATTTTTTTCTTTCTCATTTTTTGTCACAAAAGTTTGATAGTATTTATATTCCTTCATTTCTCGCACTTCAGATTTGTTAAACAATATATAATAACGTTCCAGCAAAGCGCAATTAATATATAATACGTAACATAATTTACAGAAAGTTTGCAGTATATAAACATTTTCAACAATAGTTGTAATTTAGCAATTGTAAATTATACCAAAACTCATACAAAAATTCTGTAGCTGACTTTTTGTTTGATTATATACTGTATAATTTAGAAAACTATGTTATTTTTCAAAGTAGTTGACATTTTTTTAAATTAACATATTATTTATATATATATATATCTAAATCAAATATTCATTTAATGATAATGATTAACTAGGATTCCTAATTCCTAAATTAACAAACTTCTTTTTCCCTCCAACCTTTAACAGTTGTCCCGAAAAATTAATTTGTCAAATACTACAGTCGTAAATTGATTGACAACCTTCTATTAATTTTACTAAAAGAGTATGTAAAGTATTGTATGTCAAAAGTACTTATTAGCTATGCTTCTAGTGAGAATAAACAGCTAGTTAATTTTCAAAATACTGCCATATAAAGCAAGTCATATAGATAGAATTTCTCGTGACATGTTCATATTTGGATTAAACCCTGCTTGGAAACAACATCATATGATGGTGACATCTCGTTTGATGAATTTTGAATGAAACACGGCTTTATTGGAAATGTTTCAGCTAAGCAATACTTTTATGATGACAGCCGTGCTCTAAAGCTGTTACGGTAATTATTGCATCTCTGACAAAATGAGTCTGATGTCTGGAAATTGTTGTAGATAGACTATAATTCTCAGTAATTTATGTTTATACATTACCAGCTGATACTCGGCGTGTTGCTGCCACTCAAGAAATAATTTTGGAATTATCGTTTGAAATTTAAAATAACTGTCTTACTTAATTTGGAATGTTAGAAAGAATAATATTTATTTTCATATCTGAAATATATACATTCATTGAAATTGAAAGATATATTAAGAAGCAAAAATAATATTTATACTATTCTATTTTTTAACTTTATTATTCAAGAGCTTTAGGGTAGGCAATATTTTTTGTTTTTGTTTTTCCGTCTTCATCAGAAGCAAATAAAATTTCTTGACTGTCCAACTCGTAAGCATCCAGCATGTAACTGGTTACATGAGAAATATGAATTTTTTAAGTTCAGTCCGCATACTTGAAGAGATTGACTTTGCGCCTTGTTGACGTTCATTGAGAATGTATGTCAAATGGGGAACTGCAGTCTTTTGAAATCAAAAGGAATGTTGGTGGGAATAATGAGAATGCGTGGTGTTAGCACATTTTATCCAATCGACATTTCTTTAATTATAGTTTTCAAGCTTCTTGCTTCATATTGGTCTTTTGATTCTGATACTCGTAATGAGATAGCATGTGAACGTTGTCTTTTGCTTCTTACCTCATGTTGATCTTGAAACTCTGAAACACGTGAATTTACAATTTATAAACGATATGTTAAATTTATTTCTTGTCGTTCCTCGTTTGTTTGATAAGCTCAAAGTGATGTTTTTTTTATGTTACGCTATAGATCTATTAAGTGACAAACTTCGGGAACATATTTTTTGTCGAAGCAACCAACACGATGTATATACATGTATCATCAAAATATCGTTGGTAGATTCAAATAAATATCTAATTTTCCAATTACTGCTTGCATTGGAAAATTTTCATTATGTATAAATTGCCTTTATCAGTATCGATAATAATAATTTTATTTTGTATGTGTGAGATAAACTCTGAATTATATGTGTGGCTTGCTGCTGACAAAATAGTGAGCACCCTAAATGACAACATCATGTGTATAAGACATTTACTGACATCAATCATAATAATTTTATTTTGTTTGATATATTTGCGATTAATTCCGAATGGGATGTACCTTTTACTGTTTGACTTTTGTCAATTATCAAATTTAAAATATAACCTTCGCAGAAAGCGAGCAATAGGTTTTACAAAGTTTCATCGCAATCGGTTGAACAGAACAACGGCGCATAGGATACGGACAAACAAAAAATCATTTTTATACAATAGATATGATGACTGTACTCTGCCTATAACCTTCTCTCAGGCACAAGCAATCATTTGACCAATTGCATGGAAATCGGTTGAATAGTACGGCAGAGTGTAAAGTATCAACAAACAAAAATTCATTTCTTATAATAGATTTTTGTATTTTTTTTAGAATTGTAATACTTGGTGTTCATTGAGAAATTTAAGGGAAGAAAATATTTTTTGTATCTTTTGTGATTCGTTTAATATTAGTTCAGAATTGCTAATTTAGGATTTAGGAATCCTAGTTAATCATTTATTATCATTAAATGAAATTTGATTTAGATATATATATAAATATGTTAATTTTAAAAACAATATCAACTACATTGAAAAATAATACGGATTGTTGTATTTTTTTGGAATTGTTATATTTGGTGTTCATTGAGAATTTAAGAGAATAAAATATTTTTTTGTATCTTTTGTGATTCGTTTAATATTTGTTCAAAATTCTCGAGATTGATGTTACAAAGTGTGGTTAAAGAAAGAAAATCTTTTAAACACTGAAAATATATTTATGCAATAAAATCGTTGATATAGTTGAATGGATAATTTTTTAAGTTAAAATGGTGCAAATGTTTTGTACTCTAATATTTTCAGGAGATATTGCAAAAAGACCAAGGATTTTACTAAATGTTTGATTAAAACTTCAAGACTTAGGTTGGTTAACCAAAAACTTTCTACCCTACTTCTTAATAAAACTATTACCTCAGAGATCAACTTGCGTTGCATTTAAGTGCAAAAGCTAAGAAATCTTAACGTCTGCCTTGAATATAGCATCTTTACTGAATCTGCTGTATCTCCTTGTCGAGTTATTTGGTAAGGTAAATAGATCTGAAAATATTTTGATACTAATTTTATTATACTCAAAACCTTTGCATAAGTACAAGCAATAAGTTATCGAAGTGTTACCGTAAACGATAAGCGGTATGTCGCCGCATAAGTTACTAAAAAACAAAAATTCATTAATCCTTGTTTAATAGATGCGGGAAATGGATACAAAAATATTTTTATATATTAGATAATTTAACTATACCCGTAATTGCAAGTAATAAGTAGTCAAAGTTTTATCGCAATTCGATTAGTGGTACGGCAGTGGGTAAGAGACATACAGACACACCTTTATTTATATTTATATAGATTACATATCAATTAATTTTACTATGCCTATAACCATAACGTAATTGCAAGTAATAAGTATTAGAAGCAATATCGGAATCGGATTAGCGCAAAAGAGACATACAAGCATTCATTTTTATTTATATAAATATGTACATAGTCAGGCCAAGGATTTGAAATCAGATAACGATCTACACTATCTTAATCAGATTCAAATATGAAGTGCTCTCAAATAGTTTTGTGCAATCAAACATTGTCCTTTATCTATCTTTATTGAAAACTAAAATCTATGTATAGAAATTATTATTTTGCTTCGGTTGTATCTTCTCAACTTAAATTTTAATTATGTGAATTTTTTTTCTATTCCCGAGTTTGTACCCAAAACCAAAAGAGAAGATCTTTTTAATCTTTTTTTTTATATAATTGATATATTGATCTAAATATCTTGTTATATTCAATGCTTTAGGATTAAAATTCTATTCATCTCTTCTTGGTTGATTTAAACAATCTAATGTTTCATTCAGTTATATTTCTTATATCTGGATTGGTTGATAATTATTAGGCGTTTTTAAACAATAATAGTAATTCTTACTGAACACTATTTTTTATGAAAAAGAAAACATGTGACAAAGTGAATGACCAAAAAAAATTAATTAAGATGCAAGTTAGCTCTAAAACTTTTATATTTCAGCTAACAGCTCGAACACAAACACTTAGTTACAAATAAATATGAATTATGCAAAACAATAACACGTACTCACACATATAAAACATGCTACATCGTTGACGGCTGGAAATTAACTGAGAATGTTTTAGTTGCTGCCACTAGAGGGCATGGCTAATTGTTAAAAACATATAAGTAAACCTTTTAAAAGATTGATACTGAAAGTAGTCACTATCTACTTCAATAACCGGTTGATGTTTAAATGATCTGAATTGAAGACGTCGGCCAGCATTCAAATTTTCAAGTATTTGGCCCCTACCACGGCTGCCAAAAGAGCTTGGTCATCGAAATCCGATGGTTGACCTCCCCCTGGTTTATCTTCCAATTTATTGTAATAGATTTGAAAGGGGCAAACTATTCCCTTCATTGACTTTTCCTGATTGTGACCTCAACAAAAAATTTGTTGAAATCGCAAAGTAACTGCGTTGTTTTCCAGCCTTTCTCAAAGTGTTACTGCATAATATGTCTAATATGAGTATGGTTATCGAAACGGAATTTTATATTTTGATTCATATTTATATAATACTAGCTAGTACCACGTTCATTGCTGCCGCCAAAAAAAAAATTAAGTGCAATTAGGCAATGTTTTATCAAAATAAGATGAACGGTACGACAGTTGTAAAATACGAACAAACAAATATACATTTTTATGTATTAGATTTGTGTATTCTTTAAGAATTGTAAAAATAGGTTTTCTTTCAGAATGGTAATGAAAAAAACTATTTATTGGATCTCGTGATTCATTTAATATTCGTTCAGAATTCTCAAATTTAATTTTAGAAAATGAGATTAAAATACCTTCTTTTAAAATTTATTAAACATAGAAAACATATTTATACCATAAAATCGTTAATATAGTTGAAACGATAATTTTTGAAATTTAAGATGGAGCAAAATTATTTTTGCTGCTATATTTTTGGTGGATACTGCGTATAAAAACGCTAAAATTTAATTAAAATTATAAAAACCCCGGGTTTGACTCCTCAAAACTTTCTCGTATAATCTGTAATAAAGTTGTTACCTCTAAAAATGACTTGTATGACATTTGCGTACTAAAACTGCAAAATAACCCCCTTTAACTTAGATTCAGCATTTCTACAGAATCTGTTGTCTCTTCGGCGTGTTATTTGGAGATTAATCCTTGATAAATAGATGCAATAGAGATTCGTTTTTTTTTTTAATTTTAGATAATTGTATTATCTCTATAAGCATCTCGTAAGAGTGAACATTAAGCTGACCAAGTTTCATTGCTATTGAATAAACAGTATGGGAAGACATAAGAGACATACAGACAAACATTCATTTTTTATTTATATAAATTAACATTTTCATTCATAAATTTGAAAAATATTGTACACATTTATTAAAATATGGCTTAGCACAGAAACGCCTAATAATTATGCCTCAACCGAATATTTATGACCTTGAGTGGTAGCATGTCATTTGCACACTTTTATATTTTAGATCCCAATTCAGTTTTTTGCAGGCTTTTTATTTTCTTGCGAATGGCAATCTTTATTTCAAATTTCACCAAACTTATGGAGCAGCATGAAATTGTGGCTTATAAGCCAAAATTTTCAACCAATGAGCCAATTAACCTTATTCCTAAAAGGGGGCAAACATTTGAATAATTTTAGAATACTACAATATTCAGAATATTTTTTTTTAAATCTGTAACAAGTGTCTTTTATTCTATTAACATAAGCCATTTCAAAAACATTGACTTCAATGTACATGTGTAACCTTATTCCTAAAATCACCGTTGTAGTGCATTTTTAATCATCCTAAGCTTTTAAATGTGTGAATGCGGGATTGTGAATGCATAATATATTGTAAAAGAACCCACAATAACGAGATTAGATGTCAACACAGTGATTTCACTATATTCTATTTAATTCAAAAACAAATCCAAACTAAGCACTTCCATTAAGAATATTATTAATCAAAAACTATTTTGATAATTCGAATACTTTAATAATATTTTTTAAAGTATTTTATTGCATTATAGTTTCACTAGAAAGTTTTGATTTTGGCGTGTGCATATATCAAAATTGTTCCGATACCTGCCATTATAGCTAAACTTTAGTGATCTCAAACATATCTCATACATGTTTCTGATAATCTGTGATTATGTCATTGCACTCTAACGGTCTAATAGTCACACAAAAATATTAGCCACTCCTGCTGTTAATATAGCCATATCACTCGGATCCTTTGCTTTATTAAAACTTCTCGTTATTGAAGAGGTTGATTGATCCATAGATATTATTTATCAATATCTGCTTCCGTGTAAAGTTTTAGACGCAATCACTCCACATTTATTACCAAAAATATAACTTTATTTCACAACCAATGACATCGTGCTTTGTCTCTGGGATCTACTCTCTATATTCTTCTCCCTCTCCATGAGGCAAAAATTGCTGAGTCATGCTGCTCCTCAATGCAATTGGATGATTAACGGAGAAGAAACTCCCATCACACTTTGGCGTACGCGCTCTTAACGATCGCTACATTATCACATTCAATAGTTCTATGTCCAACATTTTACTGCAAATCTGTAGAACATAGTATGTTCTTATATGTGTCTGCATATTCTTTGTTCACTCCATTGCTTGAAATTAGCTATTAATTCATACAAATTCGTGTTAAGAACGTTATCATACTCTTCCTTAATTAAATATAGTTACAGGTTTCATATTGAATTAGTTCCTTTATTTGTAGTTGCTGTTTTAAATTCTTTCAAAATTGCCATTCTATAGGTACAAAAGAAGTTGTGACATATATTTTAGACAAAGATGGCATAATGTATTTTGCAGCTTATAAATGATTTACTAACAAGTTTTTAACAATTTTCCTAAACAGTATAATGTTATCTTTAATAATTCACCGCTATAATTATATTAGTATTGAAGTATTCCTCGAGCTAACTATTATTTACTTGTCTACCATGACCATAAAACATAATTAAAAAACATATCATGTTAGTCTAGAAAGAAATATTTTAAAACACATATGCAAAAATGGGTAACGAAAATTTAGTTCTGCAGTAATGTTTTCGAAATAGATTCACAACAAAATGTTTTATATTTAATCATAAATTCCTTATTATATTGGCATTATTTTCTTCATTTTTCTAAATTTGTTGCATGTAATACGTTTGTTGAGCGTGTTAAAAAGTTTGCAAATTGGATGCACCAAATTGACATATTATTCCCGAAAAGCTGTAATATAAATGGAATTTCTTATTTATTTACTTATGAATCATAAGTCGATAAAGGATGTGAACAAAATTTAGGTGAAATCAGCAGAGTAATTTCCCCTATTGAGAGAGCTAAACACATCTTGTATAATTGAGATCGTTCTATATTTACTGAGACATCGCTTCATTTAAATGCGAAATGATTTTTCCTTTTACTTTCAAAAATAATATTCGGGAAACTTAATTTACAGTAAAAGGTACTTTAGCATATAATAAAAGTTTCTGTTCAATATAAATGCTAAACTAATGCTCAAAAAAGTTAAACAAAAACGTGCAATTCCTGTAAATTGCGTCATCTATAGAGTTTAGCTTTAAAGAAGTTCGCCTGTTCTTCCATTTTCTAGAAAAGTTAGTAAATGTCTTTATCTTTACCACATTTTATGTCTATTAACACTATGTGCGCTAGCATATATTATTCGAAGTCTATTATTCTAGATTAACACAGAGAGGACTAGGCAAAGAAAGGAAAAAGTTGCAGACGTCTGCTTCCCAAATAAGTTTTTCCAACAGCTGTTTAGATATAAATAAAAAATAATAAAAAGTCCTCTCTTTCACAAGCAATTTAGCTGCAAGACAAAGAATTGAATCGTCTTTTGAAAAAAATTGCAGAAAAATTCTAAATGGGAGGTTTTTTTCCTTGTCTCCTGGTCAATTTATTTTGAGATCTATTAACCGTTTTAAGAATTGGTGATATTTATAAGAATGTCATTACTATCTTACCCAATAGATGGTTTACCTTTAGAGTTTTTATGCTCTATCACTGTATTCATTTCTCAGCATCTTATTTTTTATTTTCCATTTATTGTGTCTGATTTATAAGTTTTTATGAATCTCTATAATGAATAGAAGCCACTTTGTGATTAAAATATTTATTTATAGAAGATGTAATAATTCCAGAGTGCTCCACGTTATTTTATTTTTTTATGCTGAAGTGAGCGTGAAATTTTCACAAACCTTATATCAAACAATTATGTTTGCAAGATTTTATAAACCAGAATAAATGTCTAGATATTTTTTGAAGAGTTAACAATTTGGGATTCAGTAAAAAAATCTCGCTGATAACTATAAGTATATCAAGATTGAAGTACAAATTGAAGTAAATTTGTTTTATTTTCCTAAGCTTGAAATTATACAATAAACATTTACCTAATTTTCAGAAATTCTAAATTCTAAAAACAATCACGAGACTATCAGATCACGCACGAGTCGATTTTTAGAATCACGATGCCCCCCCCCCATCTCAAAATCGGTCGAGCTCCTAAACTTTGTTTCCTAGTTAGAAAATTTAAAATGAAAGCTTAAAAAAATTATATATATAGGAAGTGAAAGAGAGACCGATTGAAAAGTCTCGTGATTGTTTCAAACTGATTAATGGCTTAAATTAATTAAAACGAATAATAACATAAAAATTATAATAATCTTACATGATAACTTAAATTTTGCGATCGTATATTTCATGATTTTATTTTTTAAATCTGATTTAATATAAAATACACCTTCATCTAATGAAATTTAGAAAAGTATTGAAAATTTTCTATGACTATTTTACATTACATACATTTTTATTCTTAGGGCCAAAATTTTAAAACTGGTTTGGATAGATTAAGATTTTATTTCTAGGCACATACAAAATTACAAATCAAAAGACGGTCGGGCGTATACAATTCAACACTTTATATTATTTATGTGCCAAAGTTTATCCAATTCTTTTCGTTTTGTAGTTATCGAGTAAACTTTTATACGAGCAACCAAACTAACATATTTTCTCTAAATATATTTCATTCGAAATTTTATAGAAATCTAACAAACTGATATTAAATCCCTTTACGACATTTTTCCCATCTAGAAGAGGTCTCAAAATTGGAGATTGACTGAAATCTAGAGTTCAAAATTTTCGACGATTCTAATCTTCTGTCTTTGTATACTTCATGCATGAGAAAAAAAACACATTGCAGCATATATATAATAAAATATATATAGTTTTAATAAAATTCAAATGATAAAAATGCTTTACGTATAAAAATAATCAAACTTCTTTATATATATGAATTATGAAATCTTATGTCCTTAATTCGAAATTATGAGATGGATTTTATCCAAGATATTTTCATTGATTAGTAATTAAGAAAGATATCAAATTTTATTAATCAATTTGCTTCTCCATTAAAGCCAAAATTTGATTGAATTGAAATGGTTGGAGCTGAAAGGACTAATAAAATGATATCGTTTAGAAATCTTTCAGAAATAATGTATTCTCTAAAAAAAATCATGGATGCTATGACTGCAATCCGAAATTGCTCGAAGGAGACTGTTACTTTTTAAGACTTGTTTTATGTAACCTAAATATAAAGATAAAATCTTATTAATTAAGGCATAAGTCTTAATATTTTTTCTACATGCATGAACCTTCCTTTGTTCAAGATGAAGATCGATTTAGATTTTTTTCTAAAATTTTCACTGAATACATAAACTGTACTTTAAACAAATAAGTTAATTAAATATGTTCTTTTCCAATTCAATGAAATATATAAATAATATTTTTAAATAATAAACAGTTTTTTTCATTTTTTTAGGAATGTTGATTGACTAACTACCAAATTTCAATTCAAGTATCTCCAAATCTTCAACAAATATCACTACAAAAGAAAAAATGAGCTAGAACATAAAGAAAATTGGTTGCTATTACTTCCACAATTCTTCAGTACATTTTATTAGGGATATTTCAGGGAAGGTAATATCTCTATTGTTAAAAACTGGAATTTAGGTGCGAAACATATAACTCCACTCTATTTCACTGTAACTCTACTGCAATCGTCAAAATAAGAAGACCGATCTAGGTGTTCTAAAGGAATAGTAAAAATTCTTATAAAAACTTTGAATGATTTCAAAAGGAGGTTGTTGTTGCTTTCCAATTCTTTCTATTAATTTACAGTCTCCCTATATATATTTATTTATATATATTGTTCAAATTTTTGATTTTGATTTGAGTCCACCAAGTTCAAATACATTTTTTTAACTTGCAGTGGATGACACTTGATGTTAATGTATTTTTTGTTTCAAGTACTAATTCATTGGTTAAATTTAATTAATTTTTAATATTTTGAATAAACATTTAACAGGTTTTAACGAAAACTGAAATCATAAAACCATAACTCAATCGGAAAAATGCAAAGATTTCAGTATTTTTTCACTTAAATGTAAAGAATGCGAGTTCAATTCTTGCGAAAGTAAATAATTTTTTATGCTTCATAATTTTTTGCATTTATTTAATAAAAAGAAACTAAAATTTTAAAAAAAATCTTTGTTTACCTAAGTAAGAATTCAATATAAAAAAATTGTATATTAATTTATGTTTAAGATGAAGTTGAAACCTGAACATTCTGATTTTGAAAATATTATTCTTTAAATTATTTTGAATTGTTCTTTTAAAGTAAAATAAAATTCGATGAACCATCTGAAATTTTACAAAATCATATCTTTTGAAAATCATAAATGTGGTGCATGGGGATATTTTAAATATTTCAATAAAAAAAATCATAAATTAATTAAAATTGAATACGGAATATCTATCTATACTTATAATAAAGCTCAATGTGTGTGTGTGTGTGTGTGTGTGTGTGTGTGTGTGTGTGTGTTGGCGCTCTACAGGCCAGACCGTTGGACCTACAGCTACCAAATTTGGTACATGTATACCTTGGAGGTCGGGAATGTGCACCTCGGAGCCCTTTTTTCGAATTTTTAATTAGAATTTGAATTAATTAAAATTTAAGCAAAATTTCGACGTTTTTCCACTATAACTTCGGAAAATATTATTGCACAAACATGATTTTTATATCAATTTAAAGATAAAAAAATTAGCTTTCTAACGGTATCAGTTTTTTAAATTTACAACGCAAGCTTCTATTTTTAACAAATTTTTAAAGAAATATTTTAACTATGTTTTTATCACGTGACTGATAAAAATATAAACTGATAAAACATAAAATAAAAGAATGTCGGAAGTTCAAATAAAAAAGCAACAACTATCATCGCAAATCAAATCTAAAAAAATACATCTTTCAGCACGTGACTGGATAAAATAACATAAACATAAAATGTGATATCTTCTAAAAAAATAAATGCAAGGCAAAGGATTCTAAGAAATCGTTTGCAATATTTATATCATTAATTCCATAAATTATCTTTATTTACAGTAAACCTGATTGAATTTAGACAGGATATGCATTGAAGTCCCGACTCAATGGCATATTTCTATAATCGTTTGCAATATCTGTATCATTATTTCAATAATTTTTTCCCTTTTTCGCTTTCTTTAAAAAACATTTTAACATTTTGGCAATATCACCGAAAAAAACATTTTTAATATTTTGGAAGCATAATTGATAAATTATTAGAGCATTAAACTCAAAAAGTTTTTTCGAATAAAGTTACCGACTCTTTAACTACTAATAACTGAATCTTTTAACTTTAACTATTTCTTAAATTTTGGCAAATGAATATGGGATTTAATAGGAAATTTTAGAACGCATTACTCATGGCGAGCCAGCTGGTCTCCAAAGGCGGCTAGTACTTAATAAAGAAAGAAACATCAAAATGCAATATATTTTTACATGAATTATTACAACTTCTCAGTATTTTTTCAAGGCTGCAAGTAATTTCAAAAATACTTACTTATATAACGAAAGAATCAAAAGAAATTTTACTTACTTTACTCACAAGAAATATATACGTAATTTTTACAGACAGCGACAGCATTTACTTTTATGTAAAACATTAGATGGCAAACCAAATTAAGTCAAAGAAGAAATTAAATTGTATTCTTTCTTTTATTCTGCAGACGATAATTTATCTGGAGTCCAAAAAGTTATTACCAAAAAATTTAATTAAATAAAAGGTTATAACTTTTTCTTTCTGTTGTTTTTAGTTTTCTTAGTCATAATAATTTTATCCAGTAAAATAAATCGACAAATTTTAAGAGTTGTTCTAGCTTTTCATAATTCAATCAAATGCTTCCATTTTATTTAAAATAAAATAATAATATTTACTAATATTTTAAATATCATATTAATTTGTAAAATTAAATAAAAGATATTAGTAGGTGATTCTTTTCCTGCTATATTGAATTGGTTTACGGCATGTGATTTGTTCCAATGTGTGTTTTATTATTTTTTACTGTTGCTATTGAAAGAAAAATGCAAAAATAAATATCTCAAATTAAGGTAAGTAACTACGTTAAAGAATTGATTTATTTGTGAAATTATGATTTTTTTTATTTTATTATTCTTATTATTTAAACAGTTTTCGGTACTTTTATGCGGGCGCAACGAAAAAATCGCTAAAAATACACCAAATAATCGTTACAGTGGAAAATTGCCAAAAAGTCACGAAAACATGTGAAATTACATCAAATTTCCCGTTTAAGCACGTTTTCACTGCACTCGTACTTGGCGACTTTTCTCGTGTTTTGTTCACATTGTCCACATTTGTTTTGCCATTAGCTTAACTTGGCAACTTATCTCACGTTTAGCTCACATTGGCGACATCTTCCGCCCGTATAACGGAAAAATACCCAGTTTTCTTCATGAAATTTTCAGTCTATTTTTTGGAAAATTACACTGATGTTTATATTTTCATTTCATGCGTTTTAATGCTGTTTTCTGAAATTAAGATCTTTGATAGAATATTCTTATAAAAAAGCTCATAAATAAAGATCTAATAAATATTTTTATTCAAATTTGGCATAATAATTTCTTAGTATATACTGCAGGTCCTAATCATTGAGAAATATTTCATATTTGTTTTAGTGTTCCAGAACGCGATAAAAAAATTTAATTTCTTGCTATCTATCACTTAAATTCTAATATTTAAAGAATGGATAGAAATCCAGTCTATTTTATAATTCTGAAATACAATTATATATTTTAAAGCTGTCCTAAAATGTTAAACAAATCATTTGATAAATATCTAATCCAAAGTTTGTTTTATACCTTTTATTAATCAAAATTTTTTTAAGAACTTTTGCCCTATTTTGATTTTAGGGATGCTTTTTCAATATTTTTATGCAAATATCCAAAATTATAAGTATTTTCGAAAGTTTTTTTCAAGACCTCCATTATTAACGAAGTCACATACTTAAATAATTTAAATATTATTAAAGAAAAAACCCAAACTTAAGGAAATGGGTCATAAATATTTCCTTTCTGTTATTGTTTTTTGGTACTATTCTGTTACACATGCGCAAGATGTCGCCAATGGGAACCAAATACAAATCAAATTGCCAAACGAAATAAATTGCAAAATAAATGTCACAAATGTTAACGAAACGTGAACAAAGTCGCGAAATGAATAACATCGATTTGACGAATTTGAATGTTAAATTCGACGTATTTTTGCATTTTTCAGGGAATATTCACTTTTTCCGACTAACGATTATTTGGAAAACTTTTGGCGATTTTTTCGTTGAAACGGATTTTGTTATAACGGAAAAGTACCTAATTTTTGTATTAGTGGTACAATTTAATTCAGTTCTATAATGTTTTTTTAAGAAACTATATGAAGCATATATTTCACTGTCACTCTCATAGTTTTAAATCGTGGTTTAAAAGGAGGATAAAGCCAGATCTTTCATATTAACCTTTTAGAACTTTCAGAAATGAACATTACTTCGAAATCGGCTGAATGTTTGTTTCTAAACGGATTTAGTTTTCATGAAACTTTTATGAATGATATATCCTTAATCACTGCTTTTTCATTCTTATAGGCAGCTCTTACTCACTGAATTTTGGTTTGGTTCAATAAAAATATCAAAACTAAAACCTTTACACAGATCTTCTCAAACTTTCTATCCAAACCAATAGAATTGTACTTACCACTAGACCTATATAATTTTCATCAAACTCATAGATTTTCCAAATTCATCCTTAAAATTTAACTTCAAACAAATTTAAATGTAAGAACAAAAAAAAATAATGAAATGTACAATAGCAAATTTATAATGTTTTGAAGTCATTAATTGTCTTAATTAATTTAAGTCATTAAACAGTTTAAACCGATTCAAAAAAATCACGAGGCTTTTTCATCGCTGTTTACCAATAAGTTATTAAGCAGATTAATTTAAATAGAATTTTTTTGAAAACAATATTTTTTGAGAAAGCAAATTGCTACTTTCTAATTTCTGACATCATAAAACAGTTTCATAATGGATTAATCTTAGAATAGCAGTCAAATCCTTCAATGTTTTCGACTTAAAAATGATTGAAGTGATATTTTCTCATTGAGAGAAAGCGAAAATACTTTTATCAAGACTGTTATTAAACGCGAATGAAGTCTTCTTGAAGATACTATAAAAATCAAGTTATTTAATTTCCTCCGAAAGCACTTACGTTCCATGAAAATAACAGCTATGATATCATAGTTCTACGTTAACCATTTAAAAACGCCTCTGCTTGCAAAGAAAATAAAAAAATACATAAACAATTAAAAGATGATGATGAAAATTGCCATGTATGCTTTATTCATTGCCAACGGGATCTCGAACTTCAACTATTTGTTGCTTTCAATTCGTAAAAACCTCCTAAGGAAAACATGATCATGTTCTCACATGATAATAGAGAACATACATGCTTAATGGTAAGCAATAAATGCTGTCTTCTTATTCAAAAAGGCAGTCTAGTGTTCATTGAAAGAAACGTCTTAATTTTTATTTAATATTTCGATCTTATATTCAACGAAACCACTCGTATTACTTTAAATTGAAACTTTCATTATATGTCTAAAACTAAACGGTATCCTTTGGGGCTTATTATTAATTATATTTAAAATTAATTATTCATTTTAATATTCAATCAATCTAGGATACTTTAAATAACTATAATTGTTGTGATTAAGAAATGGAATTTGAAAAACACTTGATCGAATAAAAATGAATTAAAATTAAAAATAGCCATTTTACAACATAATAAATTAAATTTTTAATTCATATAATTTCTTATTTTGTGTGATAACCACCATTCCTAATTTGATATTTCAATTTTTATGCCGAAAAACTTAAAAATTCAAAAAAAAACATGGAAAAATTCATTATATTCTAATGACTTCCGATTGTTAGATCACACGTTTACATTTACAGAAAAGACATTAAGGTTATTAGGAACCAAAAAAATCGTACTCAAATGCTAAAAAGCGTGAATTCTTGCATGGCTGCACAAAACATCGGAACAGGGTGTGAATGTAGTTCTTTATTTAGAATTTTATGGATAAAACGTCATGTTTACAGTACTCGAATCGGTAAAGAAAAAGTAGAAATGATGTATCGGTGAAAAACAGGAATAAGATTACGGTAAGCCTTTAAGCTTGCAATGATTAAGAAAAGCAGATGAGAGAAAAATTCAGATTAAAACATTGAAGCGGGTTTCTTTTTCTGTAACATTTTCTACTTTTCTAGACTTTCTTCCATTCTGAATCACCTCAGGAATTTAAAGCAAGCATTGAATTATAAAAAATAAACTCAAATTGCTATAAAGCAAAGAAACATTTTAATTATAAAATGGATCTATTTTTAAAGCTACTTTAGATCTCTAATTTTTTTGCAGTTGATGTTTTAAATTAAGATTTTATTTTTGAAAAAATTATAATAACATATGATTAAATAAATGTTTCAATTTGCCAGGACTCTACCTTCTAGGAAATAATTCTAAATTCTTATATTTCATCGATAACAAAAAGGTATAATTTCAAAAATAATGATGATCCAATCCCATATTAACAATAATTTACCGATAATAAGCATTACTTATAGATATATCATTATTACACAAAACCTCGTCGAATAATTACCAAGAAATATTGAACTTATGCTTTAATCTAGTATTTTTTTTGATAAATTTATTTACAGATAATCAGTTTCGTTGCCTTTTTTCATACCGATTGAAAATAAAAATCATCTGCACTTAAAATTATAATCTCAAGATCAAGGGCCGAATTTCATCATTTATGGCTTATACTTTCATATAATAAGGATCGTGCGTGTGTATGTGCGCGTGTGCGTGTGTGCGTGCGGGCGTGCACGCGTCTTTAAAGAGGGTCTGTACGAACTCCAGTTTAAAGAACAAAATTGAGCAAATAAATATGTTTTGGAGGTAAAAAATAAACTCGTTATATCAATACATGAAAATTAATTTTTTTAATTAAAATTAAATTTTAATCTTTTTTTTTATTTACAATGGTTTTTCTCAATAACTTCCAAAAATATTATTACAGCTAAAATGGTGTTACTAAAAACTGCTAAAATAATGGTTTTTACAGCATTTTAGCATTCAATAAATTTGTCTTTTTCATTGTATTAATTTAATTGCTTGCAATTTTGTCCTAAGTGGTGACAATTTTGTTTAAAAAATTTCATTATTTCTAACTATTGATTCCATTATTACATTAAAATTCATATCGATTTCACTGTTTCATCAAATATTTAATTTCATGTCATTTTTTCTATTGCTGAAAGCTAAGGATCTAGACCAGGGGTCGGCAACCTGCTTGTCCTTAAGGGCGCAATACTAAATTTGAAAATCACCGAGGGCGCATATTTTACAGATAATCAACAGGTATAAATAGGCATTAAAAAAACAGATTTTTTATAACTTTATTTTGTAAGTGTCACACATAATGATACTTATAATTCAGTGTGAAACTTGGGTGTCCATATTTTTAGCTAATTTCTTATAATTGGGGATATATTTAGAGTTCCCGGTCCTTAAACAATTATCTAAATGTGAGTCATTAAGCTTTGTTCGGTATTTTGATTTCAAATATTTCATATTTGAGAACAAAGACTCGCAATTGTATGTTGTTGCACAATATGAATAATTTTTTAGTGCACATTTTCTTAAAATAGGATACTTATTTTCATCGACTAAGTTTAAAAGCATTTTATCATTACCATGCGCTTTTGAAATAACATCACTTTGCAAGTTTATTATTTCTAATTCTAGATCTTCGATATTATGAAGCTCGAAATACACAAACTATTTCAAGGACATCCATCTTCAGTAACATTGAAGGGATTTATGAAAAATCTTAAAACGGGTTCTAATGCTGCAAAATCTTCAAATCTAGAAGAAAACTCTTCTATTAGCTTATCTATAATTTCTAAATATGATGTAACAGTAAAATTTTCATTATTCAAATTTAAACTCTCAACAGTATATTTTATATTTGGGAAATGTGATAAGGATTTTTTCAATAGATGGGATTTCAACAACACTAACTTGCATTTGAATGCATTTACTGCACTAATCATGTCAGTGATATGCTGATTTTTCCCTTGTATTTTTAAATTTAATTCATTCAACTTTACCGTTATATCTGTCAGAAATCCGAGGTCGATTAGCCAATCCTTATTTTCTGATTGCTCGTAAAATTCGCTTCTTGATGCAATAAATTCCTTTATTTGTGGCAAATGCATGGTAAACCGCTCAAGTATTTTACCTCTGCTCAGCCACCTCACTTTAGTATGTAAAAGAAGATCTTTGAACTGAACGTCCTCATCTTCTAAAAGTAATTTAAAAAATCTGTGTTGCATAGCTCCCGATCTTATGGAATTAATAATTTTTGTTACTATTATAAATACGGGTTGAAAACCGATTGTTTTTGCGCATAACATTTCCTGATGTATGAGGAAATGATAAGAAATAAATTTTGGGAATAAGGAATCCTGTCTACATAAGACAATAAATCCTTCTTTTCTAACCAGTCATCGCTGGTGCCCCGTCTGTTGTAATTGACGATAACTTTTGTACAGGTAATTTTACATCTCTAGTGCTTCCCTTTAATGGCAGAACTTTAAGGAATTCTTTTGTTGTAAAATCAGAAAATACCATCTTCACGCAAATTGCTAATTGTGATATATTTGTCACGTCTGTCGATTCTTCCATCTGTAGCAAAAAGAAAATACAATTTTTCATATCATTTGCTAATTCTGCCTCTAAATTCTCCACAATTACTTTAATTCTTCTAGTAACAGTTCGTACTGATAATTGCAACGTGTTTATAGCTGAAACTATTTCCTTTTTTATTTTTGAATTCTTCAAAAAGAAAATCAGGAGCTTCTAACATGGCTTCTTTCTCTAATTCTCCATCTGTAAATGGGTTTTTATTCTTAGCTAGCAAATGCGATATTTTATATGACGCGATCGTTGCTGCTTTATGCTGTTGCAGTGGTTTAGTAAAAAAACTTTGCTGGTTAGTTATTGGAGATTTTAAAGAAATATTTTTTTTCTTCTAATTTCAGAGTTCATTGGATAGTCACTATCAAAATTGGTATGAATGGTCTTAAAATGTCGTTCAATATTACTTTTCTTGGGAATCGCAACGCTATTATTACACACAAACAAATACACTTCCCTTTGTAATCAACGAAACAATATAGATGTTCCCATTCATCGTTAAAGTAATATGTTCTTTTTCTTTTACATTTATCCATGAATGGTTTTGAAAGAAAAGAATTATTTCGGATTACTTGGTAGTTTTAAATGCACGGTCTACGCGTTGTCTATTCAAAATACGATCACACACTAACAAAAAATACGTGCGTGTTATTAGAAACTCTCAAGGTTAGCAAACTGCTAATCTATGCACAATCCTAAACTCAATTGACTACTTGCTGTATATCGCAGTTCGACAAGAGTAAGTAAATCGCTCTGTATATCATACATTTACATTAGTCCAGCGAGGGCGCATTAAAAATCGATCGGGGGTGCCATGGCCGCGTTGCCTGCCCCTGATCTAGACAAATAATTTGTTAAGTTCCAATGAAGGTATAGAAATTCACTCTATTAGAAATGTTCTCGAACCAGTAAATGGACAGGATGTTAAAACAGTGCGGTTGAAAATCTGAATTCTCTGTTTAAAATGCGTAGCTGTGGTGGTTTATAAATTCTACTTTATTTGAGAAAATTTAAATTAAATACAATTTTCTGATATCTGTTTTTCACAAAAGTTAGATAATTAAAAATAAATAACAAATTGAATTTGACTTAAGATTGGAATTAAAAAAACATGGAAATTGTTCATTCGTATTAATTATGAATGAGATGCCATCATTTTTCTATGTATTTTTCCCAAAATATGTTTTTTTGTACTGTTTGTTATTTGTTTTTGTACATTTTGTTTTGTTAAATAATGCACTTGTTTAAGACTGTAATTGAATTATTTGATGTGAGAATATTTTACATTAAATAATTTGTTTGAACGCAAAGATGCAGTTTAGTGAGCTTAAATCTTAATTAAAAATTGTTTTTATGGTGATGCGAATACATTTTCTCTTATTTAGGAGTATAAAATTTTAAAAGTCATGAAATCTTTGATATAAACTATTTTTGTTACTTTCAACAACATCACTTTCCGCACTCTTATATTCCCTTCCTTTAAATTTTTATTATTCTTTATTAAAAACCTTATTCCTTATTACTTACTGAAACCTTCATTCTTGTTATAATTTCAAAAATACTTCGCTTGAGTTTTTAATTAAATTTCACTGAAATATTTTAAATGGGAAATAAATAACAGTTAAAACTTTAAGAACTATTCAAAATCCAAAAACAATTTCTTATTTATCATACACATGTTTGGTATAAAAGCTATTTAAAAGTAAAAAAATTAAACAATTTTTCTCAAATTAAATCACAAACTCTTTTAGCAATACTTTAAAAACTTTTCATTAATAAACGTTCCTACCTTCACACTTCGATTGCTAAGGTTGAAAATTTTTAAATTACAAGCAAAAGTACTTTCCAAAAATATGGCGAAAAACTTTCTGTCTCTAGATATTAAAACGTTTTCTTAGGTTTTTAAATTTCCAGCTAGGATATTAAGTTCTTCAAAGAAAGGAAGAAAAAAAGCTCAAAAACATGTGCTGGCTAGCATGAATTCTCTCTTTAATAGTCAATTATTTCGAAAAAAAATTAAATTAGTTATCGGCTTCTTATAAAAAATTAAACTCATCAGACTTCGTGTAAATATGGCTTGTTCGAGACAGTCAAGAGATTGCAAAAGTGAAGTATTTATGAAATATTGATAAAATGAGACGAAATGAACATAAGTTATGAGTCTATTTGTATACAATTATGATATTTCAGATATGCCAACATCGTAAATAAAATTAGGGGCAGTAAATTAATTGTTTTCAGCTAATTCCCCTATGTATATTTGCATAATTCATTTTCTTCATCCTTGCAAATTATTTCAAATAAAATTTAAGAAACTTTGTCCAGCACTGTGGATTCGGTGAGTAATAGTAGCTTGAGTAATAATAATAATTGAGTAATAACAGTAATTAAGTAAGCAATAAGTTTCAGTAGAAAGTACTATGCACAACGTTTTTCAATTCTTAAAACATTTCAAGAAAAGTTAAGCAATAACCTTTTTTTAAATTACTCAAAACAAAAGTCAGCAAAATCGTCAGATAAAAGTTATAATTTAAGAATAAGTTAAGAAATTATTAAAAAAAAGTATAAAAATAATATCAAAGAAATCACATTATTTTCTTTTGTAATAATGTGATATCTTTGATGTTTTATTTTTTTATTATTTTTTAATATTACATTGTCTTGTAATATTAAACGTTCTTTATTATCCAGTTTTTAATTTTTATCTTAATGTTTGTTTCAGTATTTGTAAAGCCATTATTCATTTAATTATTTAAATTAATCATTTATAACATAAATTACAAGCTAAAAGTTGGATCTTAGAGTTTTCTTTAAACAAAATAAGAGCGCTGGGACGTTCTCAACTGCTGATATCGTAATTATAAATATCAGGACCTTTTCGCTAATAAAATTTAATATCTGATATAAAGTGTAAGAAATATAGAAGGAATTATCTATTTTAATTATAAATCAAGGGGAAAATACTTTTTGCCTCAATAGAGAAATACTTTTGAAATTCTGTCGAAAAATATAGAATAATATTAAAACAATTTCTCCATTTTCAAAAATATTTTTAAAAACTTTCTTCCGATAAAAAAAAATCTAAGAGTTGTTTCTCAAAGAAACAAATACAATCGACGTACGTTATGTAACTGACTCACTTCTAAATGAAATTTAAAAAAAATATGGATACTATAGAATAGAAACCAAAGAAAACGAATGTTTCATTTTCCAGAAATTCTGAGAAAAACAAGATCGTAATCGGATCCCATCGCATTCTCTAAAACATGTCCTTGTACCATGTGAGCACCTTCTCGACTCCGTATGAAAAAGAAGTTCGATTGTCGAGACGAAAGCAATCACGTTTCAATTCAGAAATTGTAGCACCAACCTCGACTCAAGCCACTGTTTATTTACAAAGATCTGTTGTCCGGAATCTAAGACAAATAGATTTCCACTGATGGATTTTCTCTCGATCCACAAAAAGGGAATGAAGAATTTTTTTTCCTCCGCATTTCATTCGCACTTTTGTTGCATCAAGAAAGAAATCCATTAAAGCTTTCATTTATTGTAATTGTTTATTCTTTAATCGCGTATTTTTTCAACTTCATTAGATGGATGTTGATTAATATTCAGAAGTTTTAAGATTTCACGATTATAAAATGAATGCAAAAGAAAATGAAGAAATGTGGTGTCCCAAATAAGTGAATGAAACTAAAAAAATGAATTTCGACAAATAAAAATAATTTTTAAAAAGAATTTGAGCCTTTAAAATCCCAATGGCGAAAGGCAAGGCACAAAAGTATTACTTTTAAGCACTTAAAACTAAGTTCTATAGGAAATAAAACATTTAATTCATTGATTCGACCATGAAAAAATTATAAACAGAGAGACTATTTTTCTAAATCTTTCGATGTGTATAAATGTGCTTAACTAAAGAATGAAGACACAAATTTCAGTAAAAGACTTTGAAATTAAAAACTTTAATGGATCCTTCTCTATAAATTTTTAATTCGAATCAGTGAAAGAAAATAATTAGTTATTTTTAAACAACAAAAAAAACCATTAATGAATTAATGCATTCTCTAAATTACTGTTGACATTCGCTTAGACTACCAATGACAATCAAAAAAAGTTTTTAAAAATAACTGAACACGTAAGGACGTCATTTAAAATGTTTATCAAATTAAAATGTGGAGGTAAACTTTGTATGACAATTAATAAACGTTAATGTAAAATTAAAGAACATCTTCCTGATGAAAGAAACAATGTTTGTACAACAAAATTTTAGGTCACCAAAAAAAAAAATAGGACAATATTTTTTACATATTTTTATAGAATAATTTTATATTCTTTTTTACCTCTTAATAAATAAAGCAAAGTGATTAAGTAAGAATTCTTAACCAACATTTTTGATTACATTAAACGATTAAATATGAAAAATCTCTCTTAAAAATATCTCTCCTTTTAAGTACTCGAAAGAATCATTTCAAGAAAAAAATCTTTAGATTCTATTTTTTGTAGTGTATTTATTCTAGCATGCTATATTAATTCATTAAATTAATATTAGCCACGTTTCATTTGAAGTTGAGAATGATATTAAAATCATTTAGTAACCCTTTTTGAACTGACGTTTTTCAGATGTAATTCGTCACAACAGTGAGTATTTCCAATCTTAAACAATTATAAGCAAAGTATTGGTATATCACTTTGGTTTAGCCTGTGTATTACCAATTTAATAAAAAATTTTGATAAGACAAACTAGTAACTTTTGATAAGACTAAGCTAGTGGAGACTAAAAACCTGTATGAATGAAACAATTTTAGTACTTGTAACAGCGAATTACTGGACATTTTCGAACTCTTCTCAATTTCAAGCAGCCACTAGGGTAAATGTAGGTGGCCAAAACTTACATCAGTTAGTATATTTATTGTTGTTGTTGTTTACAATGGCATTTGTCATTGACAAGCCCACTGATCACTGTCAGCAATTTTAAGACTAAATGAGCGTCACTTGTTTTTCAGTAGCGCCAACTAGGACCAAAAGTGCGTCTTAGCTACTCCATACTCACAGATAGAGCACAGAAGTACAACCATGCTCGAATTGGGACCCGATATTTACGTTTAAATACCCATTCTGTTCTCCTTTTTTATCTCTTTACTTAATTGATTAAAATTTATATCAATAATTTTTTTTGAAAAGACAACAATTGCAACAGCGATCTAATTTTATTATTCAAATCTCTCAATGTTTAACGTTTCTAGTATAAAATTTACCATTCCACAAAGAGCAGGGACAAAACATCATCAGGTTCATTGTATGCCGAAGAAATTGCTTAGTCGGTTTGTACACTTAACAACGAACTAATGGGTATCTTCCTTTCTAATACATTGCTATTTCATACAATCACTAAAGGAAATGACTGCCGCCAAAAGATTCATCAATAAGTTTGTAGATTTTATCTACATGAGGGGGCTCCCATCGTGCTCTTCTTTACACGTCTTTGCCTAATTAATATGGTTAAGATTTATGTCAATATTGTTGTTTTTTAAAATGATATTAACTGTGACTTCGCTACTTTTTCTTTTTCTCAAATCTCGAAATGTTTAATTTTTCAAGTGAAATAATTTATTCCATTAAAAGCAGGAAAAAATCAATACCTGAATTCTATACCAATTAAATTCTCTTATAAGAAACCACACATATATAAAGGAAAAAAGGTAATAGCATTAACTGAGCATAGTTTGCTAATTATTTTATTAAACTAGCATTAACATTTTAAAAAATCAAACAGGTATTCATCATTTCTATATGCGAAATTACCTAGAAATAAGTGGCCTAAATTGATGATTCATTTATATTAATGGTCATCTTTTCATGATAGTTTTACAAGAGAATTGATTTAACACTTTATTTACCGAATTATGTAGTCATCAATTTTTCAACTTCATTTTTCCACCAGTAGTTTAAATTCCTAGCAGTAATCCCAGAGAACCCGAGAAAAAAATGTAATTAATAGAAATATCTTAATTAATTTAATTATTAAGTATTTTTATTTTCCACTTTTAGCTTATATTAATTTCATATTATTTGTGTTACATTATCATGTTCTTTAGAATACTATCAGCAAAAATATCTTTATATTAAAGATATAAGCTAGATTTAAATGGTACTTTTAAGTACCGTCGGTAAATAAAGGGCTAAATATTTTTTGCATAAACAGATTCTGTGAGAATCATTGCAATTGACTCTTTAATGAAATATTTGCTAAATGAATATATTTAGAAATAGTCGCTGAATGAATATATTAAGAAATATTCACTAAATGAAACTTTGTTAACAGAAATCTTATTTAAAGAGAAAGTTCATTTACTTTTAACTACTCAAACTTTTGATACTTCAGAAACTCGTTATAGGATTTCTCTTGATAATTTCTTGAAGTATTGTTAATAAAATACCAAATAAATGAAAATAATGCACCAGGAGAAGGCAAAAAAATCTTCATATATTAGTAACATTGTCTCAAAATTTGCCAAGAAAAGTATTTATAAAATATTGGAAACTCTCTTAAGAGATTGAATGGTAGAGCTAATTGAAAATTATTCGAACATTTACTCATCGAAAAGATTAAAAAAACTTCCAAGAATAATAGAAAAAAAAACCTCGAGATTATCGAAGGCTAAGAAAAGCTCACTAAGATCCATTTTCTCTCAAATATGTTGTTTAATAAATATTTTTTGAATGAAAGTGTTGTTACAGAAATCTGTTTCAAAGGAAATGTTCATTCATTTTTGGTTACTTACACTTTTGAGGCTTCAGAAATTGTTTATGGTGTTTCATCAGATATTTTTTGAAGCAACAGCAATGCACAGATTGAATGAAAGAAAATAATGCAACAGACAAAGGAAAAGAGTCTATAAAAATATTGCAATATTTTTAGCAACATCTTTTTATCTTCCCACAAAACTATTTATTAAAAGTTTTGGAATTCACTTAAAATATTGACTGGTACATTTAATACAAAACTGTTCGAACATTTACTTACCAAGAAGCCAAAAAAAATAATAACTTCCAAGTATAGAAAAATGCCTAGAAATTATTCAAAGCTAAGAAAAAAAAAGACCTGCCCTATAATACAGCTTACGTGCTTCCTTCAGGATGCAAGAAAAAAAATTCAAATGAAAACAGAAGGAAAGGGTACAGTCTCAATTCCCAGAAAACTCACTGAAAAGCATGGCCGAAATGAGATGACTACGCGTCTTCTGTAATGTGTGTCTAGGTATCGACAAATATCTTTTGAACACCGGATGAATAGCTCTCGGGTTTAGAGCAGAAAGCAATCATCTTCCAATTCAGAGATTACTATCCAGCCTCGGCCTGAGCTGCCGATTGTTTACGAAACTATGTCGTAGGGAATCTAAAACAAATATATTTTCCTGAAGGATTTGCCGTCTGTTGAGGCGTTAATGGAATTTGATCCTTATTCTTTCTTCCATTTTATCTTGCTTCTTGTCACTTTTTTGTTGTTGTTGTTCTATCCGAAGGTAAGTTTTTTTTTCAGTGAAATGACCTGAAAGTAATTATAATTTATGCATTTTTAATTTTAAAATCTTTTAGCGGATAAATAAGATTGTACAAAAATTCTTCCATTCAATGAGAATTGTAACATATTTTTCTAAGTGTCGTAAAATTATTTCGCTGGATTTAATTTAAAAAAAAAACACCAAAGTAGGAAATAAATTTCCTTTTTTTAATTGAAACAATGAATAGAAATTATTGTCGTTTCTCATCTGTTTAAATAGTTTTAATACAAAGGGTATTCTCTAAACAAACATTATTTTATGATTTAATGGGACAAATTCTGTTTTATATTTATTAAAATATAAATTTTTAAGAACGAAAAGCAATAACAGTTATAAAGCATCAAAAAATAAATATTAAATATCTAGATAACAATGTATTTTCCACATCAATCTATGTAGGCAGAAAATATAGAATTTATGCTTATTATTTCTCATTTTGTTTAATGGAGCAATATTTTAAAATTTAATTTATATAAAAATCTGTACTTAAATTTATGTATTAATTAAACATTTTAATAATTTATCCCTTTAATCTTTGAAAATATTGATTTCGTTTATTTCTGTAATGAAAGCTTAGTAATAATAGATTTGATTAGATGTCTTCACTTTTGATTATAAATATTGCTGTGCTTTAAATTAATTTTTGTTTCTTTTTTTTTTGCAAGCTATGAAAATTACGTTCTTTCAACTGATATTCCTTGACTATTCTATAGTTCGTAAGATAATTTTCTCCTGAATTAAATAGGCAAAAATAAATCTTAAGCTCATAAATGTCTGTTGACCTTCCATTGCCATCCATGTAGCTTAAGGATTTAAAATTTAAAAATAGATCAAAACGTTCGAAAACAAACACACAAAAGAATAAACAAAATGAACAGTTTCATTTTTGAACTAAAGCCAAATATTTATAAACTTTCAAAAATAGAATATCAAAATTAATTTTAAAATGTAAAGAACTCAAAAAGAGAGCATTTTTATGATATTTAAAACAGAAATATAATATGAAATTAATTGAAATATTTACCCTCTCTTGCTCGATAACTTGGAAGTATAACCATTGCACAAATGAAAAGTCTTTTTCGCATCACTTTAAATTCCGAAAATATATTTTTTCAACGATTTCAGTTTTATTTTCTTATAACTTTGTTTTTCTATCTAAATGCATAACGTTAACATATGTAGCTGAAAAATCGTTTTTATTTATCTTTGAATGCCAATAATCAAATGTAAGCTTATAGATAAACGACAGTTTCAAAATACATTATTTAGTGTTTTTACAGCTGCACTTGATTCAATATTTTGATAATTCAATTAGTGTTTATAATGGACTTGTCATTGACAATCCCGCTGGCTAAATAACCATAGCGATTTAATTCAAATATTTTGCACCTTTTGTTTTTTCAATAGCGTCATCTTGGACTAAGAGTACGAGTTAGATAATCACGTCACAGCCCTTTTTAAGGGTGGACTTCATTCATATATTTCGTAACTTAGATCCCGTAATTCGTATTTTAGATTGTAATTTTGACCTCGATCATAGAATGATCATCTCTGAACCAGAGCCCTCAGTGGTATTACTGTCGACATGTAAGACTTTGGAGTCACGTCAGATTTAAACGCGCACCAGTCATCCCCACACATGAAAATCTTCGGTCGGCGGGATTCGAACTCGCAACCGTGGAGATGTGAATCTGACGCCCTGTCAATCTGGCTATCCATGCCCTGCTAATTTAATATAATTACTATATTATAAATGCTAATTCATTTTAATGATTAAAAGGAAAATTCATTTTAATCAACTTATCAAACAATTCAATCAGTCAGAAAATATAAAAGGAGTAGATGTTAATAGACAAATATAGGATGAAAATAGGCTTAACTGAAACTAGATGGATATTCACTACTACTTAAATAGATGAGGATATTGTTATACATTTCCAAATTAATAAAAAGTGTTAAAATAATGCATAAAAAGATTTTTGGATTCTAATTAAACTCAAATAATTACCTCTTTAATGATGTCGATTTCATTTCTGCACAGTTTGTTGTTATTGCTAATAAATTCTTCAAGTTTAATTTAGAAATGATTGATGCTTAAAATGTGCGATGCTTTTGATATTATAAAATTCAAATTCATCTATCAAAATACTCAATCATGTACTTTTGGTAATGTTAAAATTAAGATAAAAATTCTTTTATGGACCTTAATTTGGAAATAGGATTTCTACTTCAGCGTTTATTTCTTAGTAAATATATTTTTAAAGTACCCTTGATAGTTTTTTGCAGAAATTCCTATTTTTAAGTCTATCAAATAAACCGAAATTTAAAAAATACATTACATAATTAATAGCCTAAAAGTTTCACAATCTAGAAGTGCAAATTTGTCTCCACATGCGCCTTCATATAAATATTTTTAGATATCTTGAATTATATTACACACAATACTTTTTAATGCTTTTGTTAATGCATCTAAGCATACTTAGATTTCAAAAATGTTTAATAGTTAATCTACTCTTTATTATTGTTAAAATTATAAGGAAATTTTTGAAAATAATACAGCCGGACTATTTAAATCCGTGACAAATTAACATTATCATGCTGCAATGTTTCGCACAAAATCTTTGAAACTCCAGAATTTATTTTACTTTTTAAAATTATGTTTACTGCATTAATTGTTATTAAGTTTGATCGAATTTTCAAGCATGACTTCGCAGAAACAAAGTTAATTTTGAAGTATGAAAACGTATAAAATATATAATTGGACCTCACATCCTTTATATTCAAAACTTTAGTTTTACCTAATTTTCATTTCGTATATCTTCTTTTGCTTAAATCCAAAGTAATTAAACAGACAGAATTTTTAAAATGTAAAATCCGAAAACTTATCACTGTTAACAAATTACGGACATCAACTAAAAAGTAAATTGCCCTTTTATATCCTTCGCAATATGAAATTTCTGTCACGTTATTAACGAAGATACTTAGCGGATGTCTGAAACTGTTTGTATGAATTCTTATTTAAACTGAATTTGTGACCGGTGGTTGGTGGGTTCTAATTAAGATAAGCCTTCTTGTGTAACAATAATTTATTATTAAAACATATAAGGTTACGTTACACACAGACACAAACAGAGAGTGGACAAAAACACGTCAACACATAACGATAACAGAGGCTTAACTGACTGTCTCTCTAAGCACTCGCCAGAGGGCGGCGTGTAATGAGTGAATCATAGTGTAGGGGGAAAAAGAGAGTGCTACAAATTTTCAATATTAATTCTACATTCCATTAACATCTTGTTACTGAATTAAATATCTGAAATTTACGAAACTTTCAGTTAAAACAATGTTTCCTTTTGATAATTTACTTTATTCAAAATAAGTTATTATTCTCTCGTGCTTAATTTACTACAAATTAGGTTTTTTTTAAAAAAATAAGTTATGGAAATTTCTAATTTCAAAAAAAGACACTTAAAAAATGTTGTCATATTTTCTGTAAAAAGCATGTTTACTTAATCAAATTAATTTATAAAATTATTAAACTAGGTACTTAATTCAATAACGTGATTGAAATGGTGAAATTTTTATTAAAATGTATTTCAATAATAATTTTGAATTTAATGTTCTGGGGGGATTTATTTATACAAATTTCATTTTGTTTTATGAACATTCCTTCAACATATCGAAGTTCATTTTAATTAATTTAAAAAGCTTAAGAATTCCATACTTTTAAAACAGCTTTATATCTTTCAGTTCTTTTTCAAGTTATTTGGTGAATAACGTATGAAATTAATTTTCTAATTCACTAAACCAATCTCTTAGACATCATACTTTATTGATTGTGCAACCAATATTCTATCATTTTGTAAATTTGACAAGAATTAATTGAATCTGATATCCATTACGTATTAATTCTATCTTTAGCTTATAATTCAAAATTAAATCTACGTTCATAAATAAACATTTTGAATAAAAATTCTTTTATTGGATCTATCAATTAACTTTTTTTCAATTAAAATATTTTCAAAACAAGACAAATCAAGTCTTAAAACGGTATTAACTTCTTATATACCTTTGAAAACAGATTTTTTTCAGTAAATTTTCAATGTTGAAAGACTGATTCTTGGGATAAATTCATTTATTATAATATTCCATATTATCAGCTTATCAATATTTTCAATATTAAAATTTTGAAAAGTGCATTCAAGCAGAAATAACGATTCTTTGAAAATTTGATTTTATTTATTTATTACAACAATGGATTTTTAAGGATAATATTCATGAAATTGCATATTCTCAGTAAATTGTATTAGGTGACATACACAACAAATAAGTCTTAAAAATCCTCTGCTGGCTCTTCATCACTCCAAGAAGTTTAACACAAAATAGCCAAAGACAAAATCAAGTAGTTAAATAATGGCCAAAGTAGCCAAATAATAGCCAAAGACAAAATCAAGATGGCTGACAATTATTTTATAATATTGTCTACCTGGTCAAATGTCGGGATTTGTGACTTAGCGTTGTTAGCCGATTTGGCCAAGTGGATCTGAGTGACCAAAATAGCAATGAATTCTTGCCTTTGGAGGACATAAAATTTCATTATAAATTTACTGAAGTTTACTTAAGTATATTTCCTTTTCCGATCTATTTCACATGTTCGAATGACCATTGCAGATCGAATATACCACACAAAAATTCTGCTTACTGAACGGCATTTGAAATTAATTAACTTTTTTTCCTTAAGTTAAGAACTACTAAGGCAATACTTTATATTTCTTAGTATCTATGTATATGCCCTTTTTTCGACCTCTGCTTTTCGACTTTTTCGTTTTTAAGTAAAGAATCTATTTAATGTAACATTTTAAAAGCTTTCTGAATATTAGAAATAGATGTAAAAAAGATTTTATATAGGTTTTCTAGTTTAAATTTAAATTTTTTCGAAGAAATTTAAGAAATGAAGTATTATTAATTAAAAATAGGCACTTATTATTACAACAATATAATCATATTCTTAATATTGCCTATGCTAAACACGCTTTCTGATTATGACAATGTCATGTTCGTGTTACCATGATAAAGAAGTGCAGTAGCTTCTGAGGGTAAAGACCCCTGAGCACCCGAAGGCAGAAGTCTGATTTCTAGCTCAAATGAAGATAAAACACTCACGCACCCCTTTTTACAAGGGGGCACAATTACAATCTCACAAATAGAACACAGAACAACCATGTCTGAACCGGGACTTGAAACCTGGAAGCATGGATCACAAGGAAGACGCGCTACACCTAAGACAGGATGTCGTACGTTTTCTGATAAATTCGACTATAAATGAAGAAATCACATTAATTTAGAAGCAGGCAATCAAGGGAACGTCTTAAATACTGACACGCACTGGATACTTTCAAAACTTATTCGATATCAAACGCGTGCCCTTTAAGTGTAGGGACTAATATAACTTCAAAGCTAACCCTGTTTAACTTCATCACATTTGAAACACAATTTATTAATTGTTTGCGTTCTTTGATCGAGTTATTCCATTACCGTTAGTCAAAACTGAGAGCTCAGTCATTCTAATTAATTCATCGGAGCATTTGGAAATGTCTCCTGATGTTTTGAAACCGAAGGAAGTTTGGAACTAAATCAATTCGAATCCGTGATTGATATAAATTAGGTTAAGAACTAGTTTCTTACGATAAAGATTTCGTAATCTTAATAAATGAAGACATTTCTAATTAAATGAAAGGATTAAGTTAATTGAACTCAATTTATGTACTTAAATATATGATTTTAAGAATTTATTCATGAATTTTCAATTGATTACTAACCGGTTTTTCTGATGTTTACATGGTGTGGAATCAATAATAATCAACTTAGAATGTAAAAAAGATAATAATAATAAGCGATATATTAAATTATTAATCTATTTAGGAAATTTATTAAGTAATATGTAAATAATAAGTATTATGTTATGTAATCTAATGATAGCATTTTCAGAGTTATTTTTTCGGTGAAACTTCGAAGTATAATATGGAGAAGAACTGAAGTGAGCATAATTTATTAATTTCTTGAATCGAATTATCAAACAGTTTAAATATTCTATTCAAATTAGCATGTAAGTGTTTGAAAATAAGCAGCATTTTTAAACATTTTTAAACTAACACAAATTTTGTAATGTTTTATTTCTTATCAAAATCAACTGCTAAATACAACAAATACTTCCTCTATAATTTATGCATTTTATAAACTTAAGTTCATTGGAAAAAGTTCTCTCAAATTTCAAAAGTTCAAAGGGACTTTCAAATTAATTTGCTTTAGAAATTCTTTAAATAATATGCCATAAGTTAATTTAAATATTGAACTAAAGTTATCATAATTTGCTAAATAATTGCTCGAAACCAAATTATCAAACAGTTTAAATTTTCTATTCAAATTAATATGTAAATATTTGAAATTAAACAGTATTTTTAAACACTGACAGCACAAATTTTGTTATGTTTTATGTCTTATCAAAATCAACTGCTAAATATAACAAATATTTACTCGATAATTTATAAATTTTAAAAGACTGACTATCGACAGAAAAAGAACACTCAAATTTCATTAATTCAAAAACACTCTCTAGTATTTCTACAGGTGACAATGGTATCCCTAAAACATTCACTCATATTCTTATTTCATCAAGTTAATTCATCCAGTTTTATTGTACTCCAGATATTTTTCAATCTAATTATTACTATACATTTTGTTATGTCATGTGTATTCTCGCCGGCGTCCTGACCTAGGGGTAGGTCTTCCCCGTAATCCGGGCATCCCGGGTTCGAGTCCTGATTCGGCATGTTTGTTCTTTATGCTGTGCTCTATCTATGAAGTGTTAGGAGTCCTCAAATAAAAAGGAGTTGCGCAAATGTGTGTCACCTTCATATGAGCTTGAAACCAAACTTCTCCCCTAAGGTGTTCAAGGCTCTCTATCCTTAGAAGCTACTCACAAGCTCGGTTTAAATTCAATAGCTTCGTCAGCGGGCTTGTCTATGCAAATGCCATAAGAAACAGCAACATATATATTCGTATTTTGTCATCTTGTATGTTTCTCTCCAATTAATTAAGTGCAGTGCAATTTTTTAATAATATCCTCCTATATCTGTACCAAACAGATAAGCGCAGACATGAGCTCTAGAAATGGAAGTGTGGTGTCATGTTAAAATATTTCCAAACACCCGAAGATTGAATACATATTTTGAAAGCCTTATTTCTGATTGTTTTAAGACAAAAATTGATAAACAGCTAAACGTTTTATGCGGTCGCATCCCAAATATCATTTTTTAAGTATTTAAATTTTTGATTTATCAGGTTTACGTGTCTGATAAAAGACCGATGGACAGACAAACCGTTTGGCAAATTTTGGACTACATTATTGATCTTATAAATTTGTTTATCTTACTTAACGAATCTAGCAGCCTTCTTTTTGCAATTATCATTTTCATTTGATCTCCACCACTTCATCAGAATGGATTTCAATAGAAATTGATAGAATTCTTCAAATTTGATGTAGAATGCTTGTTGCAAATTTCATGAGTCTGGCTCAAGCTGATTTTTATTTAATATGCTCATTGACACTGAGTGAAAAATGGCTAGATTCGTTTATTTTTTAATTATCCCTTCAAGGGGGAAAATCTAACACTGGACAAAAAAAAACAGGGGAAAGTCCAACACTTGGTTTTTCACTGGGAAATGTCCATCGTGCGATCAGTGAGACCCCTAACAATGCACTTTTTTGTCACCCCTAATTTTTTTGTCTCAATTGTATGTATTGATCCGGTAGCTTCCTGTTTTGTGACCTTCAATACAGGTGCACTTTTTCCAACAGCTTTCAGCGGATGCTTTTTAAAGTCATCCGGTTATTTCATTCAGCTCTGTTTCTAAGTCGGTACCTCGCTCTTAGTGTTCCAGTGATAAACAAGGCTTAGCAGATGGCGTTAAAACTTAGGCCTCGAATTATCATCCAATTTACTGATCCTATAACGAAGAAGTGCTCCAGAACATTTTTATATGAAGCAGAAGGTGATTTTAGTAATCAGGATAATTGTGCAGAAGAGTTTTTTGATGAAAACTCGCATTCATTTGATTTTGATATGTATGTTCAAACATAATTTATTTTTCTAGTGATTATGCATTCTAAAAAATTAATAAAATATATTAATATACGAAGAGATATATATATAGAATTTATAGGCTGATTTTTCTAATAGTTCATAACCTGTATGTTTAAAATGGCCTTGAAAACTGTGCCATGAAAGTCACCCAAATCGATAAAAAAAAGGAGGGGGTCAACTTCATACGTAGTCATTATTTTTATTTTTCATATAATTGTTGACTTTTCCATTAAATTGTTCTCTATATACCTTTGTAAACTGGAAAAAATTAATATGATTTAAAAATAAAAAATAATAGGTTTTTTCAAGAATACTGTTTGTAGCAACATGTAATTTTTCAGTAAAAAATGTACGTTCCAAAATAATTACCTTTTTTCAACGATAATGTATTTAGAAAAATTTCTAAAATATATTTATATATCAAGAAAAATATCTGCAGAATATAATGTCCAATTTCCATACTGAAGCATTCATTGGAAAATTTAATTTGTTGGTAAAGAAAATGTGGTCTCGAATACAGCACCTCCCCAATTAAGTGCTAAGATTTTACCTCCCCAGTTAAGGGTTATGACAATAATTTCTTTTTGAATACTTCATATACGAAAAAGTAAAAAGGAATATACATTTTAGTCAGCAGTAAGGCCACAAGCCACTTTCCGGTCAGCTCCGCCCTCTCTGTTCGAATTTATAGTACTGACATGAATAACTGAATAATGATCACAGCGATTCATAAAAGCCTCGTTGCTTTAATCACTATTTTTAAGACAAAATTTGGTTGTAACGTTTGATTAAATTCGTAGCCATGATTGGAAGGTCTTGGCTTCGGAACCGGTGGGCTGTAGGTTCGAGCCCCGATTCCACCGAACAGCCGCCGTGTAAGCAGGTTTGGTGCACATTAAATCCATCATAGCCAAATATTCTTCTGGTGTGTAGAAGTTTGGAGATAGGGCTGCCACCTCAGGTGTCATCTTCTTCATCTGATCGCGGTTCAAAATTACGAGGTCCGTCCCCAAATAACCCTAGTGTTGCTTCAAAACGGGACGATAATTTAACTAAACTAAGCCTGATTAAATTCGAAAGATTCATTATTTATTCTTCAAAAGGAGCTAGAACTAATTATTTTCTATAAAAAGAGATTACTTGAATTGCAAAAATAATTAAACTGATTAATTTCCATCCCAATTTAGGCTTTGCAATATCCGGAAACAATTTTCTCACAATTTAATAAGACTTTGAATACTTGTAATAATAAAACATTTTAAACTGAGCAACAAGCAATCTTTTTAAAAATTTATATTTTAACGATTTCTCTAAAAACGACTGTGTTATAGTAAAATTAATAAAGGAGAATTATCTATATTTTTACGGAATTTTACAACGGAAAATAATGCTTTCCAGCTTTTCTTCTCTTGGATTTTATATTAATTCAATAGATGGCGCTGGGATCTTTCACCTAAATCTTGCGATTACTACATAATTTGAACAAGCTTTGTGGGCGTTTCATCCTTAAACGGGGGAATTTCAAATTTCTCATTCCACCTGTCTTCAGAAGTAAGTTATTTCTGTTAATTTTTGTACAAATTTCTCTAGAAAATAATTAAACTATATTTTTAGCTGGTAATGCAGGTTGATAAATTTATATTTTTCTGATTTTTGTATAATTTTATAGTTCCGTATTTATGTCATGCCTTTCTAAATTGATGTCCAAATTTTTTAAACATTGGTATTTTACTGTTTTTATTTTCATTCTGATTGTTTCATTTTTTTTTTTTTTTTTACTTTTGATGTTTGTGTTTAAATATTTATTCTACTAAATTTGTAAATTTACTGTTATTACATTGTGCATGTGTGTTTTTGTCTTTTATATCCTCAATTTCTTGTGTATTCAACCAAATCTCCAAATTCAATCTCCTCAAAGGAAAATATACTTGTTTTGAATCACTGCTTAAAAATGATCCTTGATAATATCAAGTCGATTTCATCATTTTGTTTTGATAATTCCGTTTATATTCTTATTTACTGCTGTACAATCTTAGGCTTATTTAAAGTTCTACTTTAGATAATTCCATGTGTGTATTAGATGTAGCAGCACTGGTGCACTCTAAAAGTGATGTTTTCATTTTTTCCCTTTAGAAAATATTTCCCTGATTAATTATTTTCACAAGTTTTAATTTTATTTTTTATGCATTTTGTTCTGAAACTGTTGCTTTATGTTTTCCTTCTGTTATTGTATTTGTCGAATTTTGAGGGGAGAAGTGGTGGAAATCGAATTTAAATTTAACATTTTGTCTAATTTTTTACAGCTTAATTCATATTCCGTTTACCTTTACTTTCACGAACAATCATAGGAAATTGGGTGCATATTTAATGATTTTTAAGAACCAATCATCACAAAGTAAGATTTTCGATTAATAAGCACAAAGTAAGATTTTGAAGAACCTTTTGCTTCTTCCCACTAATTCGAACAGATAGAATAATGCGCATAAACATTTTCGAAAATCGGATGCTATAAATTTATCATAAAAATAATGTAAAGAATGTAATCTTAAATAATAAAAAATAATGTAATCTTAAATTTTTACCAGATACTATTTTTATATAACGCATTAAATATAATTACAAATGCTTTATTCAATTTGAAAAGATTATAATATTTTCCTAAGAGTACTTTTTTAACATCCATTCCCACTCTGTTTCAAATGTCTTAACTTTGATAATTCACTTTATAAGTCTTTTCAAGACTTAGTTCTCTTGTTTAAGTTTATTTCTCTCAATAGCTTTTTATGTGAATGGCTGATGTTAAAATTTCGCTCTTTCCTCTTTGATATCTGTAATCAAAAAAATTATGTTTTGAAGTGATTGAAAGCTTTAAAATTTCAATTTTAAATTGATTAAATTGTTTATTAGAGTTTGAAAAGTCCTTTTTTGTTGAACCCTTGTTATATTGGGTTGGGGAATAAGTTCGTAGCGTTTTTATATTCACGTTTTCCAACAATTTTTTTGCTGTTTGACAAAGTGTATAGTATTCATTCGATAGAGCTCCTTCTGCTCTACAAAACTGCGTCAATCGTCTTTTTGAGTTACTTAATTTTTAATTACTTTTAAGGCTTAGAAATGTAATATTCAGGAGGTAAAAATCAACATTTTCGACACCTGTTCTTCGCTTCTCATCCAGGACAAAAAGCTACTTAAGCAGCACGGGACATTTGCAAAGAATACGGAGAAGGTGTTATAATCAAGTCTGCAGCACGGAAATGGTCGAGCCTGACCTCCATCCAAAGAAGACCTTGATCAGCGTTTGGGGGGGGGGAAGGCATGGTGTACTGGGAAATGCTCGAAAGGAATTTGAAAGAGGCTATGCGACTGAAAATACCCCATCTATAAGGCTAAACCATACTCTTTTACGACAAAGCCAGGCCCCATGTTGCACAAGTCGTCAAAGCCGCACTCCAAGAGCTTGAATAAAGGTCTTTCAGCATCCCCCGTATTCTCCGGATCTTGCGCCGTCAAATTAGCATTTTTCCCCTCCCTGTCGAGCCATATGAGGGGCGTTACCTTCGACAATAAGGAGGGTCTTAAAAACCAGACCGGGTGGTTTTTGTCGGAACGGCATCTACAAATCGGTCGAGAGGTGAGTGGAGGCTGTAAACAACAGCGGAGAATACATAATCGATTGTCATAACTAATGATTTTCTTTAAAAAGAAGTCTTTGCAAAAAACGCTACGAACTTATTCCCCAACTCAATACTGAGCTCACTTCGGTATTTCTTTATCCATACACAGCATTTTAAATGGCTTTTATATCGTGTATTGCTTATCAAACAATTAACAGGAAGTATATAGCCAATGAACATTATAATGTTAACAGAAGGTAAAATAATAAATATTCTGGTAATATTATGTAACAATTATTTATTGTAAGTAAAGCTCATAAAATAACTCCGTTTCATCATAGCTGAATTATTTAGCAAATAATAAATGGATATAATGTAAAAAAATTATCAGTAATGTCGTCTATATAGATTAAAAAAATTAATCTAAATCTTATTTTCTTATTCGTCATAATCTGTATTTTATTTATATAACCCCCTTGGATTTATAATTCAAAAACTTTACTTTTCTCCTCACTTTAATTTCAAATGATTTTACCTAGAAATCAATTCGCCGTTAGCTATAGAAAGTATATAGATAATAAATATTATGTTAATACAAATATTTTAAGAATTATGAAATCTTTTTGTTTAGAACTCATATAATGGCAGTATTATTACTTAGATATGTTCTTCATGATCACAGCAGCCCCTTACAGACCTTGGCTGTCTCAACCACGGTCACTTTCCAGCTTTTTCTATCCCTGCAACTCCCATCCAGTTCTTTACCCTCAGAGCACTCAGGTCTCCTTCAACATCCTCCATCCATCTTGCTGGAAATCTTCCTCTTTATCGGTCTCCAGGTGGAGACATTAACTTGCGAGAATTAGTAGGAGAATCTACCCATCAGTATATTTTAAACTTTTCAAAGGCAATTGGATTTTATCATTTTATATAGCTGTTCTTCAACAATGGACTTGTTTTGCCTGACTGATCTCTCGGTTTGATTGCTGCTGTTTTACCGACTTGATTTTTCAATGTTCCTTAAATATCTTAACTTCTCACTTCTGGTGCCATTTCGAACCATAGGATTAGAGCAGTATAGCCTGCTTTTGGCTCTTGAACCCTTAAAATTAAATTAACCAACCAACCAGGTGTAGAGACCGATAAAGAGGACCAATCAACCAATTCTCCAGATATGGCCGAACCATCTTAACCTGCTGTTAAGGATAACCAATGTTATCTGCGGTTGTATAATTGAAAATTGAATCTAGTTCACCAACATCCTCCCACTAGTACTAGTCCAAAAATAGTTCTAAGGATCTTTCATGTTTAGAGAATGCTGAGTGTTCAGATTTCACTTGCATGGGGCAGAACAGGCATAATACGAGTCTTATAAGTTCTTCGTTTAGTTTGTTTTTTTTCTCTTTCGTCCGATTAAGTCGGTTGTGTTTTTTTTTTTCAGTAAAAAGAAACATTTCTCAGTCATTTTTATTCTGTTGTCAATTTTTATTCTGAGCTTATTACTGTCATTAACTATTCTTAAATGTACACTGACTCTATAATATAGAAAATCCTTTTAATTATTAGTATTATCGACTCTATAGCTAAAACTAATATAATTCATGTTTATTTACAAATATCAAATACACAGATGATTATCTGAACTATATTTCATGTACTAATAATTTTATCAAGAAGTCAAGTAATTGAAATTAAACATTATTTTCCAGTCTTTTGTTTATTCGTCAAAAAAATCTTTAAAATAAAATTTGCTTATTCAATGCAGACGAAAATTGCTATTTTCGATGACAAACAGTGAGTACATTGCTGAAATGCTTCACAATAAGGCAGATCATATTGGAAGGAGCATTCTCATAACTAGTGAATGTTTCGATTAATTGTTTGGAAATAACACTGCCAGATGGTGACATTTCATTTAAGGAATTTTGAACTTACTCAACTTTATTGGAATATTTCAGCTGTGTGATTCTTTTATGATGACAATAGTGCTCTAAAACTAATAATTATTGTGCTTTAGTTAATGTATGGTTTGACATTTGTCTCAGATAAAATAAAAAATATCTTTTATTTATATTTATTATATAATGTTTTTATTCAAAAAAAAATACTTTTAAACCTAATGTAGATATATAGTTACTTAGCCAATTTAAAGTAAGAATATTATTCAACAGAATACATAAAATTTTAGAATTCCTTTTATTCCTAATTTTTTACTCTACACTAACTTAATTGGGCAGAAAAATAAAATAAAACGAATAGATAAAAATTAAAATTGAGGCTAGTTTAAATTTCAGTTTAAATTTACAATGTATTCTATTTTCTTGATTGCAATATAAGAAACATAAATCTGTAAGAACTATAAATTATTTTGCTACAGTCGACACTTTGTTATTGAAGATATCCTATCCTATCCTATTCTATTAATTTCATTTTACCTGATTAAGAGGAATTAATTATAAAATTAACTATATTTCATATTTGCGTCCTTATTTAGCCGCTCTATTTTGTCTGGACTCTATTATCATTTAAAATCAACTTTCTATGCAATCTTATTTTTTTTGCAAATGGTAAGCGTGTTGTGGAGTTTCAGCAATGCTTAAAGTAATATTGATGTCTGGCTTTTTTGCACCTACAAATCAGCAAAGGAATGCTAATATCAACAATATACTGAATATATTTTGATACTGTTTTACAATTATCTTCTGTTGCATTGTATGTTTAACAACTAATCTGTTTCATAATATATTAATAAATGTAACTGCAATTAAAAACAGTAGAATAATTCTTGTTAGTTAAAGAAGCGAGTACGACACATATGATCACAAAAACTCTGTATAGTGATTTATATCTGTTAAAGCATCAATATCAAGTGAACTTCATTATAAAGCTGCGGATTGTTTCTATTCGAAATAAAAGTGTCCTGTACTTAGTTGCAAATCTACAGATTTGCTGAAGAATTTTTTGACTGTTCTACTTAATTATTTCCTTAACATCTTCAAAATTTGCTACTGAAATGGTGATTCTGCTTGAAAAAGATGACACGTTTTTGCTCGTTTATCACTGATTCAATGTATATATAACCTTCCTAAATGGCCATTCATTAATCATTTTGGGCACAAAGCAAGCTATAACATGTTTAGGGCATAGGAAAAAAAAAGCATATTCATCGTTTTACAGATAACTGACAGATTAAAATAATTTCAGTAACTGATTTTGTTTACAATTTTCCAAAAAAAATGCATCAATATTTAATATTTTATCTAGGCACCGATTATTTTTTAGCCTTGAAATAAGTGTCACATATTGATTATATTATATCATCTTCGAAAGAAAATATGGTAAATATTGGTTGTAAATTATTGGTTTGGGAGGTAATATAAAATAAACATTCATGAAGACTGTTATGAAGAATAATATTGCTTTGTATCTATTTTCGCTCATGAATTAAGTATCGAGATTTTTTTGTTAATTATCTGTCCGTCATTTTTAAACTTTCTCTATAAATAAAATGATTGAAGAACTTATAGCAATTTCAAGGTTAACATATGTTAATATGAAACATTTAGTTTGAGCAATTTAACTAAAAGTTAAATAAATTAAATTATCCATCAATTCATGTAATAAAATATTGTTTAAATTTTCATAAACTATTATTTTTTATACAGTTTGGGATAAATCTTTTGAAAAAGGAGAAATTTAATTTTTTGTCGAGCAAAAAACAATATTAAATTTGATACAAAAAGTTCAAAATGACAGTATTTCATATTAAAGATTTTTTTATCATGCAATTAACATTTTTAAAGCAAATATGAAAATGCTATAACATTATTATCATCAAATTTTGTTTTTATATTAATGGCCTTATTTCTAGTAACGGACTTTAATTTTGACTTCCCATAAATGATGTAATTGAGTCAGAAGTTTTCTAGACAGTTATTTTTTAAATTTGATACTTAAATAAGTAATTATTTTTGTCTATTCATTATGCAAGAAATTAATGATGTGATAAAATGATTCGTTATAGCCTAATGTATTTTCTTTATCAAATAATAAAACTTTAAATAATCAGCAATAATAAATGAATGACTAAAATCTGTAATCAAATAATTAAGCATAATAAATTGTTATCAAAAGGTCTTACACGATTTTAAACAGTGTATTGACGATTCTGACATTTATAAAATTCAGTAACTTTCCTATTCGTATACAATGACTTTTCAAATTCCATGACAATTCTTTGATAATAAAATTTTAAATTCAATGTTAATTCAGAAGCAATAGCATTTCAAATTCAATTATTAATAGCTAGAATATAACTGAAAAAATATGCATGACCTAAAAATTAATAGAAATATTTTTCATGGAAGATCTTATAAATTCTTTGTACTTAAAAACGTTGTTGGAAGTGATAAATGTCCCATTCATTCAATGTAAAATTCCAAAATTAGAAAATAACTCAGTAATTTCTACGATTTGTGGATTAATTGAAAAATAAATGAGAATATAAAATATTCTAATCTTCTTTATTTCTTAGATTTCAGTTATTTAGCAAGCCTTAGAAACTGAAATCTAGCGTTATTTATAACATGTTGACTAGAATCTTAGTGCAAAGAATTAAAATCCCACAAAGAAGCTTTAAATTCAAATAATCTTTAATAAGTTATTTGCTTATTAAAAATATTTAAAGGCAACAGATTATTAGAATATTTTTTTAAATCTCAAACTTTTCATTGATTGATTAATCTTCAATTCTAGAAAAATGTATGTATATGTGAACTTCTTTTAGAAAATTTTTATTTTTTTTCTTTTTGTGGGTAGAAATATTTTAATTAGTATGTTTTAATCACTTTTTTGCCATTTATTCTTTAAAGTAGATAAAATTAAAGATATTACTATTGACTAAGCTGTTTCTAAAAGTTTCTGTTAATATTACAAAAACATTCCTTCGAAATAATTCTAACAAAAATTCAATTTCCTTATTTTAATTTTACTGGATTTAAAAAAGTTCGAACGATTCATCCTTCACTTCAAAAGTTTATTCATTTGAAAATTATGTTCTTTTAAAATACTAAGACTTTTTTCGTAGCTCATATTTTACCGTCTGATTTATTGTATTATGTTTCATAAAAGAACTTTATTCCTATTACACTGTATCAATATTTTATAAACAACTAATTTCTTTTTTTAATAGAGAATTCTACTTTACCTTTTTTCAATGAAACAGAATTTTTAAAACGTCGGAAATGGATCGAAATATTAATTATTTTTCGCAAGCAAAATGTGTTTATAAGAACATTTTTGGGGTCACAGTTGCTTTTTCTGCATTTAGAATGAACAAGCAATTTTTTCGAAAGTGAAATTTCATTTTTAAATATACCTTTTTTTTTTTTTTTCAAAATTATAAAATTTTTAAAGACTTCAGATTAAGATCTTAACATTTAATTGAAATTTTTATAGAAATTAAATTGTGAAAATCTTATTTGTGTAACAAATTTAGAAAATTTCACAAACTAAATTTATTTCATTTAAGTTTGTTACTACACATATGTTTAAAAGGAGAGAGCAATTAACATGATATTGAGAAAAATTCACTATTTTTCAGGAAATGAAAAATTAGTCTTTTATGAGTACTAAATACCTGAAATGTACCATTATTAATTTCAAACCATGATTTTTCTTTTTTCTCTCATGTATATAAATAAAAATGAATGTCTGTATGTCTCTAATGCGCTGCCATGCTGCTCATCCGATTGTGAAACTTTGAATCCTTATTACTTGCACTTAAGGGGTGATTATAGGCGTAGTAAAATTATCCAATATATAAAAAATATTTTCGGATCTATTTACCGCATCTATTAACCTAGGATTATTGTTAAAATAACACTCCAAAGAAACACAACAGATTCAGTAAAGATACTAAATTCAAGATAGAGATTAATCTTTCGTAACTATTGTACTTAAATGCTATATAAGTCGTTCTCTGAGATAACAACATTATTAGAGAGTATGCGAGAACGTGTTAAACCAATACTATAGGATTGAAATTTTAATTGAAAATTTAATAAAATGTTCGCTTTTTTTGCAGTTTTTTCCAGAAATATTAGAGTATTCAAATTTTTGTCTCATTTAAACTTTAAAAAAATTAATTCAATTATATCAACAAATTTATAGCATCAATATATTTTCTGTGTTTTAATCAATCTTAAAAGAAAATATTGTAAAGACATTTTTTAACACTAACTAAACATGAGAATTCAGGACAAAACTTAAAAGAATCACGCGATAACAATAGTTTCTTTCATTACCATTCAGAAAGAGTACCAAAGTTTATAATTCTAAAAGAATATACAAATCTAATACATAAAAATGAATATTTTTTTGTAGATTCAGTTGAAAAAAGTGGAAAAAATACTATTTATTCTTTTTTTATATATATCCTTTAATTTCAATGAATGTATTCATTGCGAATAAGAAAATGTCATTCTTATTTACAGAAGATGACTATATCGAATTCCAAATGATATTTCCAAGATTATTTCTTCTGCGGCAGCAACGCGCCAAGTATCAGCTAGCACTTAATATAGAGAAAGTATTGTAATCATCGAAGCATTCCAACTCTAGATTTTGGCCAGTCCAAATTTTAAACATCCTTGAATTTGAAAAACACATTTTTGAAAAATGACTGACAACGATAACTGAAAAATTCTTTGAGCTAGAAAGGTGAAATTTGGCATATGGTCTTTACATCAATTATATAGATTTCTATTAGATTTTGAATAAAATTCATTCAAAAGAAATTTCAATGACCGGTGTTTTAAATATAAGCTTCTGCGATTATTACAAAAAGAGATCTAGATAAAAATTTGGCACACAGATTTATCATCTATAGTGTAGGCTCCTATCAAATCCAGTAAAGAGTTGGCCGTCTGTCGGTCTGGACTTCTAAGGGAATGTAAAAGTTATAGCTCAAAAATGCAATGATATAAATAAATGTAATTTTGGGACTACAATTGTAGTTCCATCACAAACTTTGATTTCAAAATATAAATTTTATTTTGGGATATTATTAGTGGTATGGCACATTAATCGACAAAAAATCTCGCCAACGATCACGGGCAGATTCAATACAAATGCTAAATTCACTCCAAGGATGATATATTTCTAATTATGGCATCCCAATGCCATTTACAGCATTTTCTGACCTACCCAAGGGTCATATTGTTTTACAATATGAGAACACATTTATTAGAGAGTATGCGAAAAAAATTTTGGAGTGATTATTTCCATTCTTTTCCTAAATAGAAATTCACTTCAAAAACACTAGAATTTCTGTAAATTGCCTACGCAGGGTTTTTTTTTTTCTTTTGTCTTAACTAACGATCTCTAAGAAAAATTTCCTTGACCATAATTTAAATTAAATAACAATGCTATCTTTCTAAACTATAAGTTTTTTTTCTGAATTCGCATTTAAAAAGATCCGAAAAATAACAAGCTCTTAAATTATGATTAAGCTTCTAATTTAAATAATTTATAGCACTATGAAAATGGGAGCACACAAAAAAATTTGACCATCAAAAATTTCACCTAAACATTTCTAACTTTCATTTTTCTAAACAAATAACCCCGAGGAATTTCATATTTAATTAGTAGTATGAATAAAATTGGGAAAGAGTTAATCTTGTCTTTGTCAAATTTTACATTAATTTTAATTTAAAAATTATTAAACTCACAAAAATTATTCTTAAATTTAATTCAAATTTAGTATTCTTAAATAATTGTGAATTAAATTTAAGAATTATTATTTTAAATAATTAAAAGTTATTAAATTTAGTTTAAATTTAATAATTGACTTTTATTAAATTTAATTAAAAAGTCTAACCCCAAACCACTTAGTTTTTAAATATGAAAAAGAAAATGCCCATCTTTTTATAGATTACCATTATAAAAGTTGAATTAAAGGAGAATGTTTGCTGAATTCGTCTGTACATACAAAAACTCATTATTACAATTTGCTTTTCTTGTATTTGTTGCTTGTAGAATTTTTTTTATAATGATGTAAGGTTTTTTATTTAGTATTTTCTTCTTTTTAAAAAAAATTAAATTGTTTATTTTATTCAATAGCCTATAAAGAGGCAGTAATTTTGCATACGAAGTTAATTTTTCTTAAATGTGTTGAAATATAGCCGTTTATTCCTGTACTTATAAACATTACAGTTCCTGAGTCAAGATATACGGTTGTTAAAACTGATAATTGAATAGTAGAAAAAAATTGTTTAATCAAGCTTATTGTGAAATAACTTTAGTTATTAGTGTCTGTCCAACGGTTTGGAGGCACTGTTTAAAACTTATAACAAAACACTTATTACAAGGAGTGCTAAAGCAGTGTTAAAAGTTCCGTAATTTATAAAGCAATCCTTAAGGTCCAACATCAGTACTGCTTTTTTTTCCTTTGTATTCCGCAAACAAAAGGCAAGCTATGCTAGACACTTTTGATTTCATCGAATAACTGATTTCATCATTTCAAGCTGGAACCTTTATTTTATCATTTGCAATTATATATGATTTCATCTATTAAATTGTTAATCCTAATAGCTTCGCTTTTTGAAAAGTGCATTTTGAAGAAAAAAAAAACTCTCACAATGATATATTTATAGATTACCTATCTGAATTTTGAAAAAAAAATATTCTAAAAGCTTTATTTGCACTAAAATGTACAACCAGTTATAAAATTGAAATTCTTTTTTATCTACTTGTCGAAAGTTCTATGGAGGGCTTGAACTCAAGGTTCTTAACCATCGGATGTAACTGGTGAATAGAGTAATTGCAAAGTATGATATTAATTGTTCTAAAATAACCACAAAACTCGAATGCAATCATTAAAGATAAGAAAAACATTTATTTCCCATAAGTTGTGCTGTCTAATAAGCTTAAAAAGCATTACTTGCTCGTTTAAACGAAGTAGCTAAATAATATCTTTATTTAGATAACATCGTATATCTACTAACGCATTAGCATAAATTATTTGAAGTACCATTCTTCTAGATTAATACAACCACTGGAATGACTAGACAACGAAATAATAAATAAGGAAATGCAGACGTCTGCTTTTCAAGTAAGTAATCCTAGCAGCTCTCTGGATATAAGGGGAGAAAAAGGAAAAAGCCTTCCCTTTCAGAAGCAATTTAGCTGCTGGCAAAGAACGGAGTCGTATAGAGAAGAAAGAAGGTTCGTTTCCAGGATAGAGTTCCTATAGCAGTTGATCCATTTACTTTGGGAGTATTATCTCGTTTAAAGAAATACAATGAATAGTATCAGAGTTTTACTTAATTGATGGAATTGCCAATGGATTTTCTGTACTATATCGCCATATTAATTTCTCAACATCTTCAGACGTGTTTTATTACTATCTACTATTATTACGGTTTTATTATTCTCCCTCCTAGAAGTCTAACTAATGAATAAGTTTTATAGCAACCTAGTTTTACATTCTCTTTAGAGTTCAAAAAATGTAATTAATTCGAGGGAATTTTTGGGAATCCATTAATTTTCAGAAATTTTTGTTGATAGTTAAATTATTATATGTTTTCTATATGATGCTTGAAACTAATTCATCCTTTGATAGATAATGCATTAAAGGCAGTCTGATTAACGATGAACATGAAAAGAAATAAGAAAGCAATTCATGCTTTATTCCAAAAGATTGTGATATTATAATACAATAGATATAATTCTGGTATTTTTATTTTGTATTATAAACTTATTTAACTGAATTTATATAGCTCCATTAAGGTATACACACGCAAAAAAATCTTTATTATGCAGCACATAACTATAAATTGAACTAATAAATAAGAAAAAGTGTTATTTAGTTATAAAAGTTTTGAGAAATTAAAAATAAGATAAATATTGCAAAAGACTTGAATTAATATTAAGAAAAATTTTCTTTCTTTAATCTTCAAATTTTTTAAGCGTTTTTATGGCCAATAATACGCATAATTTATTCTAAAAAGAATCAAGCTAATTCTTAATTTAAATATTTTATGCGTGTTGTAAAACCGCTAAAAACCTACTTGGAAACACTTAAGTGGGAAATCCTATCCAATCCTCCATATTCAGTGGACATTGCCCCTTCCGACTACAACTTGCAGCACTACTGTTCTTATAACAATCCCAAAAATTGGGTTGACTCTTGGATAGCTTCAAAAGACGTGCCATTTTTCCAATGAGAAATTCAAATGCTGTCTTGAAGGAGAAACGCAGTTGCTAGTGATAAAAAATGCTTTCAGTAACATGTTTGTTTTTTTAAATAATCTTTTAATTACGCATTAATTTTCTCAAAAAAATAGATCTTATTCTATATCCCAATAATAAATTCGAAAAACTTTACTTATATAGCTAAAAAATCTAAAACAATTTGATTATCTCCAATATCAGACATGTATATAAGTAGTTTCTAGACACAGAAACATTTGCGCAAATCATTGAGGCGGAAGGAAGCAAAACCATTTTTTTTTATTACAACAACTCAGACAATTTAACTTTAACCATGATAAAAAAAAATCAAATGAAGCCATAGACACCACTTTTCTGTATTTTTTTTATTTCTGTGATAAATATTCTGTTTCTGTAATTTTTTATAATTTCTGTCTCATAATAGAACTAGTAAATAAACGAACTATATTTTTCTTTCAGATTCTAAGAAAAACTCTTCTAATTTATTAAAAATAAAATAATGTGATTTTAAAAATAAAAATTCAATATATTGCAAAGAAATAGAAAATAGAAATGTAAGGATTTTATCCTCTATTATATTGTACAATAAGACTTTATCGCCAATTAATTTGTTTAAAGTATCTGCTCTCAAAATTTGGTTCTTGTCGTAAAAGAATTCCATAGATTCGAAGTTCGGGGATATTCTGCAGCGAAAAGAAAAAGAAAATTATAATCTTCATATTTTTATACTGCGATTCATTGATGAGGATAAAATTGCAGTCAGCACACAAACCATTTCAAATTGGCATTAACTTTTACAAGAATTTAATTTTCATGAAACGTATTCACAAAATGATAATTATGAGAAGAATCTTATCATAATATTCGAGCTTAAGAATGAATTACGAATTAAACGCAATATTGTTCATTTAAAAGAATTATGGTGCTTCAATTATGGATTCTCATGTATAGCTTTTCTATTCTTATATACATCAAAATAACAGCTCAATGAAAAGGACAAAATCGGAGATAATTTACGAACCCCTCCATACTTTCGCAACATAAGAATGTTTACGCCTATAATTTTTAAGTTTCATGTGCATGATAGATTCTTCCTCTTAATGCGAATTTAAATAAGCAATAAATGGAAAATAAAATACTTGTATTACAGTAACCTCTAATCAATTATACTCTGATAGATTTTATATTGTATATTAAAATTAACGGTTCAACTTATATTTAAGCTTTTGAGTTTATATATAATGCACTCGTCTCAATAGAAGAATATGGACAAACAGATCCAATATTTACGAAATCGAAAATAAATACAATATTTACGAAATCGGAAATAGATCCAATATCAGCGAAACACTGAATGGAATCTTTCTTTGGTATCCTTAACTGTTTTAAAAGTACTTTTCAGTTAAATAGTTAATTTACCTAATTACCATAATTAATCATAGTTATAGTGCTTGTTTACTTATAGTCATTAAAATTTGAAAAACACTTTGGTTAAACCAAGAAACAAATGCCATTTTACCTTCAAATAACAAATCAAATTTTTAAAAGCATTTAACTAACTGCTAATCCCGCCTAATAACAACCTTTCTTGCGTTAATGTTTCGCCTCTAGTGATGTGAAAACATAAAAACTCAAACAAAATTATTTCTTAAAAATAGAAAAAAGAAACTCAAAATACGCTAATGACTACCGAATGTTAGCTTGCGTGTTGGCATTTCCAACAAACACATTAAGTTCATTAGCGATTTTTAAAAGAAGTTCTGTGTAAGTGTTAACAAGCATGAATTCTCACCTGAGTAATCAGTGTTTTTGCAAAACGTATGAACAGGCTGTCAATTTATTTCTAAGTTCTTTTCATAAAGTTAAATGGATGAAACGTCATGCTTGTAATGCTTATTGGAATCAGTAAAGAAAATGCACCCATGATTTATCGGAGAAGAATCGAAGTAAGTTTACGGTAAGCGTTTAAATCTACCATCATTCAAAGGAAAAATGTGAGAAAAAAAATTTAGTACCCAAACATTTGTTGTGAGTTTCTTACTTTGAATTTTTCTGTTCTATAAATTCTTTACTACATTCTGTAATCACTTCCAGAATTTAAAGCAAGCATCAAGTCATATAAAAAAATTGAACTAAATTACTGTATCGCAGCATTTTAAAGAAGAGATCAGTTTTTAAAGCTCCTTTTGATCTTTTGAAGCTCTTTTTTTGTTTTAAAGATTTTATTAAAAAAAACGACATTCACTTAAATGATTAAATTAGAAAGCTGAGATTTGCTTACAAGCTTTTTTCAAACAAAATATTCAGATTTTTTTTTTATTCCAAAGGTATCAAATCAAGAATCCTTATTTCCAAATCCATTATAATTCAATCATTTATCCTTTACAGATGCCTTAATAATGACTACTGAATACATCGAAAACACTTATTGATATAGCAAAAGCATTTAAAGATTAAAATCATTTATTGATATATTTATATGTAATCACTTTTCATGCCTCATCACTAATAAATTATCACTTTTAATGCTATATCAGTATCTGTTACATATCAGCACAGCTTAGAGATGCATTGACTCATTCAGTGATGTCTATGAAAGAGCAAAAATGTTAAAAAATGTAAAATATATCAGTAAATAGATTTTTTCAAATGCAAATGACTAAACTTTTGATATCGGTGAACAGAAATTAAAATTTGAATAACCGCGTATTGATTGGATATAATTATTACAAAAGACAAGTTTTCGATTTTGGAATGTAATTCTTAAAGCTTAGTAGTCTGATGTCTGTTGTCTATGTGTATCAAATTTGTCCGGTGTTGTTCTCGTCTTCCGTTTTAAATGTGTCTGATTTTCTGTTATGGTTTTCTGAATGTAGTCTTCGTATCAAAAACATAAATTTGTATGAGATTTTGAAAGAATTTAGTCAAAATAAGCATTTTCTTTGTATCTAAGAGTCGCGATAATAACAACTGGTAAAGACTTAGCGAATAATGTTTAACACTTTAAAGGGTTGTTATGGCTTAAAAAGGGGATTCATTTAGCTAATTAAATAAATGTAATTTGATTAATTAATAATTATGTAACAAATCATGGCACACTATTTTGTGCGAAGTAAGGAACTAAAGCCTCTAAATTTTAGTCTTGCACAAAAAAAATTGTCAGAACTTATGTCTACCTACATAACTTCATATGGATATTAATGAATTTGGTTGGAATTCCCATGGCGCAAGAAAGGGTATAAAAGCAGTCTTAATACGAATGCGAAGGTTGAAACTTTAATAGTGACAACACTGCAGTAAAAACGACACGCGACCAAACCAAAGAATGTCACGTCTACCGCACGTTAGCTACATGCCTACCTTACCTCTCAGCAAAAAGACTCGTCCTTTCTACAACACACACATGAAGAGTGACGCGAAGGACTGATCATTGTATTAGCTTGCGGTCTAAAGCAAGTGTTGTCAGGATGTTTTCAAAACAAGAACAACAAAGTTGGATAAAAATGGAATGTGAAGCAGCAGAAGTTGTACGGCAGTATCATTAGATTGGATGAGATTTGAGCCAGATAGTAATTGAAACGCCAATCAAAAGAATGGTGTCATTACGGTCACCAAAACGTTCGAAATTTTATCAGAACACCAGCAATGTGAAAGTCATGCTGATTCTCGTATACGACTATGATAGAATCATTGGTGTCATCCTAAAGCATAGTGTTCCCCTACAGCAGAACGTCCAGAAATTCTTGCTGCGGTAGACCGTTCCATCCCAACTATCACCAGAACAGGCATTACTACTGTACACAATGCTGTCGACTGTATTGAAGGACTGTAAAATGCGGGGTCATGAACCACTTTTGTATTCCATGTAAATAAATAGTTGCCCAATGAAAGTTCCAAACCTCGTAAATACTTAGAACTTTTTACTTGCTATGTCCATAGATATGCTTTTTCTCTGCTTATTTATCCAAACGAATATGTGTAAGACAACCTAAACACAAAATTCTAGGGAAATCCATTTTTAACTTGACGTCAAAGATTATAGATCTTTGAATCATATTGCGAAAATTTATTTTTCCGAACATGATGTTTAAATTCATCTTTGAGAAAGCTAATATATGAACGCTCTCTTTTTTTTAAATTTATTTAAGATATTGTAGCATATATATTTTGTTTTTAGAGAAGATGAAGAAATCTAATGAAAAAGAGTGAATGGAGTAATATAAAAGCGAGAAATGCACTTTCTATTAATGAATAAAGGTCATAATTTATAGAACCACTTTATTCTATTCTGTATAAGATTTATTATTCACAATAAATAATTATCGACTGGTTTTCCTTTTTTTTCATCAGAACACGATTAAAACAGAAAAGATTAACTTTTAAACTTTCAACTGATCAACTTTCTTGTTCCGTTTAAGATAACTGAACGAGCTAATGTAATTTTCTTTCGTTTTCATCCACTGCGTGCATTGCTCAGTTCAATCGTAGGGGAAATTCCATAGTTTCCATTCTTCGATAAAGTAGATTCCATTACCGCGTCAAAATTTCATACTCGATTAGTTTGATTAATCAATAAAGGTATCTGGATATCACTGGAGAATATTTAAGACTTCTCCGTTGGATCGACATGATTCTGTAATTAATGTAAATAACTTTTAGGTTTTCTTCCTAACTATATATATTCTTTATTATGGGAAAAAGTTGTAAACATTTAAGCCATTTATTTGCAGTTATAGATTTTTTTTTGCAATTCTTGTTCTATAATGAATTTAGCCAATAAGTTATTCTAATTTAATGGTTTTTTCCACATATTACAATGATAATTTCTATCTATGTATAAGTCTCTGATACATTGTGCTTTATTATTGTTGTTGTTTGGCTTTTAAAAAGTTAATTCTTTTCGATTGTTGTTACTTAAAGTATTTTTAAAAATGAACTTGATCTTAGAAATAAAATTTCGAAATATATTAATATGTTATCATATAAATATGTTAAATAAAAAATTAATAAGTAAACTATGACACATTATGGTTTCGGACTTTTAAAAAAAGAATCAGAAATATTAAAAACTTTGTTCTTTCGAGAAATTTTCGCTAAATCTTACATTAACGTTTTTAATAGTTTTAGATGTAAGCACATTAGCATCTCAAAATAATAATTATATATAGATATTATATAAAAGGTGGTTATTAATAAGGAATTAAAACACACTGTTTTTTTCAAACATTCCATTTTTAAAATTTGCTAATTGATAATGTTGACTTTTCTCTAATTTAAAATCATTTTATGGTGTTATAGTTTAATATAAAAAATTGTAATACAGGAATTCTTCTACCGTCTAAAATATTTATTGTTTGTTTTTGATTAGAATTACAATATCAATTAAATTAGTTGATTTTTAAAAATTAACAATAAATTTATTTTGCAATTATTACAATTTTTTATATTAGTTCTGCAAACTTTGTTCAAAAAGGCTAAGAAATAAGGCATTCTATGTACTTTTCAGATTCTGATTAAACTCAATTTTAAACAAAAACTTTAAAACCAATAAAAAATATCGTCAAAAGAAAAGTCAAATTAAAATAGGAGCTCTTTAAAATAATAACGGACTAGTTCAAGTATAAAAATGATTAGATTTTTTTTGAATTTTTGATAATTTAATTTTTGTACTCTGAAAAAATGACAGTATTCACTCTCTTGTCTTAAATAATAAGTATGCAAAATTTCACTGAATTAGGCCCAGTTGTTCAGAAAGCGAGCGATGAGAAATATGCATTCAGACATATAGATGTACATAGCCACTCAATGACTTTTGTTCATAGTAAGTTTCTAAGTAAAAACATTAATTAAAAAATACAATTGAATAATATTAATTAGAAATATTTTATTCTTTAAATACAAACACTTCATTTAGGTAACTTGAATTTCAATTAATTATTTTACGGTGGAAGGTATATATACTTTTTATTCTTATTTAGTGGTTAAAAAATTAATTCAATCTTGAAACCCTGGATATTAACTACAGATATTCTTATTTGTATTTCCATTTAATTTCAATAACGGCATAATTTTCTGGCTTTTTATTTTTTTTTTGTTGTATTTTATGCTAAAAGCCTTAAAATTAATCATTGAAATTCTGTGGGAAAGTAAATTTCATTCTTACTATTTTTGTAAGAAATGCTTTTCTTTAAAGTCTTTAGTTAAATTTCTTTAAAGTACCTTAAGTGACAGTTAAATAACCGTTTAAACTTCAGAAACTAAGAAATTTTCGGTAGCTAAAAAGAAATTCTTATTCATCATAAGCATATACGGTAGAAGAGTAAAATGAAGTAAAAGAATAAACATTTTGCCTTTAAAACATAGAATTAAATCATAAAACCTTTCAGCCATATTTTTTTTTATTCCTGCCCTTAACAGGTACCTTCAAGCTTCAATTACTGCAGTTCAACAGTTTAAAAATTCAAATAAAAGCATTCAAAAACATGTAAAAATATTTCTCGATCTAGACTTTTAAAATGCTAATTTATCCATTTGTATTTCTAGTAAGAGAATTAGATTCATTAGTGAAGGAAAAAAGTATATATTCAAGTTCTAGCAAGCATGAATTCTTCCCCCAAAAGTTCATCAGTTCATGAAATAGTTAAATAAATTGCCGGCTTCTTATATGGAATTTAACGGATCAAGCATCGCGTTTATAAGGCTTACTGCAGACAGTGAAATGACTTGAAAAGTGAAGAATCGATTTACAAACTCGTGTTGTTAAGTTTGTGGTAAACCTTTTAATCCTTGTCTTCATTCAAAGAAAATAAGGATAAAATTTAGTATTAAAACGTTGTCGTTGAGCTTAGAATTTTGGATCTGTCTATTACTTTTCTGATATCCATTAATATGCATTCTATTATCCTTTCAAGGTAACAACCAGTTAACTGTTATTGACGAGTATATTCGCCATGGAATAAATGTAACATTTTGAGTTATAACGAGTTTATCCAATGACAATTATTATATTTATATAATTGTTTAATTATTATATTTATAATAAATTATTATTTATATGTTTGATAGTTTAGATACGCGTTTCCCGAAAAGGTCAGCACAATTAACTGGTCTTGTATATGAAACATAAAATAAGAATATGCTGCAACCATCAAAATATTCAACTCCAACTTTTCGAGGAAATCTTTACATTTGAAAACTTTCAATGCTATCGATGAAATATCTCGTCTTTCAGCTACTTTCACATAAAGTTTTTGCGAGCTAAAATCTGTCTCTTATGCCAGAAAAAAAATAAAGCTATTCTTCAGATATGTATCGGAAAGTTCAACCTATCTAAACTGGCATAACAGACAAACTTTAGCCCACTGAAACCTGTAACTGAAAGTATCTGAAAGACGAGATATCTCATGGGTAGCGTTGAAAGTGTTAAACCCCTCTGTGAATGAAATTTGTTTTTCCTGGTTTACACTTAGCTGTGAAAACTGTAACTTAAAACCAAGCGAAAATAGTTGGGGGAAATTTGGTAAGCGGTCTCTAAATCCAAATTGTAAATTTTTATCGGTGACAAAATCCCGTTACTGTATTTATATTCGTTGAACGTAATCCATTTGAATGTGAAAATATAACTTAAAAATTCGATAAATTAGATGACATCTACAATGATTTTATTTTTATAATTGCATATTTATATCGAATATTATACGTCTCATCAACACAAAGATTATTTATCCATCTATCCGTTCGTACCTATGCAAGCATAACTTAAAAGCAAAACAAATCATATGAAGGAAATTTGTTACTTTAACTTTAAGTACAATTATTTAAATTTATAACAATTCAATTAAGTACAAACTAGTACTATTTGACTTTTAATTACACTTGCTGGGAACATGAAATATTTATTAGATTTTTAACTAAGTGTGTGTGTTGTGGCATATGCAGTTTTACAAGCCCGCTGACTGTTATCTGTCAGCGATTTAAGCCAAGTAAGTGTCTTCTGTTTTTTCAGTAGCGCCAAAAATGGCAAAGCGAATGTCTTAGCTACTTCATACGTCACATTCGCTTTCACAACTACTTTTCACAGGGAGACACATTTACACACCTCACAGAAAGAACATAGAACAGCAATAACGATGCCGAAACCGAGACGCGAGCCCTGGGTGTCCAGAGCAGATAGAAGGCAAACTAACCCTGTTCTAGGACGCCGAATCATGCATAATATTGATGATCAATTTTAATTATGCAATTCAAGATTTTAGCAGATCAGGAACATTATTAATATAAATAAGAAATTAAATACATTGTAAGGAACTTATATTATTTTTAATTTATAAAAATATTTAAGGCTATCGATTCTCATTCAAGCGTGTTGACACAAACTGTAAGAAATTAGAAATAAACAATAATATCCACATATTTGTATGCTGAATTTTATATAAAGACCTACGCCAGTGATTCTCAACCGCTGTGCCACGGCACTTTTGTGTGCCGCCAAATTTTAAAGATGTATATAGTAAAAATAATGTATTTTTTTAATTACGAGTAAAGCTTAAATTAAAAAATACTTTTGTATTTGAATTGACTTTGAATGAAGAGGAAGAATCTAATAGCTTTCTAATAATAGAGATTTAATTGATTCTTTTGAATATTTTAAAATTAATTTATTTTGGATTACGATTATGCCTTGATAGCCAAAAAAGCTTTAAAAATATTACAATTTTCTACATCTTATTGGTGTCAATTCGGATTTTTACTATTAACCAATATAAAAACAAAGGGCAAGTCTGTTAAAGGTAGAATACGATATGAGTAGTATTGTTATTTTTAATGCCAAATATATATGAAATTGTCAGAAAAAGCTCAAATTTCTCATTTAAAATATTCTTTTTATTACCTTGTAACTAATCCCTTGATAAATTTGCTATTGTTCTTGTAGTATATAATATAGTATTTTATTTTTAAATTCAAAATTATTATCATGAACTGATTTACACCGTGTGTTATCGGTAAGTAAACAACTTTTAAACATCTTTTTCTTTGTGTGTCACCAAATTTCGAAATCGTTAAAAGTATACAGCGACAAAAAAAAGGTTGAGAATCACTGGCCTAATACATAATATTCAAATGGGAGCTCTAATTTTCACTCCAAGTCCTTGTTCTGTAGCATACGTCAGTTATGCTTTTATCCATCATAGTAAATAAATTACATATATACGAACCAAATAAATTATATTTTCACCGTAGAAAACAATTAAAGCAAAGAGAAAGAGAAATCCAAGATTTATAAAATTTCCTTTTCTACTTGAGATAATGACCTGAATTAATGGAATTCTTAGACAACACACATTTACCTCCATTAAGTTCGTTACTCAATTTATGCCAGAGAAGAATTTCATTGTTTGAATTCTTTGATCAACTAATTCGATTAGCATAAGTCAAAGTTTTCCTCTCAATTAATATGATTAATTAATCGGTACATCTGGAACTCCACTGGATATGTTTAATGGTCAAAGTAAGAAAATCTTGTCAGATCGACGTGAGTCTCTTAGTCGTGTAACTTTTAACGACTTGCATCTTAATTAGTATAATTTAAGTTCTTTATGTACGTAGATGTGTTATTAGAAGCGTAGAAGATTTTAAAATGATTGTTATGCTGTCCAAACTACGTGTTTTTCTTTCGAATATTCAATCTGTAATAAATCTTACCAGAGGAATTCAAAACTTTACATTTTAAAAAATACTTCAATAATTTAGACTTTATTCATTCACTTTTAGTGTTTTTAAATTTTATTTCTGATCATATCATAGATAATATACGTGGTGTTCAAATCAAAAAGTAAGAAACATTAACATAGCGTAGTAAGGCATCTAGAGATGCGATTGGAGTTTCCGGCGTACATCGGAGCATGCACTTGTGACCACATGCGCAGAAGTGAGCAGACTTTTATAAAGAGCACCGTTCAATTGACGTGGCAGAGCATGTATATTTGTTGAAGTCCTCTAGCAATTCAATGTTTCACATATAAAAAAAATTTAAAAAATTCATACCGAGGAAATACAAAAAATATATAAGGTCTAAATTTTAGCAATTGCATCAATATATTATTTTAGAGGAAAAATTAACTTACTCCATACCAAGAATGGCTAATTTAATGGTAAATATACTTACCACACAACTCCTATGTCGGCATCCTGGCATAGAGGTAGCGTTTCTTCCCCGTGATCTGGGCGTCCTGGGTTTAACTCTCGGTTCAAGCATGGTTGTTATTCTGTGTTCTATCTGTAATTAGTGTGAATGTGCCCTTTCAGTAAAAAGGGGTTGTGCAAGTGAATGTTAAAGATTGAAGTAGCTTAAGTTATTACACTTGGCTCTAGTTGGCGCTACTGAAAAAACAAAGAGACGCTGATTTGAGCTTAAATTGCTGGCAGCTTTCTGTCAGTGGGCTTGTAAAGTTCCAATGAGCAACAACAAAAACACCTTAGAACGTTACATTAAAGTTAGAAAAAAAATTGTGGAAACAGCTCTGAAATTACTAAAATACTAACTGCGTGAATTTCAAGGGCCGAGGAGGCCTGTTGAAACCCTCCGGTTTTGAGATCTCGACCTCAAAAACGGAGAGTTGCTAGTTCGAGACCCGATTCCACCGGAGAACCGTCGTGTAAGTGCGTCTGGTGTATGTTAAATCCATCCAGAACAAAAATGTGGTTCAACTGGTGGGGGGTATAGAGGGAAGTGCCTGCTCTCGGGTGCCATCCTGGTCATCTGACGGCTGCTCAGAATTACGAGGTCCATCCCCAAATAGCCTTATTGTTGCTTTAAAATGGATAGTTAATATAACTAAACTTGAAATTCAAAATAATATGAAAAGGGGTTTTTCACGTCAATATGTACTGAAATTGAATAGAAAAACAGTGACATATTTCTAATTAAACATTTAACTGAATTTTTTTCTAATTATTTCCTGCTAACCTGCTGACAAATTTAGTAGCTTTTAAATAAGAAGTCTGTTTTAGAAAGAATTTGAATAATATTATCACAACATGTAATTTATACATTATATTTAGCTTATAAACTTTATAATGTGAAAACAAAATGTCAGCGGCTGATTGGCATTTTCCCTCGGGGCTACTGAATATTTCGCTGTCGAAATATTAAAAAGAAAACACAGAAGATGGCAATTAAAAGTTGTCCAGATAAGAAAAGAAAATATTGAAAACCGATACTAAATGAAAAAGTAAAATTATGTATCGAAAATCTATGCCTAATCTTGGCTGGCAGGCAATTATAAGTCTCTCCTTTGGCAGTATTAAAAGTTTGGAAAATTGATTGAAGAATCGGACTTCTGTGCAGCATGCACGGTAAGTTTCAGAAAGTGTACCTAATTTGAAAAACATTTATCCAGAAATTGGGCAATTATTTAACAAATTTATACCTTTGTTATAGCTACATGTATTTTTTTTTCTTTTTACTCCTTTGTAAAATATAAACAAAAATTTCTCTTTATTGAAAGAGAGGAAAACTATTTTTACAGTTTCTAATTTAGAAAAGCCTAAAACTTAAATAAAAAATAAAAATTGATTTCAAGTTTTTGCTTAACAACTTTTATTTTTTACAAAGTTAAGTGCTATTCTTTTTATTTCCCTCTATGAAAGAATGCTTGTGAACATAAATAAATCTTCCATAATACGGCAGTCTTTTAATTTAATTTAAGCTATAATAATGGCTATTTTTTGCTAATGAAATATGATAAAAATTAAAATAAAATAAAGAATAATTAATAAGGGTTCCATGACTTTGATACACCTAAATCGGGAACTGAAACGTTGCCACTTAGAGAAATAGAAACTTCTCTTCAGATTAAATGGGGAAAATTCAAGAGCAACAACTAAATAAATGATGCAGTTTCTTAGCCCTAAGCAAATGTAATAAGAAAGGGGAGATAAAGCTTCACAAAGATATAAGTAAACAAGAATATCCGAATAAATTCAACCATCGGTCAGATAAAAATTAGCTTTATTGTTTGATTTCTGACACGATATATTCAAACTCATTCTATAGTCTTTATTATAAGATTTACTTATCTTATTATGTAAAATTTATTTTGAAATGGCTATGTAACTTTTCTTAGTTTCTTATTAGCTATGGATCTTTTGGGTTAATCTTCCGCCAATGAATGCAAGCATCTGTTTTGTTATACTCAATCACAATTTGTATTTATTCTCTTCCTTTGTCCCTTTCTGTTTTTTTAAATACATTTTTGAAAATATTTTTCTTTCAAGTATCACTATTCCTTTAGTTTTCAATTTGGTAATTGTCTTATTTACTTTTTTTCCTTTTCATCTTCTTTATCACAATCATTATTCCTTTTTTTCTCGTATACATAGTATAGAGTAAGCATAGAAATTATCAACAAATTTGAGCTCGTAATTTTAACGGATCTCCAAGTTTTAGACCCCCGTGAGTTGGAAAAACACAATTTTAGAAAATGTATCTGTGGTATCTGATAACACAAACTATTTGAGCTAGATGGTTAAAATTTGGTTTACGGTTTTCATACCCAATGTGCAGACATCTGAAAAATTTATATGTACATAATGTGGACTTATGTGGACGCAAAATTAGGCTGAATTTGTTAATCGTAGTTTGGAAACACTTCGACCTTGCTCGGTAACATCAAATCGTGATTTGATAAGATGTCAAGCGAACGCACTTGAAAAATCTACAGACAATTTTTTCAATTTTTTAACCGACGACAAAAAAATAAAGCAGAACGTTTCTCACGTGTTGAATCTTTTGACTCTGAGACTGTTGTAGACCAAATAGTAAATTGTGTATACCAAGAAGTTTTAAACGAATGACTTCTGACTGGTATAAAAATCTTAATTTCTAAATTCTATGGGCAGCATTTCATTCAAAACAGATTAAATATAATATTTTGTTGCCCAAAAAAATTTGAATATTTTGCACAATTTAAAAAAAGTTAGAAATAAATCATGATTCCAAATTTTAACTTCAAATTGTCACTATATTTTAGGACTTATTCCCTTCCCTTAGATATCTTTTTTTTTTTCATGTTTCAAGTAACTCTTTCCCTAAATTTTTATAAATAGTAGTTTTTAAATTTTGTTACTTTTGTATAATTTCCGAATTTGTAACATTATGAGCAAATCACAATTTTTTAAAATTTGTTTCTGTGGTGGGTGTATATAGTTCCTAAATGGGAAGTTATTTGCTCTTACAAAGAACTTTTCTAAGATTCAGCTGTCGAGTGTTTGTCTTCCATCTTTTTATCACATTTGGGAATAAACTATTTGAATATCTTTTGCTAGACTAAAGTGGCTTAGTAGATGGAGAGCTAGAAAAGTGATCCGAGAGGAACTGCATCAGCAGTTTCTAGGAGTTGTGAAGTATAAGTGATCAGGGGGTATAGCCCTCTTGTTTTAAGTAAACTCTGTTCAGATGTCCGTCTGTTTGAATACAACTTGGCGCTATAATTACAAAGTAAAGAGAGCTAGGTAGATAAAATTCGGTTCACAGATTTAGCATCTATATCAAATTTTGGGCCAATTCAATTAATTATTAATTGTCTGTCGATCTGTACTTTTATAACATGTAACTCAAAAACGTAGTGAGTTAAATATATCAAATTCGGATGGGATTTTGTGATTACAGGTGCAATTTTGTGTCAAAATTTTCAGTCGGTTGAGAAAAGCGGGTATAAAACACAAATTCAACTTTGTCATATTATTAATACATTCCAGGGATTAATCGCCAGTTAACTCACCGAGGATGATAGGATGGATTTATAAAGCACTAACTTCATGCAAAATCTTAATAATTCGTAACTATTGTACGCCATTGCCCTGCAAGACGTTAACTGGCATGACAAGTTTATTAGAGAATATGCGAGAAAGTTTTGGTGAGATCATTCCCCGAAAAATATATTTTTATATATATATTTTTTTATAAAAATATATAAAACTATATTTCAAACAATCGTTGAATAAAATTAGGTGTTCTGTTACCTGAAACACTGCTCCTTTTTTGTTACTCTGCGGGCCCCTATGCCGAAAAGAGCTCATGTATCTTTGTTTCCTGTTTTGCACCCTTTTCCTAGAAATATGACGGATTATGCGTGAAATATACAAGCATTATTGTTAGGGAGGGTTCGAATCGCTGAAAATGATCGACTCTTACTTACTCTGTGTCTTTGAAACTCGTTTTTTTAATCAATAGCTTTGATTATATTTACTTAAACTACATGAAGTTTCCATAAAGATCGGTTTATATAGTTGCGTCAATATTTTTAATGAAATAAATTATAGCTTTTTTGTTTTAAATAAAACTGCAAATTTTAACTGTAAATTTTATTGAAAATGGAAGAAGGTAGATCACCAAAATCTTTCAGAGAAATCAAAAATGCTTCGAGCATTGCTCTCCAATTGCGAATCTAAGTATAATTATTTAGGCCGCATTTTGGATCATACTAAATCAATTGCACAGATATAACACTGTGTAGCTTTTGGTAAAAGTGTAGAATAGTGTGCCCCTTGCTGCGCCAAGGATACCAAGTCACCAATCAAGATGGCTGACAAAATAAACAAACACTTTTATGAATGTTATGGTTACCCCTTTATGCATTAAAATTATTATCTTAACTTATAAGTATTAGAATTTTGATTTTAATTTGAGATTTATTTAATCTGTTACTTAGATTTTTATTTTATTTTTTTTTAACCTTTGGGATCACTATCGCTTATCTTAATTTTGTAGAAGTTTTTCAAACCGGCTGAGCCGATCTGTTAGGTACAGAGCAAATTTTAGAGCTCACGATGCCTGTCGGCCTCTGAAGAAGGCACCGGGCAGAATTTTTTAACTTAAAAAAAATATCCATTGGCTTCGCTACCGACAAGAACGGGAATTTGGTAGCTTCGCTAGCACATTGAGCATAAGCACAGAATGAGATAACAGGAACAGTACATACAAATATCCTTTCCTAAATTCATCAACTCTTAAAATATATATATATTCCACTCAACCTTCATCTATGCTGTTGATTTACCCAATACATATACCCGATATCCATTCTTACACAATTGCCTAAATCACAAATTATTGAGGGAACAAATGATACAGCAGTAAAAGAATTAGGGGAACTTCGAAGAATTCCATTGCAGCTATCTTTTAATGTGAGAACGCGGACGATTTCGTAAATAACGATTTCAGACGATTTTTCAAAGTGCATACTAACAATTGAAAACAAATATTTCCTATTCGTATTTGCATTACAAAAATAGAATTATATTTCTTATTAAATGTAAAAAAAAACTTTCAATTATAATATAGAACAAAATTAAAATCCTTAATCGATATTTTTTATTTAACATTTTTCATAAAATAGTTGTAGTTGATGTACAACTCAACTATTGTAAAAAGTGGTAAACAAAACAGAAGTAGGGTTGCTCTAAGAACGTTCCGTTGGGTTGCCGTATTGGAGAGAAACTCAGGGGGCACACTATGCTTCACTTCACCCTAGCTTTTATTCAAATTACAGACATTTTACTCATTTTCACGCTCACTTAGTAGCATTTTTTTCAGAGCACTAGCCACTCTAGAGTTTCAGGTGATCGATCGTATACTCCCAGAATCAAAACGATAAATACAATCTTCACAAAATTTAACCTGTGTATTATATGTCTAAATAGGCAACATACATTTTTTGTACTTGAATTAAAAATTTAAATAACGGTTCGCCTTAATGCTTTTCAAATTATATACATTCAAAAAACTCTGGTTTGAGTTTTAATTTACATAGAATGTATTAATCTTTAAATAAATAGCAGATTACATCTTTTATGCAAAATTTGACATCTTTTTGACTAGAAACCTTTTAGATATATCAGATTACCTTTAATATGTTTCAACGGTTAAGTTATATATTTGTAAGCAGTTTAGTTGATTTTCCAAGAGCTATTCTATGAGAATTATGTGAAGCTGCATGATTATACAGCTGCATGATTTTAATGGAAAGACTGACAAATTACTTTTACAATCTGGTAATTGCATTTTAATGAAGATAACTTAAATAAAATCATTTCGCAACAAGCAGCTTTTTTCAACTCTTAAAAAGGCTTCTTTTAACTGTTTTTTCAGAAGTTTGAAAAAATGAAAGTGAGCTCTAAATTAAGAAAATAATTTAAAGAGGTTTACTTCTGAAATATTTAGAATGAATAAAAGTTAAAATTAAATTAGGAAACTTGAAATAAAAACCTATTTCAGATTTTTAGTTTGAATCAATTGTAATAACATGTAGCTTTAAAAATAAAACTCTTAATTAAGTTATTTTGCAAAACGGGCATTAAGTCATCTTTATCTCATTACTGTTAAACAAAATTCAGCTCAACTGGGAGGCACTTCATATATAAAAATGAGAAGCTTCCGATATGGTTATTGGTTTTCACCACCTTAGATGGGCACAGAAATGGTGGAGGGTGGCTATCTCCTATCAATGATGGAACGCGCTTCCCACTGGAAAAGTAGTACCGTGGCCAGTGATGGTCCTTAAGACTGAACCGTAGTTCCCACCAGAATTACTGTAGTGGAGGCATGATCAATCAGATTTCATTGGAATATCTTTGTTAGAGTATGTGGATTTGCCAATACAGTAATACAAATTAAATATAGAATTTTCCAAAACAATAATAAAATTCTTGTGCATATTAACTATATTCGCCACCAACTGTAGTATGTGCTAATGCACGTTGTCACTATTCCGCAAATGGTTTCGTCTGCTATATCAAAAATTTATATATCTCGAGGTATTTTTTGGTATACGTTATTTTAACATAACGAGAGCAATGTACTTAATTTTTTAAATAGCATTTTTATTTTTCACAGTTACAAAAATTGATATTTTATTGACACAAACTAGTTAAAATTCAATACTTAATACAATAGTTTTGTTCATCATGCATTTTTCGAAGAACAAAATTAAAAACTTGTTGAAATGCAATACTTGATACAATGTGTTTGCTCATCTATCTTTCAAAGAATAAAAATTTAAAACTTGTCAAAATACAGCACGTGAAACAATGGTTTTGTTCGCCATTTATTTTTCAAATAATAATAATAAAGAGCAATTTATAATTCCAAAAAATATAACTGAGAGATAATAATTCGATTCAACTCGGAATGAAAACAATAAATAACTGCCTCTCAAACACCCACGTCAACATTATATGCCACTCCACCAAAACATGTTTTTAAAAAAATTTAGAGGGTAAAAGACGCTACAAAAATGCAAATTAATTTCAAAAATAAATACTGTTCAGAATAAAATGAATTTGCGGGAAAAAAAACAGACTTAAATGAAAACTACGATAAGTAATTAAAGCCAAATAAGTTTTAGTTAATTAAGAATAAATATTATTTTTTGATAAAGTTTCGAGAGTTAAAATAGTAGCTTCCATGAAGGAACTAAAGATAATAATGTAATCTTCTTATGAACAAAGCGAAGGAGTTTTCACCGCCCACGGATGTATAGAAATTCAAAATTTGGGATGCATTTTTAGAACTTTTTTAAGAAAGTAGATGGATCCGCGAAAAAAAAAGGAATCAATGGCTTTTCATCATCTCATCGGAGGAATTTTAAGACGTCTTACTGGGGAAAAAAAGGTTCGATTGAAAATGCATTCCATCCTTTTAATAAATTCAGTATGCTGAGATGAGTTCGTTTTTCAAAAATATAGATTGAAATTAAAAACAAATCCAGATTATCTTATTCTATGTTAATTTTAATTTGATAATCAGAGACTCATTTCATTATTTTGGAAAAAAAAGAAAGCGTACATAAATTTGATTATACTAGGAGGGATTTTACAACAGAATATAAAAAAAACCGAAAAGTATGCACTTAAAAGCAACATATTTTGTAAAAATAATTTTAAAGTGTTTTTAAAAAGTAAATTAATTTCTGTTATATCTTAATTACATGGGAAATAAAATGGATCATTCGCCCAAAAAAATTCCCTTATTTGATATTTAACAACAAATGAAAAAAATGCAGCATTTCATCTTTCATGTTATTTAATTTTAAGTACAACTCAAAATTTGAAAACATTAATTTTGTACTGCGTTATGCCTCCATATTTCAATTTTCACTTTCTTTTGAATGAAATATGGAGGAAGTATGGTAATCAACAAAAATTCGAATTCAAGATTTAACGAATCTCCATATTTAAGACTTCTTTGAGTTAGAAAAAAATTTTATCATTATGTATGTCAATAAATTAAAAACACCTTGAGTTAAATATCTGAAAATTGGTATATGGAATTACAATGAAATTTGTAGATTTTTTTAATCACATTTTCAGTGAAATCCGTGAACAAGAAGTTCGTCTGTCTTGCTGTTCGAGTATAAGCAAACATGTTAACTACAAAACATGAATTTCTAGGTAAATAAAATTTTAACACTGGTTTTTCATTTAAAATATCGATATTTATCAACTATATTTTGAAACCATATCCTCATAAGTAACTACATAAGTATATATTTTCACATTCAGGTGAACACAATAATTCATGAATGCAACGAAATAAATCAATAAACTTCATATGTTGTCTTGTGATTTCAGCTGTGGTTGCGAATCGAATTTTAGTGTCAGCAGGCAGGCAAAAAAGATTACCAAAATTTATTCAGTATAAATATTATTTCTGATATATTCAGTATAAATAATAGATTCATGACAAAGTTTTATATACATATATTTCTTGACTATCGGTCACCAAAGTCATGCAAGGAATTCTCAGCCTTACCCAAAATCCACGATTTTACACTGATGAAGAAGAATGTTAAACCCTTTATTCGAAAATAAGCAAGAAAGTTTCGGGAAAACTTATTCCGTTGGTTAGAACAGATTAGGTGGATTTCAAATTAGGCAGTTGCTTGCGGTTCTTGGACTAAAGTACAGCTGCAGGAGGTAGATTTTTCTAAAGTTAATAGCTTAGTTTCCAAATAAATTTTTAACATAAATTATTTACATTATAAAATATTAGTAATATAGTGTGTGTACTCTATAATTTATTAAAATATTTGCTTATACTATAAATAATTACTTTGTATGTTGTATCTGGATGTTAATTATACAATAATTGATTATACTCATTCGCCTTGTTAAGTTCTGTGAAATATTTTTAATGTTATTTTTTTTTTATTTCAAATTTATGATTTCTTTATATTCTTTCATTATAATCAAATGCTTCAATTTGGAAGAAAGTTGTAATCAATTATTAAATTTTATTATTTTAGTTATTTTTCATAAGATACATATTAAAGAAGAAATTAATTTAGGTTTTAACGGTCAAGAATATAATCATAATTTAAGACAATAGTCCCGAATTTATTAAAATAAAATCTTTAAGATATTGATTAAATCAAAAATGCGTGGAAATGGGAAACAAAGCCAATTAAAAAAGGTGTCGCATTATGAGCCTTTCCTAGGGTCACAAAAAACCCTAAAACCTTGCTCCTCTAATCTTTAGCAATCAAAAATCAAAAATAAAATAAATATACTGTGAATTCTTTTGTTTAAAAAAATGTATTTTAATCGTGCAGAATATTGATTTCAAAACTTTTCGTCGCATATTTCATGTAGAAACCGAATATTGAAAGAAAATTCTAAAAGCATATAGACAACTAGAAACACATAGATTAATAAAGAAATTCAAAATGCCTCAATTCATAACAAATATAAAAGGTTATAAATCTATGAAATGTGTCTGTTACTGCATTTATTACTTTTAAAGGAACAAAAATCTAACCATCAAAGGCATGTATGATTTCTCATAAAATATCAGCGCAATTTTTTGATTTAGAATTTTTATTGAAACTCATGAAACTTATTCTTTTTAATATCCGCATTATATTTTTTAATATAATGTAGTTTTATATCAAAACTCTATTTTTGAATTTTTTATAACATACCACCTTAAGGAGAGGAAACCTAATATTGGATTTTGTCCTAAATATTACTTTAAAAAGTTGTGTACACTCCATTAAATTAAATAAAAAGTCAATATCTTATAAAATTGCGAAATTGCTTTTCAGATACACGTAAATAAGTTTTAGAAATAATTCGATTCTGGATTTGTATTACCTTTTTTTAAAAATATGCGAGTTTTTTTATGCGAAGTGCTCCAAGTAAAGTATGTCTCATATAAATCTTTTATTATTGCACTAACTTTTTTGTTCGATGTCACAAGTTTTAAAGTCAAACTTACTCAAGTTCAGTAAAAGCAGCAAAATTTAATTTTCTGGATGGTATACTCCTTATTTTTTAGTGAAAAGATTGTAGTTGCAGGAATTTTAAAATTTTTATTAGTGGAAGTAACAAGGATGCAGTTTTTATTGAAGATTTTATTGAAGTTCATATTGCTTTCTTTGCTTTTGAATAACGGTAATATTTTGCTTCAAGCAATTTCAAATCTTCTTAAAAGTGAAAGCCTTCTCGTTAACCTTAAACATTTGTTCAAAATTCCTTACCATTTTAGAAATAGGGTAAAAATAGATTTCAATTATTCTTATTATTCGCAGCAATTTTATAATTATAAGATTTTAAAAAAAAATTATTAATGTAAGTTACATTGATGTAGTGTTCATTGATGTTTCAACTTTCCTTCAAAATAACTTTAATTATTGTTTGATAACGGATTCAAAGACCTTCCACGCATTTGCGCATGCTCTAGGATGGGTCTTATTCTTCAAAATAGGGGTGAGAAAAAAAGATGGAAAGAGGAGATGATTACGTTTAACTCAAAAATAAACATGAATTACTTGTAAACTGAATTAAAATAATATGATCGGAAACGATACGATATTCACATACACGTGAAAAAAATTGAACAAAAGATATCTAAAATAGATTGAATATCAAGGTCAAAGAATGGCGGAAAATTGCGGAAATGATCTCATCCTTCCGCGGTTCTCTCCTTAATGAGGTAGAATCGTCGAAAAATGATCGTCTCAAAATACTGAAACTAAGTAATTGTAATTTTAAGTAGTAAACATTGTCAAATTAATCAAACTATTAACTAATCCAATTAATTACAATATCTTTAACCCATTTATTTCTAATATCATACGAGTTTAGATACCTCAGAATATCAGAAAGTCTAGAGTTGTTTGTTGTTGTTTTTTTCTAAAATTTATAAAAATAATTTCTTACTTTAACAATAAATTGAATACCTGAATTGAATGCTTTCAACGGTACCGACAAGATATCTCATTCTTTCAGATACTTAAATTGATATTGGTCTTTTCAGGAAGTTTTTACGTCCTTTGTTCTTAGCTATGAATGTGCTAAGATTCAAAATCTTTTTAAAGGTAACAATTTAATTTCCAATTTAATTGGGAATATTTGAAAGATGAGATATTTCATCGGTACCGTTGAAAGTGTTAATTATTAGTGTAAAAGAAATATGTTGAACATTTTATTAACAAAATTAGAGAATACAGTAAAAGCTCTTTATTCGCGTTTTCACTATTCGCGGATCTAAAAAGTACATATATAATAATAAAAGGATTCCAATAGGTATCCAATCCAATATACTTTGTAAATGCCGTCAAATGAACTAATAAAAAAAGTAAAATAGATCTTATTACAACTTTACCTAAAGTATGTTGTTAAATGATATCGCCGAGGACTTTGACATAAGCCGCCTTTGCCGCGATCGGTGTTTTTGTGAATGTAAACAAACAGAATGAAAGCAACCTTATTACGCAATGAATAAAGTATATTTGTAGAATTAATGGCTAAGAAATGAGGTAGAACTAAGATTAAGAGACTCACCTCATTCCGCAGATTAATTTGAATCTGATGCAAAGAAGGCAGATCTCAAAGACTATTTTATCCATTTTAATGTAACGATTAAAGACTGGAGCAAATTATGCGAATACAGAATGGACGACTCAATTGAATACAATAATCCACCAGAAACATTAATAAAAAATGAATGGACAGGAAATAATAATTTATTATAATATATATATATATATATATAATATAATTTTGTCACCTAGGAACGTATCCCCTATAATTCCATATAAATTACCATTTCGTATTCACGGTTTCTGTATTGGAGGCATATTTATGGAAAATATACCCCGCGAATAAAGAGCTTTTACTGTACATTATATTATTTTTCTGTACTATACATTTTATTCCTTTTTTGTATTTTAGAGCATTTTGGGGTACTTAATATTTTCCTACAGAATATAACAGGAAATTAGGTAAATTAAATAATTATCAACACTGACAGCTAAATTAAACAACAGAGCTACGATGTTGGAAATTCGTTTGAATCTTAATTTTTTTTATTTCGTTTGTTTACTTTATGCATTTACTGCTTATTTAATGCAAATAAGAGTTATGTTAAGAAATTTTTTTTCCGCTTTTATATAATTTTTTGCAATAATGGGCTTTACATTTTTATGCATACAGTGGGGCCTGCAATTGTGGACACTTGTGAAAACTTTTATATTTTCTAAATTTTTATGTTTGTAGAAAATGCAACATTTTACAAAATTCAAACTCCTATACATGATTTTAATGAAAATGTAATGCCAATTTCAATGTAAAAAACAAAAATTTAATATTTAGAATACAAAAAAGGGTTGAATGACTGAAGTCAGTTATCAGCACTTCGGAATGTAGCCTTTATTTTTTATTACAGCTTCACACTGATATTTCATTGAGATTTCAAGAACTTTAAGCTCTTCTTTCGTTACAGCATAATGCCAAGGAGCAATTATAGTCTCAATAATCATTTATTTGATGAACACTCATATTTATAAAAGTTTTCAAACTGGTGCCACAAGTTCTCAATTTTGAGGTAAGTATTACTTTGTGGCTATGATAAGAATTCAGTGCCTTTCACATTAAACCACTCCTACGATATTTTTGATGCTTGTAAGAAGAAAAATTCTGCTGAAAAATAAATGTCCCGTTGTTGGGAAATAGATCGGGAGTGGAAAGTATAAGTATTGGCTCAAAAATAGTGCCAATGCATTTTCTTGTATTTAATGTCTCATCGATAACATGGAGACCAATGTCATCTGTTGACATGCCTGACCAAATTACAACCCTGAATTCTACATAGTTGCGTGAATGCAGTCAGAATGTAGATCTTCACCTATTCTATATCTTACATATTTTCGTCATCACTATCGAATATGTTTGTTTCCTTTTTAATATGTTTGTTTCCTCACTCCTAATAACTTTTGACCACTTCATTTGTCCAGTTAATGCGTTCCTTTGCCCCACAGTAATCTTTTCATATACTGCTACAAATTAAGATAAGGATTTTTTCGTTCAATTCTACCTCTTAGTCCAATAATCTTATCCTGATTGTTCTGGAAATGACATAACATCATTCAAATGGTCACTGATGACATTCTTCTACTTTTTAGATACAGTTTTTTTTCCGATATCATCAGATGTCGTGCACCTTTTTCAACCCTTTAATGCTTTTTTATATTTACATATATTGAAAACAAAATTTTAGGACTCTAGATGTGGTCACTGACCCATTCGTCTTTCAATTTTAGCATTAAGAAAAGGCCTCATTCATGTAACAATAATCTAAGTTCTCTTTCTTGTTTCCCATTATATTCTTTTATCTAATATCGTAGCTTCTTGACAATATTAGAAATATTTACAAAATTCCCAATTGTATATCGAAAAGTTTAAAAAAACTTCTAACTTGCAATTTAATTGCATATAAACAGTCTTCCTTCAACTGAAAAAAGCCCAAAAAGGATTTGTTCCAACTCCACACATGTCAGATTCTTCTAGCGGTTAATAACATTTTATTGGTTTCCAGAATAAGAACTGTGATTTTTTCAAGTACGTTCTAAATTACGATCCTCTTCATCACTGTCTTTTTTTATTCGGATTAAAGTAATATTTTTTTGCGTTGCAAATATTTGAATTTTACTTTTTGAATTGAAATTAGCATTAAGTTCCCTTTAAAATGATGTGTACGAGTTTGCATTTATTTTCTATTAATACACAAAGTTAGAAAACATAACGATATTGAAAAGTGTGCACAATTTTGGCCATCACTGTATATACTTTAAAATCTGTACTTTAAGTCTATAAAATTTACGCTTTAGTTACTTTCATAAGGGATATTAAGAAGAAAAATAATCGTTTTGCATTCGTTAAAAATTTAAAGTGTAAATTTTTAATGAAATGTAAATTGAAGAAAACTGAAACACTATTCAGTTTTTTTCTATTTTGTTTTAATTTAGCTTTAGTTAGAATTTTAAGATTGTTTAATAATTTTGTAATTCATGCTATAACTTTTAGAATATTTTATTTCATTAAAAATTAGATTCAATCTTAGTTTTTATGTTATGTTTTTTTTTAAATAACAATCTCCTTACATATACTTTTTTATCTTTATCCTTATTCCTGGACATTTTTAGTATCCGTTTGAGCCATTTTTATAACCAAGGTTGAATTTTTAGTACGAAATTGTTTAGTTCTCTGTCATCATGATTAATAAAAAATATTGCAAGTTAAATATTATTAAAAAAATACAATCAACAAAAAAGGATTAAACTGTTAGTTAAATCTGGAATAATATTTTGTACGTTGCATTTAATTAGTTTATGCTTTCTCTACTTTTTATTTCTAACTAGCCGCCTTTGGCGACCAGCTGGTTCGCCATGAGTGATGCGTTCTAAAATTTCCAATTAAATCACTTATTCATTAGCCAAAATTTAAGAAATAGTTAAAGTTAAAAGATTCAGTTATTAGTAGTTAAAGAGTCGATAACTTTATACGGAAAAACGTTTTGAGTTTAATGCTCTAATAATTTATCAATTATGCTTCCAAAATATTAAAAATGTTTTTTTCGGTGATATTGCCAAAATGTTAAAATGTTTTTTAAAGAAAGCGAAAAAGGGAAAAAAATTATTGAATTAATGATACAGATACTTCAAACGATTATAGAAATATATCATTAAGTCGGGATTTCGATGCATATCCTGTCTAAATTCAATCAGGTTTACTGTAAATAAAGATAATTTATGGAATTAATGATATAAATATTACAAACAATTTCTTAGAATCCTTTGCCTTGCATTTATTTTTTTAGAAGATATCACATTTTATATTTGTTATTTTATCCAGTCACGTGCTGAAAGTTGTATTTCTTTAGATTTGATTTGCGATGATAGTTGTTGTTTTTTTATTTGAACTTCCGGCATTGTTTTATTTTATTTTATCCAGTCACGTGCTAAAAAAACATGGTTAAAATATTTCTTTAAAATTTAGTTAAAAACAGAAGCTTGAGTTATACATTAAAACACTGATACCATTAGAAAGCTAATTTTTTTTCTTTAAATTGATGTTAAAATCATGTTTGTCCAATAATAATTTCGGAAGTTATAGCGGAAAAACGTCGAAATTTCACTTAAATTTTAATTAATTCAAATTCTAATTAAAAATTCGAAAAAAGGGCTCGGAGGTGCACATTCCCGACCTCCAAGGTATACATGTACCAAATTTGATAGCTGTAGGTCCAACGGTCTGGCCTGTAGAGCGCCAACACACACACATTGAGCTTTATTATAAGTATAGATATAGATAATAAAATATCATATTAGTAAAGAATGTATGAAATAAAGATAAAATTCTTGTTAATTAAAATAGTTATTGCGCATGTATAGAGATATTCCAGAAAAATGATTTCAATACAATCAAATTTAAGTAACACTATGATTACATCATTTGAGCATTAATCTCATATACCAATATTTATCTCTTTAACTAATACACACAGTTATTTCACGTTATTTTGAAATTTGATTTAATAGGAAATGCCTTTTATTCTGTAATCAAAAATGCTGTGTTGTAAATAAATTAACGTTAATTGAATCACAACATGGTCCAATGAATTTGTTTTCAGAATTTTGGAAAATTCACAGAACCAGAAACTGGAAAAGCTAAATCAAACATCCATAGAACAGTACGACATTCTTGGTGCTAATAGGAAAGTTCTGTAAGACCAAGTTTGAAATTAATAGTGTAGAAAAGTGATCACATTAACACATTTGACAGAAACAGCGAAAGATTTCAACTTGAATTAGTTTTCTGCAACACATAAATTAGATTAATTAAAAATTAAGGATTCATTTTAAACGTTTGGTAAAATTTTAATTAGAAGTACTTGAAGAATTCAGAATTGTTTAGTTTTGAAAAGTTCCTTGTTTGAATTCCAGAAGAATAATTAACAAATTTAGAAATGAAATTCATTTCAACTTCTTTATTAATAAAATTTATATTTATTTCAAAGTGATATCGTCTAAACAATACAGAAAGTTTAACTCAACATATTAACGGAAGAAAAGATTTTGTCTGTCGCTAATATCTAAAAAAAAGTTTCACAATATTTTTTTCTTTTTAATTTCATTTAATTTTAAAACATTTGTAAAAATTTACATTTCAGAAATCAACTTTTTATATTTACACTTAAGTTTCACATACCATGTCAAAAGTTATATCTTATTTTTGATTATTAACACACTTAAATGCAATGTCTCATACATAAAAATGAATTTTCGTTTCTTTATATGTTATGCTCTACCGTACCGTTCAAATGAATGTGATAAAACTTTGTTAATTTATTGCTTGCACTTGTTCAAAGATTATAGGAAGAATTGTTATATCTAATATCGAACTTAGAACATTTATTTTTACACATGGTAAAGAACTTAAAAGATAATAAAAATATTGAATAAATAGTATTTATTCTTATATATCATTAAGTTTCAAAGAATATATTTGTTGTTGATATGAAAATAAATGCATTTTTTCTTTCATTCCTAATCAAACAAGATGGCCATTTAAAATTTCAAACGATATTTCCAAAATAATTTCTTCAGCAGCAATATTACCAGGTACCAGCTAGTACTATTTGAAATTCCCCCGTTATTACTTAATCAAATTGAAATATATATTATTTTAATAAAAACTTATTTAAATTACGAAAAGACTTATCCGTATATAGGTGGGCTTTGGAAACAAAATATTTTAATATAATTTTATTCAAATAGATGCCTTTGTATGGTCAAATTAAACAACAAAAATAAATAAGTCTGTTTTGGAGCGAAGGATTTTTTTAAATTTTAATTCAGTTCTTTTATATGTCTATTTAGGTTTATTTTAGTTACTTTTTATTAAGTTATTATTATTAAAATTAATAAATATCAAAAACAAATTTGATTTTCGTAAGAATTGAACTCACATTTTTCACTTTCACTTAAAAAATACTGAAATTCTTTGCATGTTACCGATTGAGCAACTTCGTGTTGATTTCAATTTTCCTTAAAAACTGATAACATTCTTTAAAGTATTAAAAATTAATTAAATTTAATTAATGAATTAATATTTAAAAAAATGTTTTAACATAAAGTATCATCCACTATTTATCTGAACTTGAGTGGATGAATAAAAAGTATTTTATTAACGATCGAAAATTTGAACAAGATATATAAATAAATATATATAGTGAGAGTGTGAACTAGTAGTAGGAATCGAAAAACAAAAGCAACTTTCTTTTGGGATCATTTTGACTACTACCGAAACTCTCAATTTTTTATGAGATCTTTTACTATTTCTCTAGAGCATCTAAATCGTTTTTCTTATGTTAGAAATTATTGCACTAGAGCTAAAGTGAAATAGTTATATGTTTTGCACATAGATTTCAGTTTTTAACAATAAAGATATTACCTTACCTGAAATATGACCCCTAATAAAATGTATTGAAGAGTTGTGGAAGTAATAGCAACCAATTTTCTTTATGTTGTAGCTCATTCTTTCTTTTGTAGAGATATTTGTTGAAGATTTGGAGATACTTGAATTAAAATTTGGTAGTTAATCACTCAATATTCCTAAAAAAATGAAAAGGAATTATTTTTTAAAGAGATTATTTATATATTTAAATGAACAGTGGAAAAGAACATATTTAATTAACTTATTTGTTTAAAGTACAATTTAAACACTGATGGAAAAAAAATCCCAACACAAGAAAGGAGCTGTGCTAGATAAACGAAATTTGGTAGGCGTGTTTATACATCTGAAAGATGACGTCGATTCAAATTTCGAGCTACGCGCGTAAGAGTGGCGCTAGTAGCGACACTATGAACATGCAAATGAGGTTTGCTTTAAATAAGCGCTGTAAGGTTCGTGATCGTTATTTACAGTTGAGATTTGACGTAGAGGGTTAATGTTAGTAAAGGATGCCTCTGAGAAGAAGAAGAAGCCATTATCAACTGCTCACTGAGTTTGAACGAGGTCGTGTTGTAGGGCTACGAGAAGGTGGGTTTTCTTTCCGCGATATTGCTAAAAGACTTGGCAGGAATGTATCCACTGTGCATGAGTATTGGCGGCAGTGGTCAAGGGAAGGTACTGCCTCAAGAAGTTCCAGGGGGCCACGTGGTGCTACTGAGAGGGAAGACCGTCGTATTCGGCGTATGACTGTGGCTACTCGTACTGCGTCTTCAGCTGAAATTCGAGCTGCACCACAGTGACACAATAAACTGTTACAAATCGGTTACTTCAAGGACAGCTCCGAGCCAGACGCCCTGTACAATGCATTCCACTGACTCCAAACCACTGCCGTTTGCGACGTGAGTGGTGTCAAGCTAGAGCTCATTGGAGGACGGAGTGGAGATCTGTTGTGTTTTCTGATGAAAGCCGGTTCTGCCTTGGTCGCAGTGATAGCCGTTTGTTGGTTAGAAGGAGGCCAGGTGAATGCCTGCTAGTGACCTGTCTGTGGCCTTGATACACAGGGCCTACTCCTGCAGTTATGGTTTGGGGAGCAATTTCGTATGACAACAGGAGCACTCTCGTGGTTATCCCACGCACCCTGACTGCAAATTTGTACGTCAGTCTAGTGATACAACCTGTTGTGCTGCCATTCATGAAAAGCATTCAAGGGGGTGTTTTCCAAAATGATAACGCTCGCCCTCATACCGCTTTTGTAACGCAACATGCTCTACAGAATATGGGCATGTCGCCTTGGCCTGCTAGATCACCAGATCTTTCTCCAATCGAGCACATATGGGACATCATTGAACGACAACTCCAACGTCATCCACAACCAGCATTAACCTTCCCTGCATTGACCACACAAGTGCAACAGGCATGGAACTCCATCCCACAAACTGATATCCGACACCTGTCCGACACAATGCATGCACGTTTGCATGCTTGCATTCAAAATTCTGGCGGTTACACCGGTTACTAATGTACCAACATTTCACATTTGAAATGGCTCTTCTCGCCAATGGCTCTACCTGTGATCTTGAAACTTTAATCAGTTAAATATGTTACCTAGACAAATGTATTCCTAAAATTTCATTACTGTACAATAATTTTTTCTTGGTGTTGGGATTTTTTTTCCATCAGTGTATATACTGTGAAAGTTTTAGAAAAAAATCTAAATCCATCTTCATCTAGAACAAAGGAAGTAAATTTTGAACTATATATATAAATATATATATATGAAGAGTGTGAACTAATAGTAGGAATTCAAAAAGAAACAAAGTTTCTAAACCATAGCTCGAACAGTAGAGGAGTAACGAAGTACTTTGATAAAACAATAAGAATATTTAGAGCATCACTACTTGAATGTTGCGTCATCTTTAAATTATTTTCAAAAAAAACTATTAAAACCACACAGAAAATTAATTTTTAAATTGAAAAACACGTTTTCTATAGTTTGAATATAGTGTAAAAGTCTTTTTTGGTATGATATTTAGCAATGTTATCATGAAAAAAAATTAAGTTCTCGTTTAGTATTTAATTTTTTAATATATTTAAGAAATGTTTCTCCCAAACCACACCATTTTTTCTTTTGAGCATATGCTTATGCCAAATTTGATTAGAACTATTTTTCTGTCTCGTAGAATGGCAACAGAATATTCAATTTTAAAAGGATAATGCAATAAAGAGCACGCACGTTCTTCAGGTATTATAATTTTAATGAAAACTATTAATAGCTACTGTTTAATTAAGTATAGGAGAGGAAACTTCTGAAAACTCTATACCATAAGCAAAAAAAAATATTCGATTAAAATAACTTGAAGGAAAAAAACTTATTCATTAATTTGCTTAAAAAGTATCGCTTCGCAATAGATTTTTCTCAGTTATTAAAAAAATTATTCTTATTAAAAAGTTTAGTAATAAAAGAAAACATTAAAAAAACTGGAGCTATTATTTTTTATTATTGAAATATTTCACTGCTTAAAGTGTTGCTGCATTAATGAAATTTGAAGAAATTTTTCTAGGCAGATAATAGAAAGTTTTAATAATCTCTAAAATGTGCCTTTATAAAAAAGAACATAATGGACTCTCCTTAATTGATAAGAACGCTTCTAAGTAAAAAATAATCATGAATACAATTATTTTACTGAGCAGTGTAAAGTTACGCTATTGTATTTCCATTTGCCTTGAGTATTCACAAAATTGATAGGATATTAATTCGATTCAAGCTTAACAGGCCAAATAATTTTCAAATTATTAACTGATGAAAAATTTTAATCTTTTATCTATTTTAAAATATTTTTTTAAAAGGAATAAAAGAGTATCGAATATAGTTAAATCTCCGAGTCTTTCATTTAAGTTTCAATAAATTGTTTTGTTACTAAACCGAGGCCGCGGTGGCCTGGTAGTAAGGTCTCGGCTTCGGAACAGGAGGGTTTCAGGTTCGAGACTCGATTCCACCGAAGAACCTTCGTGTAAGGGGGTCTCTTGCACGTTAAATCTGTCAGGCCAAACGTCCTCCCGCTGGTATGGCGTGGTGTGGAGAGGGGGGTGTCAGTTCAGGTGTCATCCTCGTCATCTGACCATGGTTCAATATTGCTATTTCCGTCCCACAATAGCCCTCGTGTTGCTTTAAAACGGGACGTTAATATAACTAAACTAAACTAATCTTGTTACTAAACCATTTATTTTTAGAAAAAAAATTATAAAAAAATAACTTACGATCGCAAATTACAAGTTTGGATGTGAGAATATTATTTTTAAGTCATTATTTTTTTCTTAGTTAATTTAAGTCATTAACCAGTTTAAACCGATTTGAACCAATCACGAGACCTCCATCGGTCTCCATACCTATTTATATATGTATAATATATTTCAAAAATACTCTCATTTTTAATTTTTCCAGCTGGCAAACAAAGTTTTGGAGATAGATCGATTATGGGATTGAAAAAAAACTTATCGTTTATCTAAATATCGATGCATGCGTAATCTGATAGTCTCGTAATTGCTTCAAACCGGTTTTAACTGGTTGAAGTTTGGCTTAAATTAAGACAATTCGTAAGAATTCAAAGTAAATTATATTGAAATCACGTTATAACTTTAGTTGGTGATAAATCCCCAAATGTGACAACTTCCTGCATTAATTTCTAATAACCTTAAAAGCAAAAATAGCTGTTTCAAAAGCGATAAATCTCCAATTTGTTGCCTACACATTTTGAGATTTCAACAATTTATTACCCACGCATTTTGAGGCTTCAAAACTCCCAAGTCAAAACAATATGTCCTCACGTGATAATAATAGCACCCCTTCTATATGTTTAAAATGGCTATTTACATTTCAAAAGTTTACAAACCTTAATTGTTCAATTATCTTGATTTATTTTTCAGTCACTTGACCAGTTAATTGTTTCATAAAATTTGTTCTTCACAAAATGCGTATCTAAACTGCAGGGTGTAAGTTTTGAAATCCAAAGCAATAGTCTTTCTACATACGTTCCGACTGCAATCACTAAAAATGTTGAATTTTCTTTCATCATTAAATGAAACTTTAGAAAGAAAGTAATGGTCACAGTTCATGTGTTTCTGCAAACTGCAAACGCTTTTTTTTTTCTTCTGAATTTGCCAGCAGATAAACGGTTTCTTTCTAACAACTCGACTTGCATCTAGATTGTTTAACTACATCTCTCACAGTTTCGGCACTTCTGCTTATAATTTGAGAAGTTTCAGCAGCATTTTGGAAGAACCGTATAGTCGCAGCAATCTAAAGGAAAGTGTTAAAAGTGTGGATTTAGATGGAAATTCCGTGCATGTTCACATACCCACTGCACATAAAGTCAGAATGTGACATCTTTTTAATTATAAACAGCAGTTACCCACACAACCACAGTACCTGAACATCATTGCCATTAAATATCTGCCGTTCACACTCGAAATAGTGACTCAAAAACACAAAATTAGAAACAAAACCCATTTAAAACAAGTGTTGCAAGGATATTGGGGTAAAATATCTTCAGACAAATTGGTGAAATTGGTAACACGCCCTCTAGAGGTCATTATAAAAGCCTCAGGACATCCAACTAAATATTTATATTTTCTTTCTATGCTAGATATTACAAAAATTTCATTGATGTATTTGTTCTCAATTTTTTGAGCCAAAAATCTGCCTATGTATATTAAAAATGCTCCTGAAACTTTTGAGTTTAGAAGTTTTTCGTTCATAGTTCTTTATTTTTACTTTAAACCATTTGTTATGTGGATAGATAAAAGTGTATTTGCACTTCTCGGTAGTGAGTTATATATATTGAAAGTCGGATTAATGAATCAAAAGTACGATGTACTTTCAATTGTTTGAGCAGGTGTATATTTTTAAAGGTGCAATCATTCTCTTGTGAAGTTTTCTAATTAAATAAATCACTTTCTGTGACGTAATTGTATAATGAAAATGAAAAAAAGATTCTTTTGTAGCTTTTATTTATTTTTGTTAGTTAACGTAGTATGGATAAATAAACTGTCCGCAACTGAGTAATTAATTAACAAAAGGATTTTCAAAAAAAAGTGTGCGTCTTATTTACTTTCAATAAAATGAATGTGAATAAATAAAATTGAATCGCTAATTCTTAAGTTAAGCGCTAGTAATAGAAGTCTAAATCATTGTATATATTTTCTTATATTTTTATCTCGGATATTATCAAGGAAGGTTTAAGCAAAGATTTCCTGAATATTAAATAGGTAACTTCTTATTAATTAAAAATGTTGATAACTTTTTAAATTATATGCAAAATTGCTCAAGTATGTATATGGTGGTGCCCAAGAACTGTTCAGTAATCTGAAACTAAATTTGCCAGAACATGGAAAAGAGAATTATTTAATAACTATTTAATTTATTTCATTGATTGTAAAAAGGCTTCTTTAATTTGAGTTTTGTTTTAAAGCTCATTTTTGGCTAAAACCCAATTCCTTTACTTGCTTTTTATGACCGATATTAATTTAAATTAACTGTTGAAATGAATATATATCACCATGTAGTCATAAATATATTTAAGCTATCAAAGTATACTTAATTAAATTTTGTACCATTCTTTAAAAATTATTAATTATTTATTGGGAAAAATTGTTCTGTCATTTTAAAATATTTTTTATAATAAAGTTGTTTAATGTAATAGAAGTTCCTATTTTTATGAAATATTTTTATAGCGTAAAAATAAAACTGAAGACAATAAAAAGATTTTCTGTAATATTTTTATGTAAAATACTACATGAATATCATTTCACATTAAAAATAAAGTTGCAGATGATAAGAAACTTTAAAATATTATTATATAAAATATACAAATTTTAAAAATTCTTCGAGATAGAAACGATGTTACATTAAATTGCTCTTTTTACACTAAATTTTATCCCTGGTTGTACTATTTTCTGAGCTATCCTTTAATATAAAAGTTTCTTATTTTAATTAAAAGCAAAGTTGCGGAGGATATCGTTCGCAACTTTATCTTTCTAGAAAGATTTTTATATTTAAAAAATTATTTCATATTGAAAATAAAACGGCAGAGGATAAGAAAATTTCGTATAGTTTATATTATAATATTTTAATTGTATAATTTACTTTAAAAATATAACATATATTTAAAAACCGTTTGCTTATTAACACATTGAGATTCCATCTTGTTCTAATATTATATATATATATACAGGGTGTTTCATAAATGATGGGAGTAACTTTAAGCGGGGATAGTACACATCAAGACGAGTAATAGTAAATAAGAAACCAAGTGCCCCAAACGTCTTCCGAAGAAGATAGGCGCCATCAAAGTTTAGGGTCCTAAATTTCAAATGATGATAAAAAACGAAAAAATGGATAAATTCATTTGCAGTTTTCGCTAAAATCATTCTTTAAATTAGTATTTTCTTTTAAAAAGTTTAAAACACAAAGTTAATAAAATGCCGATAGAGGGAGCTCTAGACTTTGGACTACCGAACAACTACTTTTTACTAGTATTTTTTTTTTTATTTTGTTAAATGTTTACTAAAATTTAGACTTTAACTTAAATTTTGAACGCAAAATTGAAACTATCGGGAGCGGTTAAGTGACGCAAATTTGACCTGTCCCTTGGCCAGCGCGATCGCCCGATCTTTCATGCCTGGATTTCTTTTTGTGGGGACACCTGAAGAGTCTTATGCATGAGACTCCTATCGAATCTGCAGAAGAACTCGTCGCCAGACTTTCGGCCGCTGCAGGGGAGGTGCGCGATAGTCCTGGCGTGTTTCAGAGGGCTCGTGAATCCCTTCTTCGCCGTTGTACCGCATGCATCGCTTCTATTGGTCAGAGTTTCGAACAGCTATTGTAATCATTTATAATTAAACCGTTTTTTATAGCGTAAATGTTCTTTGTTTTCTTTTTTGTCTCTTAAAACGAAATCTCTTTAAGCGCTCCCTATCACCTTCAGGTTAAAATTACGACTATGATTTCTTTGATGAATGTTGTTTGATTTAGTGTTGTACTGTCACCTATTAAAGTTTGCTTCATCATTTATTATTTTTCTCATTAGATACAAGCGTTTTAAAATTTAACCCCCTGAACGCGATTAAATTTGCTCCACTTAACCACTTCCAATGGTTTCAATTTTGAGCTCAAAATTTAAATTAAAATCTAAGCTTTAGTAAACATTTAACAAAATAAAAAAAATACTGATAAAAAGAAGTTATTCGGTGTTCCAAAGTCTAAAGCGTCCTCTATCGGCATTTTATTAACCTTGTGTTTTAAACTTTTTAAAAGAAAATACTAATTTAAAGAAAGATTTTAGCGAAAACTACAAGTAAATTTATCCATTTTTCCGTTTTTCATCATCATTTGAAATTTAGAACCCTAAACTTTGATGGCGCCTATCTCCTTCGGAAGACGTTTGGGATACTTGGTTTCCGATTTACTATTACTCGTCTTGATGTGTACTGTCATCCCTTAAAGTTACTCCCATCATTTATGAAACACTCTGTATCTATCTATATATATATATATATATATATATATATATATATATATATATATATATATATATATAATAGTTTTTATAATACTTAAAGTTATCCTATACCAAATCCACTGTTATGTTTACAATATTTCTTATAATGCATCAAATTTTCCTCACAAATGATGAAATATTAGTAAGGATTTCATAATATTTCCAGTTTAAAAAAATTTCCCTAATGTTAAAACAAATTTATCCCTATAAAGGTAGGTATATTATCAAGTTAATAAAGAAAAAAATTGTTCATATTACTAAATTCTTCTTAAACTTTTTCGCTAATAATACGCATTCAGACCATAATCTCTGAATTCTTCAGAAGTTTGATTTCTTTACACAACTAATCTATTGCTTTAGACTGATTCATAAGGCTCACAATATACACAAGATTAGGCAATTCCTGTAAGCTGTTAAAAGAAACCATTAGGAAAAACATCCTTTCACTAAAATACAAAGAATAGCAGATATTTTAGACGTAGAGTAGATGTCGTTTCCCAGGCAATAATCCCGAAATAGAAATCCACGTATTAGGAAAAAGGAATTGAGAAATTCCGGGGATTTTTGAAATTTACGAAATAAAGAATTGCCTTTTACGGTGGATTTGTTTCTATGGAGAGATAACTACATTTGGAAACCCAATCTTAGGAATTCTTCAGGATATAAATTGCGCAATCCATGTTACGTTCGAATGCTCTTTTTCCAATATATTTTGCCTCTGTTTTTGTTGCTGTATGAGAGAGATTAAAGAATATTAGGGCTCAAATTATGTATAATAGATCCGTATCCGTAGAAAAGTTTTCATTATATTGCCTAATCAATTTTATTTGAATCCCAATTTTCTATTTTCTTTTATTGTAAATGTGAAAGCCTATGAATATTTTCTTCTTTTGGAGTAATGAATATTTAAAATTTGTTTTTTTAATTAGAAATTTTTAAAAGCTGCATACTAAATAAAAGTCGTAAACTAAGTATATTTGTAACCTAATTTATTTTTTCTTGTATATTTATTATTTCCAAAGTGCGGAATTTAGTCATTTAATTTTTGAAAAGAATTTTGTGTGTTTGAATGAATACGAGGAATACTTTTCTATTGTTTTTCTTAATTTGAATTTACAAGTCATTTTAATAATTTCTCTAACATATTGGGTTGTTCGGAAAGTCATTTCGTATTTTTTTGTCAAAATGAAAAGAAATTTTCGTTTAATGAATAAATTATTTATTAAATTATAAAATTGCCATTCTGGTCTAATACCTTTTGCCATATTTTTGGTAGTAACATGATTACACGCTCATAAAAGTTTTGGTCTTTGCTGTAAAAAAAAACTGATCAAGGTGGTTTTTGGCCTCCTCATTTGAAGGAAAAATTTTGCAAATCAGTTCTGGTACTGATGTACTGTTAACACATCTTCTCCACACATATTGGCTAATTTATTTCTGGCTTGAACAGCATTTTTACCTTTTATAGCAAAAAAGAAAAAATGACGAAAATGCTGTTTATTGCTCTCCATATTTAAAAGGGCACCATCCAAAAACTACTGCGAAGAATCAGCTGCACTTTTTCACACTCAAGCCTTGCTATATCAGCTCTTAAAACATAAAATGATTTTGCGGTTTAAGTATGAAATTGGGTGCGAAAAATGCAATTAAATCCTTTGTCAGGAAAAAACGAAATTACTTTCCGAACAACCTAATATAATTCAGTTTAAATACGAATAATTGCTCAATATATTATTTAATTTCCAGTTGCACTGAAGTAGATGTTTGCAAACATTTTTATAAGATATTTGAAATGTTGTGTTACTTAAATATTATAAATACTTTAAGATACATTTTAAATATTTTATCAATCTGAAAGATGTTTATATTTGTACATATATTTTTACATTTTTTTAAAAAAATTGTTGATACATACAGTGGCTCAAAAAATTGAGAGTACGCCTTACTTTTACTTAATAAATCCGACTTCACACATAAATAACACATTACCGAGCAGAGAAAACATTTGTTTTTACGCATAATAAATTTCTTAATTTGAAGTAAAATATAGAAAAATCAACGAACAACATCCAAATTAGAAAATTTCAGAAGCATTTTAAATAAACATAGGCAGATTTTTGTCTCCAAAAAATTTTAAAATAAATCAATTAATTTTTTAATACATCGCATACAAAGAAAGTATAAATATTTAGTTACATTTCTTTTGTGTTTTATAATGGCGTTTACACGTCATGGTACCGATTCGAGCAATTTTTCGTGGTATCTCAAGTTATTTTACCCAATTATTCTTGCAACACTTGTTTAAATAGGGTTTATTTCTAATTTTGATTTTTGAACCTCTATTTCAAGATTGGCCCACATATATTCAATGCCATTAATATTAGAGTACTGTGGTAGTGTGTGTAATTGCTGTTTACAATTAAAAAAAAAGACATCATATTTAGACGTTAAGTGCAGTGTTTTTGAAGTGATTGGCCTGCAGCGAAATAGAGTTTCCATCGAAATCCAAGTTTTTAACACTTTTCTTTAAGTTTCTGGGACTACATGGTTAATCCAACTTTCTACAGAAATTTCTCAAATCATAGACAGAAATGTAAATGTTGGAGAAATGTAATTAGCCAAGTTCGATATAAAAGTCGAATCGTTAGAGATAAACCATTCATCAGTTTGCAAGTTCAGAAAAATCGTTTGAAGTTTGCAAAAACTCGTCAACTTTTAGTCAACTAACTTTTAGAAAGAAGTTTCATTTAGTGAATAAAAAAACTCAAAATAGTTGGCAGTTATAGCCATCGCACTGTATGGAGTTATCGTAACACTACTTTGGATCCAAAACATTTACATTCCACTGTTAAACATAGTTTTAACTCCGTCAGGTTTTGGGTTGCATGGCTTCATCCAGGGCAGAAAAATATTATAGAGGGCATTATAAACCATATGAATTTCTTAGATATGCATTGCAGAAGCCTAAAGAAAATTGATAAAAATTTGGGTTTAGATGAACCTTTCATTTTTCAGCAGGACAACGACTCCAAGCAGAATGCACTTAATGTCAAAAGATGGTGTCTTTTTCATTGTAAATGACAGTTATATACACTACAACAGTCCCCCGACATTGAGTATCTATGGGACACACTCAAAACAGTCGTCCAAAAACAAAAAATTAGAAACAAAAACCATTTAAAACAATTGTTGTAAGAAGATTGGAGTAAATTAACTTCAGAAACCAACAAATATTGGTCAAATGGATACCACGACGTTAACAAGACATTAAAAAAATTCAAAACACATGCAACTAAACCTTGTAATTTTCTTTCTATGCGGAATAATGCAAAAATTTCATGGATGCAGTCTGATTTTTTAAAAATAGTTGCATGCGTTTACTTAAAATTCCTTTGAAACTTTTCTGTTTAGAATCAATTTTTCATTGATTGTTCTTTGTTTTTACTTTAATTTAAGCTATTTTTTATGTGTAAAAATAAAAAAGATGCTTGCACTTCTTGGTAATGTGTTATTTATATTGAAAGTCAAATTTGTCAAATAAAAGTAAGGTGTGCTCTCAATTGCTTGAGCCTCTGTGTATTAATTTCTTACTACATTCTAAAAATTAATCTATTAACTTTATTAAATGGATTTCCATTAAAGCTATTTCTTTATGACGTACATAACCTATTTGATGCTAAAAAGAATGTGACCTAAAGTGAATTTTGACTTAAGAAAAAGAAACTGGCGAAAATGAGAGCTCTATCGTTAGATAATGCTTTCATAATATGCATTTTTCCATAAATTTAAGAAAAATATAAAAATTTCATCCATAGATGAAACCATTTCATGTGAAATACACGTCTGTAATTTTCCGCAAGTAACAAAAAAAGACGGAATACTTCTGGGAAAAATTAATTCTGCAAGGAAACCGCTGGATTATGTCTTGTCTGGGGAAGATTCCGGAACAGATTAAATCTAATAAAACGGGCAAAAAAGTCACTTCTAGTTCTTAGGAACATCCTTCTCACTTGATGTCTTGGAGCACCATCTTTTGCACAAATCGGCTTATATAGCGGTTTAGTTTTAATTCTCTAGAGACGTCGATTGCAATTTTACTAGCTGACAACAGCAGGGAAGGAAGGAATAATAGAAACTTTTGTATAAAACAAACATTTATTATTATTTTTCTTTCTATTTAACTATAAAGTTTATGGGCATACTATTTACAGATTGCATCTTAATGTCTGACTAAAATAACGATTCGTTGAAAACATTTAAACAACGCATATTATGGCGCTATAGTTATCAATTTCATAAAGGCTCAATAAGAAAGATTTTTTTTTCTTTAATTAACTTAATAAGATTAATCATAATGTTCACATTTTACCTCAGTGATCAGTGTGCATAGCTGCTAATAAACCCTTTTTATATTTCTTTGAAATTAAATAAGTCCTTCAGAATGCAAATTTCATTTTCCTTATAATTTTTCTAAATTTTAAAAAATATTCTACAATTTTTGCTGTAAATATTTTTACTTTTACTTTTTATTGCGATTATTTTTATTTCACAGATTAATTGACCTACAGTTATCACATTTATAGGGAATTTTTTTAAAACTTTTTTTAACTAAAATTAATCATTATGTCCACATTTTACCTTAATAATCACTGTGTAAAATAGCTAAAAAAACTTCCTTTTACATTGTTTTAATAAGACCTTCGGTGTAACAAATATCTCTATAAAAATTTTCTAAACTTTAAAAAGTATTAAATTTTTTATTTTTATTATTTTTATTTTTGTTTGCAAATTTATAAAGGCAAATTTTATAAATAAAATAATTCATTTAGAGAATAAAATATCATGCTATGATACTTCAGTTTAGAGGTTTGAATAATTTTTTATTTTACATTTCACTCTTCTCCCTGGCCTATAGGTAGTGCGTCTTCCCCACGTTCTGGGCGTCCGTATTCGAGTCCTGGCTTTGGCATGGTTTTTATTAACCCTGTGTTCTACCTGTGAGGTGTGCAAATGACGCCTCCTGTAAAAAGGATTTGTGCAAGCGAGTGCCATCTTTATATAAGCTAGAAGTCAGACTTCTGTTCTCAGGTGCTCAGGGGCTTTTACCCTCAGTAGTTACAACACCCTTTTTTCGTGGTAACGCGAATACGACACCACAATCATTCTTCTGTGTGCATATTACCATTTGGAGAATTTTAACTTGTCATATTGCTATCTAATAAAAATCAATATAGTATTTTATGATGGAGTAAATTCTGTTTACAAAAAAATACATTTATAAGATAAAGAACAATTAAATATAAGGTAATATACAATAACATCAAGTGGATTGAATTTCTCTGTGCAGAAGAAAAAACTCGCATGTGTTTGTGTAATTTTTTTCATTATCATTAATTTAAATAGAAGAATCCTAAAACAAAGAATGATTTTACTTCTCTGAAAATTTTTCTAATAAAAATTTGAAAGAATTTTGATATTGATATTCACTTTGAAAATTATTTCCTTACATTCTCAGACACTGAAATAAAACATGCCTTAAGTTAACCTTAAAAAGGTTTCAAGAATGATCTTCTTTTATACTATATTGATTCAAATAATGTCGTTTGCCTAGCTTTTATACAAAATAAAAAAATCTCTAATACGAAGCTTTTTTTAAATAACAAGGGCTCCTACAAGTGGTAGTAATCATATGTTTGCTCTTATTTCTATAATCCGCTTATAAATTTGAAAACCCGAACGCTTTTTCTAGCTATCTGAATGCCTGTATGAGCAATTTTAATGATCTTTAACCAAACTATCTTTTGAAAACTTTTCACCGTAAAAATAATCCATGTCATTTGAACTTCATTTCTGTAAATTGGCAATGATGTTCAAGAAAAAAAAAGTTATTTTGTAAAATGAGAAACCTTAAATAATACGAAGTTGCAGGCTTAGAAAAAAATACATTTTTTTAATATGTGAAAAATGTATCCATTGATTTTATTTGTTACCGTAACTGAAAAAAATTATTTTCCATTAGATTGTGAAATAGGAACTTTAAATAATTAATATAAATTTTTACGGTGAAAAAGGATCAAATTTTCGTGGTGCTCTATTTTATAAAAACACCACGAAATGATATTCACCATGCCTATGCTTTATTTTTCGACTATGTTCACTGGATTAAATTTAATATTTTTTTCCTTCAATATGTATTCATACTTCTGATGGAATCAAAATTCTGGTTACATCTACAAATAATATATGATCTCAATACATTTCGGGTGTAATTTATCGTTTCTGTCTCATCATAATTTTTGGTACTAAGTGGGCAAAGATCAAGCATATACATAATGTGTAATGATATTTTAAAAATTTAATTTCAACTAATTTCCTATTTTTTAGCTCAATTCGGCATATACTAAAAATATTCACTTATTTTCTGATCATATTTCAGTTTTTCTGTTTAATTGATGCAATAGAAAGATCTGGATAAAAAATGCTTTCGTCAGCTGTTGATGACTTATACAAATTCTTCTTAAAAAAATCCCTGTGTTTCCCTTTTTAAAAGCGACACATGTAAGAAATAAGAAATCCCTATCAGAATCTCATAGCATTTAAACACTGGAGAAAATATTCACCAGCTCTTTTACGCTTTTCTGGAGCCGTGGTGGCTTGGTGGTAAGGTCTCGGCTTCGGAACCGGAGGGTTTTAGGTTCGAAACTTGATTCCACCGAAGAACCGTCGTGTAAGGGAGTCTCTTGTTGTTAAATCCGTCAGGCCAAACGTCTTCCTGCTCGTATCGTCCTAGTCATCCGACCGTGGTTCAAAATTACAAGTTCCGTCCCAAAATAGCCCTAGTGTTACTTTATAACGGGACGTTAAAAACACTACGCTTTTCTGGTCTTGTATAGTTGATGCACGGATGCAAGTCCTTCATCGTTTATTGTATATACATCATGCCACCCGGGATGCAATAAAACGAAGTTAAAAATTCTGTCTACGACCATAACCTTGCTTCCAAAATCATGCTTATAAACATATAACACCCTAAGGCCTGGTAGCTTGAAAAATTTTACTTTTTAAAAACTATTAATGAGTTTATTAAATCTGTATCCAAAACACTTAAGGAAGAAAATAAATGCCTTAGTTTATTGAAAATATAATCAATGTGACGTGCTTTTTATAATAAAAGAAAACAATAAAATATCAGTGTTATTTTTACTTTTAAATAGGATGTTTTAGAAAAAGCTTACAGGCTGATAATTTATAATTTTAAATGTACATTTTTAGATTGCCTTAATTTAAATATAATGAAGAAAATTAATAAGTATCCTTACCCAGGTTCTAAAAATTATACATTCCTTGTAATTAAGCGCAACATTTAAACAGAAATTAGAACTCTTTTACTGTTACTGACATAAATAATATTTTAAATGGCATGAAAA